>JAEMBT020000009.1:8741287-9091287 GCA_018873245.2 Archegozetes longisetosus | reverse complement strand
CCCCAGTCCAACATATGAAAGTATATAAAGCGATCCAAGTAGGTGTTCACCTAATGAATTTAATCACCTTTACAGTTGTATATTCTCTGAAGCATTTAATGTTACGCTTTAGATCAAACCATAATCTCTCCATGGTGCTAGTAAGCACATTAATTGCGATGACATTTTTACAATTAGGCATTTTAAACTTTTCTACAAAGTTTAGTTCATAGTTGATCCTAAAATTAGCTTTTGATATAGAATTTCTAAAGATGAAACTGTTTTCTACCAATTTCTATGGAAGGAAAGCAAGTTCTACCATTTAGCGGGAATAAATATAAAAATATAATTTTGGGAAGCGTCACTGTTTACTGAGGTAAGTATTTCGGTAATAGAAATTTAAAAGTTGTTCTGGACGGTCAGTATCATATACCATTCATCGTATAAATTCAGGTATACAGTCATTACAGAGTCTGTCGTGTCGTTCTTAAGGTTTAGTATCTGTTCTAATATAAGTTCAAGAGTATTATAGGTTTATTAAGTCTGACTCTGTTCTTATATTTGCAACTTATAATATCACACTATTTAATAATGTATATAATCGATAGTCGTTTAATGAAAATAACTATGAAACTTATTTATTGTCCGTTATATCTTACTATAGTGTCTGTTTTACTTGTTATCTGTCCATAAGTGAATAGATGACACAAGTTATTTAAATAAAAATTCACGTTTCATTCATTTAATTTGAATTATATTAATATATAAGCGTTATTCAGCACATGATACCTTAACTTTTATTCAATAATAATCTATAATTATTGTATTTCGATTTCAGCCAGAGATCTTATTTCACTTAATATGACTGCCGAAACTAAAAACTGGTTTTCGGTCAGAATGCATAGTTTACCAATGTTGACCGAAATCATCTCTATTATGTATTTTTGTGTATGTTTCTTAATTTAAAGAAAGCTTGTGTAATACTATTGATTATGCATATTTACTATTTATGAATTAATGCAATCGAGCAATAGCTCAAATCCCTAAAGAACTTTTAGTACAGTATTTCTTTAGCATTTACTTCGGTAGTATTTACTCTCATTATAATTTAGTGATAATCCCAGTTTATGCAGAAGTCTCATTGAAATAATGTCGAAAAAGTCTCTTTAGTATTTATCTCGATATTATTTACACTCGCTATTATTTGCTCAACTACTCAGTCAACACAATATAAAAGCACACCCATTATTATTTACTTGCATTATTTTGAATAAAAATAAATAAACAATTCTGAATAAATCGAAGTGTGAATTTAAAAAAAGGCTACCAACAAGTTTTGAAGTGCTAGATATGATACAACAGATGAATGAATATTTGCTCTCGTAAATCAGTTTCTGACAATGCTTAAAAAGCATTGAACACATTATAGACGAAATACATGCGATTAAGAACAAAAATTTCAAACGAAAGTCAATCCTCAATCACCTTCAGACGAATTAGTAATTTTTAAAACAATTTGCTATTAACTGATTTTCTGTTAAACAATCATTATACTTTGTAGTAAACTTAAATCCCAATAAAAAAATTCAAATTCTGAGATACTTATAGGTGTCACGATAGTATTTAGCCTCCCTATTATTTAGTAAATTTTACAGATTCTTCAAGTAAATACTAAAGAAGTAATACTGTAAACTTTCATATTCAACACTAGAAGACAAATGCTTGAATACAAAAGCACTTTAGATATGTTGAATATTTTTGAAAATATGCTCTAAGTGTTTTCAAACAACTTATTTTATAGACTTAACATATAAATAAACCTTTGGGGCTCATTTTAATAATAAAGTTTACATTAATATACAGTCAGCACGGAAAATAACTTTAGGGATACAAAGCTTTATAACTTCTGAACCACTCATTCAATTTTGATGCGGTTTTTTAAATGAAGAAAAACTCCCCCAGTTATACAAAAAAAATTTAAATCGTAAAATCACAACTAAGGAAAAAATTATAGAAGAAAAATCGAGTTTTCATGTAATTTTCAATTCGGATACAAAATAAATTCAATGTAAACGTAATTTATCGTTGAAATAGTGTTTAGAATTTATTTTTGCTTTGACTTTTGAATGAATTTGAAAACAAGTCAATCAAATAATTGAAATTAATATTTATTCAATTATTAATTACTAATTGAAATGCCTTTCACTATTATATTTCTTTTCTTTTATATAAATTATTTCTATTGTATTATTTTAATTTGCATTATTAATTATTTAATTTTTGAAAAATTTAAGGAGTTGAAAAATTCTTTTATGTCTGAAAAGATTTCTTATGTTCAGACTATTATTTATTAAGCATTACGAAGTGGATCTTTTGTTTAAAATATACCAAATTAAAAAACAATAATTCATCAAAAAATTCTTCAACTAAAAGAGAAGCTTCAAAATCTAAAAATAGTAATAAAGCAGGATTAAACACAAGACCCATGGGTTTGAAGTTTGAGGCCCAACATCAGAGACACAGACTTATTATAAGATTCGGATGTGACTGCACTGTTAAAATGAGAACCGGTATTCTTAAAAATTTAAACCGTAAAAATATATTTGTTGCTCTTATGCAGCTAATTTCTTAATGTTATTTAAAATAATTATTATTTTATGATGTCAAATTCTCATATTTCCACCCATTCGTTGCTAATTTTTCGAGAAAAGAACTTTACTCAATAAAAGTATGTGAGCATTTTTTTAAACACATTATAAATTAAATGCAAATTATCTATCAAAATAACATGCCCGTATTGAAACTTAAGTAATTAATATGTTTTTGGTTATTGACGCCTTAGAAGTAAATTTAAATCATTAAACATCGTCAATAAGCTATTGATGTTTTCTTCAATTGAGTATAAATACACTTGTATTGACGTTTAAATTGTGTATAAGATTAAATTTGAACTTTGGTATATAAGACAATTG
Organism: Archegozetes longisetosus; assembly: GCA_018873245.2. Taxonomy (NCBI): domain Eukaryota; kingdom Metazoa; phylum Arthropoda; class Arachnida; order Sarcoptiformes; family Trhypochthoniidae; genus Archegozetes; species Archegozetes longisetosus. Next base: position 9,088,336 of record JAEMBT020000009.1, on the reverse strand, counting down.
AAGGACTTTTGGTGAATTTATTATAAAAACTTTTCATATAAGCTTGATTAGTTCTTATCACGAAATAATAAAACTCAATAACATCCCCACATCTTTTCATTATCATTTAAGAGCACACCGATAACTATATATATATATAATTATCAAATTTATTAAGTTTATTAAAACTGAAAACTGAATGGCGTCGAATAGAGAAAGTAATTTCGATCCATCACAAATATTACCGTCAGAATTGTTGGTCACTTCTGCCGGATCTCATTTATACCTCATGGGTTTATCTTTTTTCCAAAATGGATCTAATAAAAGGAACAGATTTTATAATCCATTATTGGTTACTATAGCAAGTTTGATATATTTAGTCAGATGTATTATTTCTTTACTATTACCAGAAGAAAATCCTGAATATTTCATAACAATTGTCGACTTCGCATACTTTATGAACGCGAGAATTCACTTTAATATCACACTGATAATAGTATTTTCCTTAGCGCTGATTTCACAAAGGATTCATTATAGAAATTACAAGAATAACGAAGTGCCAACTTATTTGAAACCATTTGAGATGATATCAGGACTCACTTCACCACTAAGTATTGGACTTTCAAACAAAGCAAAAATCTACAAATTTATGAAAACGGCGAAACGAATATTCTATATTTGCGACGACTTCTCAAAACCGGTGCTCAAATTATCTACTTTGATTGTTTTCAATTTGCCACTCTTCTTCAATTGTTCTCTCACTCAATTCATTTTCTATGTATTTCCTCTGAATTTCTTCTTGATGTTAACCGCTTATCACGCCTACATGATTATGATGTATCATATCATCTACTTTTACCTCATTTGTTATTACCTATCAATTAAATCTGAAGAATTGAATCAGAAAATTGAAGCTTTTGTCAAAGAGAAATCAAAATTAATGGACAAAAGAGCTACTGCTATAATGAAGGTTTGGATGCTAACTATTTGGAAATCAATTCATTTAACGAAAGTTTTTGGTCGAAATATTTATTCTGGATTTGGCTTCTATTATCTTTTATAATCGACTTAATCTTATTCATTGGCATATTCTCGAAAACTTATTTAATTTTGAGATTAATTTTCATTTATGGTTCTCTTTTTTTCGCGTTTCCTCTGATATTAATCTTAAATAGTGCTTCTTCTGTCTATTATCAAACTAATAAAATGTATTATATATTATTGGGAATCGTATTCACACCCAACAAGTTGTACTTAACTAATGCCACACACATTAAAGTTGGTAAAACTTACAAAAATAAAACAATTACTTATTGATTAAATGGTAATTTTAATTGTTTTTAGTTGTCGTCATTCATTGAGAGATTAAGTCAAAAGAAAATTGGATTTTATTGTTGGAAACTATTTATTATAAACCACTTTCGTGGATATGAAGTAAGAACTGGTTTTTAAACATGATATTTTTAAGACTTTTTATTATTTACAGATCACAGCCTTGACTATGATTTTTATGTTGAAAATCATAGAAATGTCGTTATATTGATCTGACAATATATTGGAAACTATTGACTTCTATTAATATATATTTACTTAATATTATATCTATTTTCATAATATCTGTTATACTCGTTATAATTATTTATTATACTGCAGTTAAAAGTGTTAAAAATTATTATCGGATAAATCTCAGTTTTCTGTTAAAAAAGATTACTTTTTAGTATTTTTCTTTTGGGTTTAGTCTTGTGCACTTAGTCAAAGAAAGTTTGTCGCATCGCACTAAAGGTTTTACCAGATAAATCAATAAGTTTTAAGCGAAGAGCGTCCTGAGTGATTTAGAAAAACTGAAATAGTCATTTATTTGCTTAAAATTTTAGTGCTTTATATTAAAAATTTCTTAACAATCAAATCAATAATTTTCAACCGGTGACCATTTAAAGACATCTAGTCCAATAATCTAGTCATTTTTAATTTTGAAAATTTATTGACTAGATTTTCAACTAGATGTCTTTAAAAGATCGCTGGTTAAAAACTGCTGATTTGATGGTTGCAAAATTTTAAATATAAAACACTGAAATGTTAAGGAAATAAATGACTATTTCGGTTTTTCTTGATCACCTCAAGGACGCTCTTCGTTTAAAACTTATTGACTTAGTTGTGTCCTAAATGAAAAGTTTTATAGGTTTATAAACTTCTTTGGAACCCTGCTCTTATATTTATAACTTGTATCTAAAATCTATTATATAATTTAATAATATATAAGTGATATTTGTTTAATGACAATAAGTATAAAACTGTCTTATCATGCGTTACATCCATCGCTATAATATCTGTTTATTTGTTATTCTATTGCTCGTAAGTGAATATTTTAGATATAAGTCATTTAAAAAACAATTGATGTCTTATTTAATTAATCTGAATTATAACAACACTTAAATGTTGTTCAGCAAATAATGTCTCAATTTGTATTCAATAATAGTCTGTAATTACTATGTTCCAACTTTGGCCAATGACCCAATTTCACCGAATATTACCGCCGAAGCTGATAAACGTCTTTTGGTCAAACAGTATGGTTTACACATTCTGGCTGAAGATATCTCTATTAAGCGGTTATTTCTGTGCATATATTTCTTAATTTAAATATATTAATAATCTTACGTAATAGTATTCATATGTGTTCACTATTACTAATTGATGTAATAAACTACTTATTGTAGATATTGCTTAGAATTTGTTTAAATTTAGCTTTCACATTAAGTATTTTACTCAATAAAAATATAGAATATGTGAGCATTTATTTCAAACACATTATGAATTTAATTTAAAGTACCAATCGATATAATATACTCGTACTGATACTTAAATTATTTTAGTTGTCGAAGTTGTTGACGTTTTAGAAATGAATTTGAATCATTAAACATCTTTAATAAGCTATTAATATCTTCTTCAACTGAGTGTTAGATATTTTTGAAAGGCTTTTCAAATCTATTGATTCTCAAATAATAACTTTTGATAATTGTAGAAATATTTGAGGACAGGCTTTTAATTATTTCTTAGTATAAATAAGTTATTCAGATTCATATTTTAATTATATTGAGATAACTATTAATTTAATAATTGTTATATTCAATTTATTTTCATGTATTTAGGGTGTCCCATTCAAAGTGACGCGTATTCCGGAAATCACAAAACAGAACTGGTTGCTATCTTGGACTTGTATTTACCAACTCTCACCCTGTGAAACGAACCAACTTTTTCGTATTAATTATAGACAGACAGGAATTAGTCAATTTTGTTTATGATGAGACTTCGTTGCTCATAATCATTAACATAGTTGACCAGCTATTGTCTGTCTATAAATGATCTTAAAAAGTTGAGTTGACTCGTTTCACAAATCAAGAATCAACAAACACAAATCCAAAATTTCAACTCATTTCACCCTGTAGCCTTCAAGATGCACCGTCACAACTCTCCGTGCCTTGAATGGGAGAACCTATTAATAACCTAATTAAATAGTGATACCTTACTAATACCGAATGAAAGTTTAACATGAAATTATATCATAAAATAATAAGCATAGAATTGATGTTAAAAAAATCAATAACCAGGAAGAAAGTTTTTATAAGAAATATAATTTTATTCACTTTTAAAATTGGTAAATAATGCAATTATTACAATATTGTAAGTTTTTATTGCTATATATCCCTTTTAAATTTTAATTAGCTTTTATCATGATTAATGAAGAATAAAAACTCGACCGAGCTTCAGGCTTGGGCCTGGCGAGCCTGGCTCGATAACACTTTTGAGCTCGAAGCTCTGATAAACGAGCTTTCGAGTTTCTTATTAAAAATGTGATATCCATCAGATAAATAAATAAGTATAAAGTTTCAAACTGTATATAAAATTAGCGAGATTTTCTACGTACCTTTGAATCATTCAACTGCATCTAAAATATTTGGTTACAATACCAATACAAAATAGTTTATTATTAGGTCTTTGTTAAAAATGGGAATACTGTTAGCTTTTAAATAAGCACTGATTACAGTATATCTTAAGAAAAAATTTAATTGTAATGGTCTTTACATTTTAAAAATCTACTTAAATACTAACTCATTTGTTTACTTAAAAACTGTTATTCCAAATGCTTTTATAATACGAAGTGAATGGCTTCAAATATTAATGAAAAAGAAAGTGAAGAGCCTTTCCCAATGGAGAGCGAAAATGAGAGTGATGATATTAATGCCATCAAAGAATGAAACAGAAGTGAATTCTTTGAATTAGTGAAAATGGAAATGTAAAAGTTGTGAAGTATATTATTATCTCAGTCTCAAGCAATGTACTTAAGAGACATCACAAAAACAAATATCAAAATCGTCACTCAAGAAAAATGAGTGATTTCTTTTAAAGTGAGACGAAGGACTTTAGAAAAATTTTAACAAAATTAATTATCTACGGAAGACAACCTTTCTATACAATCGAAGAGCCAGACTTTAAAGCTTTATCGCAAAATCTTTTTCCAAAATTTGAAATTCTTCTTGAAAGACATTTCAAAGAGATATTTCGAAAGATTTTAATGATTATCAGCTGAAAATAAATTTAAAATTTAATAAAAGTTGCTTTCAAATCTCAACTACAACCGACATTTTGACATCAATAACTAATAAACCTTATGTTCAATTACAGCAATAAGAGCTTTGTTTGACTTCCGTTCATCCACATACTGGTAAAGTGATTAAGAATATATTGTTAGAAACTTTTGAAAATGACAAAATTCAAAACAAAATCATTTCTATTACTACTGATAACAAAGTAAATAATAAAAAAAGAGCAAATTATTGAACACTTATATAGGAAGCTATCTTAAAGTTGATGAAGTCTATCACTTTACATGCTTTGGTCATATATTGAATTTAAGTATAAATGATGGCATCAAAAATATATGTAATATATTATCAAATTTAAGGCTAACTGGAAGTGCTATTAAGAACTCATCAAATATATAATATTTGAAGAAATAGCTAATGCTCTGATTAGTAGTTTTGTCAAACTTAAGAGTGATGCATATATTCGCTGAAATTCTAGATATGATATGATAGAAAGAACCTTGAAAATGAAAAGTGTGATCAATATTATGTGTGTAAAAGATAAAGACTTATGTTCATACATAATAAATTCAGATGAGTGGAAAAATTTGGAAAAGATTTATAAGTTTATGGGACTCTTTAGTTAGACCACAAATATATTTCTGGACAGTCGTATTCTAGTATTCGTCTTGAATTATCTCGTTTGAAGCATTTTTTGACACGTTTGAGCATTGATTTCGAGGAAGAATTCACAAGTAAACAAAAAATTTGTTCAACAAAAATTCAAGATAAACTTAAAAAATATGCGATTGAATAATAGTTACAATCTACTTGCTGCTATTTTGGATCTGCGACTTAATTTCACTTATTTGAAGACTATATTAGACGAAGAAACTTATAAAACATAGAGAAGTTTCAAAATGAATATGCAGAATATCATTGAAAATATTCAACTGGAAGTATATCGACTGAAATTAAGTGATGGTACGCAATAACCAGTCATCTTTTGATCAGTATTTCATGTGAAAAAAGCCTTTCTAATACTATTAAAGGGTGGAACGTAAAGCACGACATATATTATACAAGATTTTTTTACTTAAATTAAAGTTTATTTATTGAATAAACAAAAGTTTCAATGAAACAAAAAGATTACATTTTGAGAGAAAATAATAAAATTAATAATAAATTACACAAAACAACTAAAATTGAATACGTATTGGATGAGTTTAAGTAATATTCTAAAGTAATAAGTAATTTATTCTTTCGGAAGGTGTCGTTTGTGTCAATACATTTGGGCCTTTTAAAAATGCAATACTGAACTGGTCTTACCGCTACTTTTATCTCATTTGTTATCACCTGCCGATTAAAGCTAATAAATTGATTTTTGTCGAAAAGAAATTAAAATTAACGACCAAAAGAGCTTTAAATGTAAACTATTTGGAAATAAATTCGTTTAACAAAGATTTTTGGTCGAAATATTTATTCTGGCTTTGCCTTTTACACTCTTATATAATTAGCTTACTCATATTTATTATTATATTCCTGAAGCTTAGTCTAATAGTGAAATTGATTTACTTTTATTGTCCTCTTTTTTTCATTCTACCACTAATATTAATTATAAAATGTGCCTCTTCTGTATATTATCAAACTAATAAAGCCTACGATAAATTATTTTATTGGGAATCATGTTCACACCCAGAAAGTTGTCCTTAACTACCCATACACGTCAAAGTTTTTAAAACTTATAAAAATCAAAAATTTCTTAATTAAACTAATGACAAATCTTATTTATCCAAATCTATTGATTACAAAGATTTTTATTTTACTTTAGCAAATATGAACGGGCGAATAAAATCTAAGGTTTAAGGTTTAGGAATTAGTTGTGAAATTGATTTTGACCACCCTCGTCTAAATTGACAAATCAAAATGCCATTCTGCCAAACTAATGTCTACGCAACTGACACCAATCGTTAAAATATATGATTTTGTGTTACTTTGATTTCGTGGTCGGTTGTGTCATATCAAAGATTTTAGAATCTATTCTAATTTGTGTTTACAGTTTTACAGATCCATTAAACTCTTTAGCTCTCTATTCTTATAGTCTATATATAAAACTTATTATTATGTGTAATAATGTATTATCGATTATTCGCATGGTCATAACAATTAGTGAAGAAGATAAGCTAGCTGAGCTGTGAGATAAGCTGCGCTTTGAGCTGTGCTGCGCTTCAAGCTCAATTTTAGCTGTCTTCGAGCTTATAAGCTCGAGCTTCTAGGTCAGTCTATGATGAAGAAGCGCAGCTCAGGCTTAAGCTCAAGCTTGAGCTGTTGAGCTTGTTCCTTACCTCATTCGTAACTGATTTATTTGATAGAGCAAAAACAGTATTTACTGTAAAATAGTAATGAATATTGAACTGCTTCTCATATGTTAACGAATAGGCATTGAATTATATCTATCGAATTCAATGATGATATACATTCCTGACTTGTTAATCATTGTTTTTAAAATAAAATTCATTTTAAACTGAAATTTAATGCAATAACTGTCTGAAGACAGAATTAGTGATGCCATAGTCCTTAAAAGTAACATCTCTATTCACTGCATAAATCTCTTTATATTCAAAAATAAGATAATCTCAAATAGTTTTGAAAATATTAATATATTCAAAATAAGAGAAAATTGTTTTGAAACTATTATCAATACGACTTAACAAGTGAAATACAATGAGAAGACTCACAATTATTGACAAGTGTCACCGATGTCGAAGTTTGAATTCATTCTTCAAGCTTTACGATCAAATTTAATGTACTTTTTACACAAATACTTCATTATAACTTGAGATAAATACTCGTTATAAAGATTACTACTCATTATTTTTAATTTCTAATTATTAACATAAGCTCAGCAGCGCAGCTCACAGCTTACACCCGAGCTTCTAAGTACAAGCGTAGCTCAGGCTAAATTTGATAGAAGTGCAGCTCAAAGCTCAACTATTCTGAGCTGCGCCTATAGAAGCTCGAGCTTGAAACTCAAGATTCCAGACCAATTTAAGGATCCAATGCAAAAGAAAGGTATCTCTTTTATAGACTACTAGCAATAAAGGTCCAAAAGGGCGGGTCAGTATGACATTTATTGCTTTACTTTGATTTTCATACAATGGATATTAGAAATTTCATTATACAATATTTATTCATTATTTTATTCATCATTTCATTCATCTTGTTCCATTAATTTATAAGATTTAACAAATTAATTTATTTTATTTTCATTTTATGAATCTTTTTAATGAAAAACGTGACGTTGTATAAATCGATTTATTTTATAAGTGTTTTACTTCTCATTGTTAAAATCCTATGCAAATGCATAAGCACATAATATCAATATAATAGATGTCATAATAAACTATTTCAAATGTAACGAATATTTGCTTTATACCCCTTTATCACAATATTGAAAAAGAGAGATACCTTCTTTTAAATTGAGCCCTTCAATTATTTAGATAATCATTACAGTAAAAACAATTAATCTTCAAATAATAAACAATAATAATATATAAAAATTTGATTACATATTTATGAATATTTACGAAATTTAGAGAATAAATAAAATTTCTATAGACTAAATAGTAAGTGAAAAGAGGTTCAGAAGCGGATTTAATACTAAAATCTAAATGGTAATATAAGTTATTTTTCTGATAGAAGTTGAAATATATATTAATCAAATCAAACTTTCATTGATAATCAAATTTATTCTACAAACCTTAATTACGCCATTACGCTATAGATACTGTTCATAAATTTCGGCCAATTGAATGTTGAAAAATCGAAATCAAATTCGGTAAATATAATCTACTAAGCTATCATTCAATATTAGTAAAGGTATCGCTTTTTAATTAGGTTATTACATGAAAATAAATTGAATATCACAATTATGAAATTGATAGTTATTTCAATAGCTAAAATATGAATCTGAATAATTGATTTATACTAAGAAATGATTAAAAATCTGTACTCAAATATTTCTATAATTATTAAAAGTTATTATTTGAGAATCAATAGCTTAAAAAAGGCTTTCAAAAATACCAACCGAAGATATTAGCAGCCTATTAACGATTTTAATGATGCAATTTATTTCTAAAATTCAACAACTTCAATAAATAAAATAAATTGTCAGTACGAGTTTATTATACATCGATCGGTACTCTACATTAAATTTATAATGTGTTTGAAATAAATGTTCACATATTCTATATTTTTATTGAGTAAAATACTTAATGTGAAAGCTAAATTTAAAAAAATTCTAAGCAATATCTACAATAAGTGGTCTATTACATCAATTAGTAAATAGTGAACACATATGAATACTATTACGTAAGATTATTAACATATTTAAATTAAGAAATATATGCACAGAAATAACCGCTTAATAGAGATATTTTCAACCAGATGTGTAAACTATGCTGTTTGACCAAAATACGTTTATCAACTTCGGCGGTAATATTCGGTGAAATTGGGTCATTGGCCGAAGTCGGAACACGGTAATTACATACTATTATTGAATACAAATTGAGATATTATTTGCTGAATAACACTTAAGTGTCGTTATAATTCAAATTAATTAAATAAGATATCAATTACTACATGAATTGTGTCTAATCTATTCGCTTGTGAATGAGGATAACATATAAAATAGGATATTGTAAATATTATAGCAATACATATGAAGCATTATAACCAGTTTTAAGTTGTTATCTTCATTGAATGAATTGAAATTATTTGCTATTAAATAATTTGATAGATTTTAGACATAAGCTATAAATATAATAACAGAAAGTCAAGAAAATGATTAACTCTATAGAACTTCGAATGTACATCAGACTAGAGCCTAAAACATTAGTTACGACATAATAGACTTTGACTAACAAGTAAGTGTACGACACGCTTGAAGTAGAAATAAAAATACCACAAAATCATCCCTTCTAACACAGAAAAGACAAGAAATTGATTCCGCACTTCAAGGCAGACTCATTGTGCTTTCTGTTGCATTCAAAACTGATATAAGCTGATATTAATTTTCAACACTCTTAACTGCAGTACAATGACAATTATAGGAATAGAGATAATGTCAAAGCGAACATTATATTAATAGAAGTCAACGGTTTTCAATGTATTCTTAGGTCAATACAACGAAATTTCTATGACTTTCAGAATAAAAATCATAGTCACAGCTGTGATCTATAAATAAAAAAATAGTCTTAAAATCCATATTATATTACAAACCAGTTCTTACTTCGTATCCACGAAAGTGATTTATAACAAATAGTCTCCAACAATAAAATCCAATTTTCTTTTGACTCAATCTCTCAATCAAAGAAAAGAACTAAAAATAATAAGGTTTATCACTAATTTAAAATATCTTTGATTTATGTAAGTTTTACAAACTTTTATGTGTATGAATTAGTTAATGACAACTTTCTGGGTGTGAACACGATTCCCAATAATATGTCATAAGTTTTATTAGTTTCATAATAGACAGAAGAGGCACATCTTATAACTAATACCAGAGGTAAGATGTGAATAAAAGAGCCATAAAAGAAAATAAATCTAAATATTAAATCAGTTTCGGAAAATATGCCAATGAATATGAGTAAGTCTATTATATAAGAGAATAGAAGCCAAAACCAGAATAAATATTTTGACCAAAAATCTTTGTTAAAAGAATTGATCTCCAAATAGTTCGAGTCCAAGGTCTTCTTTATAGCCATAGCTCTTTTGTTCGTTAATTTCGATTTCGTTTTGGCAAAAATCTTTATTTCCTCATTCAATTCTTCAGCTTTGATAGACAGGTAATAACAAATGAGGTAAAAATAGACGATATGATACATAAGAATTATGTATACGTGATAACTGATTAAGACGACGAAGAAATTCAGAGGAAATACATAGAAAATGAATTGAGTGAGAGAGCAGTTGAAAAAGATCGGCAAATTGAAACCAATCAAACCAAATGTTACAACCGATAGATTTAAGAAATTATCACAAATGTAAAATATCCGTTTCGCCGATTTCATGAATTTGTAGATTTTAGTCTTATTTGAAAGTCCAACACTTAGCGGTGGAGCGAGTCCCGATATCATCTCAAATGGTTTCAAATAAGTCGGAAATTCATTATTCTTGTAATTTCTATAATGAATCCATTGTGTAATCAACGCAAAGGAAAATATTATTATCAATAAGATATTGTAGTGAATTCTTGCATTCATAAAGTATGAGTAATCGACAATTATTATAAAATATTCAGGCTTCTCCTCTGGTAATAGTAAAGAAATGATAGACTTTATCATTAATATCGAAATCGCTATAGTAACCAATAATGGGTTATGAAGTCTGTTCCTTTTACTAGTTCCATTTTGGAAAAGAGATATCCCGATGAGATATAAATGAGATCCTGCAGAAGTGGTCAGCAATTCTGTCGGTAGTACTTTTGAAGGATCAAAATCACTTTCTATATTCGACGCCATTCAGTTTTTAGTTTTAATGAACTTATCAAACTTGATAAATATATAAACATAGCTATTGAAGTACTCTGTAGTAATATCAAAAGTATATGAGAATATAATTGAGTTTTCCTATTATTTTATAGATATTCATTCAATGACTTCATGATAAAAGCTAATCAAACTTAGATGAAAAGTTATTGCGATAAAAATTCACCAAAAGTAGAAGTGTCCGAATTTTTAAAATTTGAATTCCGTCCTGTCCCATTATTCCCATCTACTAGTCTCAAGCCCTCCCTTTCTGTTTTATGCCAAATGTAGTCCCGTAGTCTTGTCCTTTCCCAAAAAATTTAGTATGCTAAAATAATATTGAATACAAATGTTTGTAATTACAAGATCTTACCGTATAAATTTCCAAATCTCGTCCCGTTTAATCGCGTATAAACTAACCGAATCCCAATCACGTCCTGTCCCGTCTGGATCCTAATGACATCTCTAACTAAAAGCTCATGAATCGCCTTATTTACCAAACTTCAAAATTTGAACTTGTATACAATATAAACATTAATACGAGTGTATATATATCCTGAGTGAAAATACTTTATTCTCAATTGAAGAAAAGAAATTGATTGCCTAGTAACAACGTTCAATATTTCAAATTCGTTTCTAAAACGTCAATAACTAGAAGCTTTTTAACAACGTAAATACAAATAGGAGTGTATTGTATCGATTGAAAATTTGCATTGAATTCATTCTGTATTTAAAATAAATGCTCAAATATTCTATACTTTCCAATGAGCAATATACTTAGAGTGGAAGTTGAATTTTAAAAAATTCTAATCAATATTTGCCAAAATTGCGATTATTTTATAAGCTCGTTGTAAATATTATCTCAATTTTTTAAATATTTCACCTACTTGTAGGACTAAAGTAATAAATTATTATTTAGCTAATCATTATAAAAATATTATCATCATATTTACAATATAAACGATGATTAATCTTCAAATAATAAACAATGATATTATATAGAAACTTGACTAAATATTTTATGAGATTTAAAATATTAATAGTCTCTATCGACCAATTATAGTTTCAGAAACGGATTCAATAGCTACATTCTAAATGCGAATATAAGTTATTTTTCTGGTTGAGGTAGAAATAAAGGTTAATCAGATAAACAAATATTGAAACAAAAACAGATATTGATAATCAAATTCATTATTCAAATCTTATTTTAAAAAAAGTCCTCTAAATTATTTGATCAAATAATTTCAAATAATTTAATTCTTGTCAAATAATTTCAGATAAAATTATTTGACTAAATAATATCATATAATTTCGAAAACTGTCAAATATTTTCATATGACAATATGACTTCGAATAATTTTCTCAAAAGTATCAATTTGTTTGTGAGAAATATGCACAAACTTTAGACAAGTGATGATTCTCAAAGAAAATCAAACAGTAAATGAAAGAAAAATAGTTCATAACACAAGTGGCACAATTATATCAGTTAAAAATTAGTCGATAATCTTATCTTTCCATAGATATTAATGATTAAAAAAATCATTAAAGAGAACTTTCAAAGTCTAGTGAAGTTTAAAGTTTAGTCAAATTTACAAAAGATTAAAACTAATGCCAATTGTAGTCTATTAGAATTTAGGAAAAGTTTAAGCAGCGTTAATCCATTTGAAGAAGTAATTACTATTAATCGAAAAATTTCAGTAGTTATTGGATTGAATTTAAGTAGATCTATGAAACAAAATTTTGAGATAATACTTGAAGAGCTACTAATGATTAATGTAATTGATTTGAAGAGTAAAGTCTAGAAAAAATATGGGTCGAAAATAGAAAGGGTTCGATGATTCTTAAAGAAAATAGTAGTAAATTAAATAATAATTTTTCACTAAGTTTATGACTCAAAAGAATTTTAAAATACACTGCCTTAGAAATTATTGAATTATTTTTCAAAATAATCAATTTTTTAAATATTTGAGTTCTATAGAAATAACACATAAAACGAAAAATTTGTCAAATAATTTTTAATAAATGCTCAAATAATTAGAACTTTATCTCAAATAAATACTCAAATTTGAGTGCCTGTGCTTATTAACACCTTTATCAAGTATTAAGTATACAACATACAAATCTGCGAAATTGACAGAACAAGTTTGAACAACACCCAGTGGATAGATTGAGGACTATAGATCAACCGACTAATAGTGTAAAGAATAATGAAATATACTTTATTGAACACGGAAAACACAAACATATTACTTAAAGTCTTGAATAACTTTGTAACGAACTAATTGACGTAAGATTTTTCAATAGAACATGAATATTAAAAATTTTTCTGAAAAATTAAGTCAGAAATATTTCAAATTTAAACAAAATTTTTAAGTGTTTATAAATACCAAAAAATATAGTTAATTTCGAACTGATTTCAAAGCTAACATTTCGTAGTAAACGTCTCATAGTTAACTTTGATTGAGTTCATAATAAGAGTAGTTAAACAATTTTGATTTCATTATTTTGAAACCCAAACCCTTTACAAGTTTATTAAATAAAATTTTATTTAATATAAAACTAATTAGAAAAACGAAAATGACCAGAACTTATCAATATTCTGAGTTTATTAATAAACTGAAAATGTATTGAAACATAATTAATCAAAATCAATCGATTGAATGAGAAAATTTTTCAATTCTTTTTCTTTTAACTTTTGGAGGGACTTTAAAAATTCTGTTTCTAACTTTAACAGTTAAAGGAATGAATTAATTTGATAGGAAATAATGAAATTTGAGCTCAGAATTAGAATTTCTTCTATTCTAGAATTCATTAACACATTTTTCATTCATTTCGAATTTATTTCATTATAAAATCGAATAAGTTTTTACTCGTTATAAATGTTATTGTCTACTAATCTAATTTATATTTGATTTTATGCTTTACATTAACTCATTGAGCGATATTTATCTTCAAACCAAACTGGATTCTCATTCAACATACTTAGATATAAATAATTGATATGAAAATTTTTCAAATTAGGAAAACTCAAAAATGTGCTCAGACCATATGCTAAGTGTCACTCAAATTTTTTTGTTTTTGAATTTGCATTGTATGTGATATACTTAATACTTATCATCAAATCCTATTTTTATGATAGAGATTGAAATATAGGCAAATAAGATCAAACTTTTATTGATAATCAAATTATTACATTATGGATACTATTTTTGGATTACTTGAAAGTTGGAAAATTGGAAGCCAAATTCAGCGAATATAATTTATCTTTATAATTCATAGGTCATATCTGATTACAACAAAAACTATTAACAATTACTTCTAAGTCGACCAATAATTAAGTTTTTAGAATATTGCAAAATACATAATCACCTGCATCTAAAGTGTTTCTGTATTCAAGTAGTTGTATTCCAGTGTTAAATATGACAATTTACTGAAAGTTCTTCAGGAATTTAAGTTATTAGCATCAGTACTCGATTGCATTATCTCATGAATAATAAAGGTATGTAATCAGTATTATTTCGTAAGATTGCATTTGAATTAAGAATACAAGCATTTTAAATGTACAATAAAAGAGAGAAGATTTCGATCAAAATTGGTAAAATATACTGTCTGAGCGAAAGACGACTTTCAATTTCGGCAGTTATATTCAATGAAATTCATTCATTGACCGAAATTCAAACACAGTATATATAGATTATTAGTGAATATAGATTAAGTTATAATTCACTGAACAACACTTAAATGTTGTTATAATTCTAATAAATTGAATAGAACATCAATTTTTACATAAATGACTCTTGTCTAATCTATTCGTTTGTGAGCAAGGATAACATAAAATTGGATATTATAGATATTATAACAATACATATAACGCATAATAATCAGTTTTAAAGTTATCGTAATTGAATGAACTGAAATTATATATCAACATTATCAAATAGTTTGATGAGTTCCAGATATAAGCCATAGAGATGAGAAATTTTAAAATTTAAACTTACATACTTAAACGTGCATGCGAGTTTTTATATTACGAGTCAGTATTTATTCGATTAAAAGTTTGCATTAAAATCATAATGTGCTTGAAACAAATGCTAATCAATAACCACAATAAATAACTACTCGATTGCATCAATTAGTAAATAGTCAATACATATCACAAATACTACTACGTAAGGTTACATTTAAACTAAGAAATATATGTGCAGAAATAATTACGTAATACTGATGTTTTCGGTCAAAATCAGTAACTATGCTGTCGGGCCGAAAGATATTTTCGTTTTCAGCGGTCATATTCGAAGAAATTAGATTACTAGCCAAAATTGAAATAAAGTAATTGTAGATGATTATTGAATACAAGTAAAGATATTATTTGCTGAATAACACTTAAGTGTTTTCATAATTCAAATTAATTGAATAAGACATCAGTCATTCTTTAAATGACTTGTGTCTAAGCTATTCTATTATGAGCAAAGAATAGCAATAAAACAGTTACAACGATGGATATAACACACGATAAGACAGTTTCATACTTGTTGTCATTAAACGAATATCACTTATATATTATTAAATAATGTAATAGACTTCAGACATATTATAAATACAGGAACAAAGAGTCAAAGTCAATAAACCTATAAATCTTTGAACACATATTAGAACGAATACTAAAACCTTTAGAACGACATGACAGACCTTCTTTGACTAAGCGTATAACATGATCAAACCCGAAATCAAAATACCACAAAGCCATATATTCTAACAGGAAAATACTAGCATTTGATTCCTCACGTTGAGGTATACTTATTTGGCATTCTATTGCGCTCAAACCTGACACATATGAGACTATACTAATTCGAACTTATACAACTCTTTAAATGTAACTGCCAAACCCTTGAATTAGTTGAAGAGGATGGCAGTACCGTTAGAGGCCGAACTAATACATATACAAGTGCGACACACTTAGGCAAGAAGCAAACTCAACTCTTAAAAACACTGTATCTACGATAGAGTCTGCTACTCTCCTGGGCGTGTCGCACTAGTACGGGCGTT
This sequence comes from Archegozetes longisetosus, assembly GCA_018873245.2. Classification (NCBI taxonomy): domain Eukaryota; kingdom Metazoa; phylum Arthropoda; class Arachnida; order Sarcoptiformes; family Trhypochthoniidae; genus Archegozetes; species Archegozetes longisetosus. The sequence continues at coordinate 9,072,204 of JAEMBT020000009.1, read as the reverse complement.
AGCATCGTCTGTTACGTTAGCCGATACTAATTTGTAACAATTCTAACTACAGTATTGTATACAGTTATAACGAGTATTACAGAAATCAAAGTTAGAAATAGATATAATATTAAAGTGAACATTCTATTAATAGAAGTGAATGATCCTCAATATATTCTCATATCAATATAATGAAATTTCTATGATTTTCAGCATAAAAACAATAGTCAAGGCTGTAACCTATAGAAAATAAAATCAGTCTCAGAATCGATTACATATTCTAGATCAGTTCTTACTTCATATCCACGAAAGCTGTTCATAACAAATAGTTTCCAACAAAAGAATCCAATTTTCTTTTGACTCAATCTCTCAATGAATGACGAGAACTTAAAAATGATTAAAATCATTGTTTATTCAATAAATAATTGTTGGTTTTTATAGGTGTTACAAACCTTGAAGCGTTTGGCATTAGATAAGAACAGATTTCTGGGTGTAAACATGATTCCCAATAATAAACCATAGGTTTTATTGGTTTGATTATAGATAGAAGAGACACATTTTATAATTAATATCAGTTGTAATGTGAAAACAAGAGAACAATAAAAGTAAAGCAATCTCACTATTAAACTAATTCTCATGAATATTATAATGAATAAAAATAAGTTAATAATATAAGAGTATGTCAGCCATACCCAGAATAAATATTTCGACCAGAAATCGTTGTTAAACGAATTGATTTCCAAATAGTTTGTGTTCAAAGTTTTCATTATAGCCATAGCTCTTTTGTTCGTTAATTTTAATTTCTTTTTGGCAAAAATCTTAATTTTCTCATTCAATTCTTCAGCTTTAATCGACAGATAATAACAAATGATGTAAAAGCAGACCATATGATACATTAAAATCATATAAACATGGAAACCGATTAAAACGAAGGTTAGATTCAGAGGAAATACATAGAAAATGAATTGAACAAGAGAGCAGTTGTAAAATATCGGCAAATTGTAAGCAATCACAGCAGCAATGATTACCAGTGGCCTTGAGAAAGTATCACAAATATAGAATATTCGTTTCGCTCTTTTCATGAATTTGTAGATTTTGACTTCATCTGAAAGTCCAATACTTAGTGGTGAAGTGAGACCTGATATCATCTCAAATGGTTTCAAATAAGTTGGAAATTCGCCATTCTTGTAGTTTATATAATGAATCCATTGTGTAATCAGCATTAAGCAAAATATTATTATAAATAAAATATCGCAGTGAATTCTCGCGTTCATGAAGTATGAGAAGTCGATAATTATTATGAAATATTCAGGATTTTCTTCTGGTAATATTAAAGAAATTATTGATCTGATCAAAAATACCAAATTCCCTATAGTAACCAATAATGGGCTATAAAATCTGCTCCTTATATTCGATCCATTTTGGAAATGAGATAAACCGATGAGATATAAATGGGATCCAGCAGAAGTGGTCAGCAATTCTGTCCGTAGTACTTTTGAAGGGTCAAAATCACTTTCTACATTCGACGCCATTCAGTTTTTAGTTTTAATGAACTTATCAAACTTGATAAATATATAAATATGGTTATTAAAGTTCTGTGAAATGACATCAAAAGATATGAGAATATTCTCGAGTTTTCCTATTAATACTGCTGTTCATTCAATAATATCATTATGAGAGCTATAAAACTTCGATAGAAAGATGTCGCGATAAAAACTCATCAAAAATCCAATAATTATCTTATTTACTAAAATTCAAGGTAATTTTTATTAAATAGAAGACTATTTCCTATTTATTGATTTGTTAGCATCAATTTTGTGCGTATTACTTTATAGTCTAATTTCATGTTAAACCATCATTCAGTATTAGAAAAGGTGTCGCTTTTTAATTAGGTCATTACATGAAAATATTAATAAATTAAATACAACAATTATTTAATTAATACTCATCTCAATAGAGAAAATATGAATCTAAATAATTTGTTTATGCTAAGTAATAATTAAAAATCTATTCTCAAATATTTCTAGTTATTAAAAGTTATTATTTGAAAATCAATAATTTAGAAAAGCCTTTCAAAAATATCTTATACTCAATTGAAGAAAAGATATTAGTAGCTTATTAACGATGTTTAATGATTCAAATTCATTTCTAAAACGTCATTAACTAAAATTTTAAACAGCTTAAGCATACAAGTGTAACATATCGATCGATGATTCACATTAAATTCACAATGCGTTAGAGATGCTGAGGCAATTTTATTGAGTAAAATACTTAGAGTAAGATTGAATATAAGTCAATTATAATTTTCAATTATAACTTGAAATACAGAACCAAAATAAGTCACAATTTTAATGCGATTAAAATAAAATATACTTTACTGATCCACTGACTTTTCAAGCATGCTAATAAAGCAGTACTTCCGGTTGGAGATTACTTTTCTAGACCTCTGTCTGGTAACTAATTTTGGGACAATCGAGGTCTGGAAATTTTTCGAAGTTCTGGCTTTGTTAAACAATAGTGTTGGTAAAAACTCAATACACATTACTGCCATTGTATGGAAGCACTTGTTATCTCATGGTAGAAACCCAAAGAATTTATAGTTTTCGACATCCATTAGTTATCGTTATCTACACTAGAACGCTAAAGTAAGTTAGTATAAAAAAATAAGGCGCTATCATTTGATCAATTCTTTATATCTCAGTCATTCCTTTGAATTTTAGGATAAATTTTGTATCAAATTAAAGCGTAATTTAAGCATTTTTTGAATATGTTCAATATATTCTCAAAGAATAAATAGAACAAAAGTTATAACAATAAAAATTTTGTTCTAATTTTCTTGTAACGCGAAAGTAGGTTAGTGATGAATAAGAACCTAATCTTCATATTAGCTAATCATCAAATCAATTGAAATTTTATTGAAGCTTTTTTTAATACGTAAAAAATTCAAATAAAGTCTAAAAAAGGATTTACTTTTAAAAAATAGATTAAATTATGGTAAAAATAAGAGTTTTTAGAGTGTGAAAGACTGTTTAAACTCAGAAACGAAGGAAAAACTTATCAACTTATAGCCAATATATTCAATTGCAGTGATGTCTGTCTTATGAAAGTTATCCGAAAGATCAATAATTACGGAACAGCTCGTAATCTTCAAAGAAGTAGATGTAAACGTTGTACTGATCGGAGAACAGATCAAAGAATTGTTTCAATGATTAAGAGAGATTGCACAACAACATCGAAAGATGTCTCACAAAGGTTAAAATCAATAGGAATCAACTGCAGTAAAGATACTGTTCGAAGAAGACTTTGGAGAACGGTTTCTTCTGAGGAGTAAAGCGCAAAAGACCAGCAATTAGTGACGCCAATAAAGTCAAGAGACTCGCGTTCACAAAAAAGTACTTACAAATGTCACAAAGTCTTTGGAACAAAATCTTATGGTCTGATGAGTCAAGATTTGAATTAATTAATTCTAAAAGACAAAAGTTTGGAAAATTCGTGGTGAAGGTCTGAATAAAGAGAATATTCAGACAACCGTCAAGTACTCGCCATCAGTTATGGTCTGGGGCTGTGTTTCGAGTAATGGTATCGGAAAATTGACTGAAATAACATCGATAATGAATACTGAGGTCTATGTTGAAGTCTTAAAAAAGAACTTATTGTCAAGCGTTGAACATCTAGGTATTAAAAACAATTTTGTCTTTCAACAAGAAAATGACCCAAAGCATACCTCGCATTTGGCTCGTAATTGGCTTATTAATAACAATATTGAAGTACTCGAATGACCGGCTCAGAGTCCAGATCTGAATATAATTGAGCATTTGTGGGACCATTTGGACCGATCTATACCTCAAAGTCAGCGAAAATCGATTAAATAATTCAGAAAAGCATTATTCGATACTTGGAGTAAAATAGAGCCAGAAGTGATCCAAAAATTAATTGAAAGTATTCCAAGACGTTTACAGACAATCATTGAGGCAAAGGGTAGTAATACTAAATATTGATATCAAGAAATCTTAATTTGAAACTTTACTATAAATATCTCTAAAAACTAACTTACTTTTCCATTTTAGTATTCAATTAAATTTTCTCCATTATCTTATCTGTGATAAGAGTTTAGTCATGTCTTATATGAAATGAAAGGGCTTCAAAAACTTTAAAACTCTTTCATTTGAACACTTTGTGCAAAATAAGTGAATAAAAAATAATCGCATTTTTCTAAGTTTTGTTCTTCACTAACTTACTTTTGCGTTCTAGTGTATGTTAACACCCTCTAAGATACTAACGAGTATGCTAGGAGGGTAAAATAACGGACGAACTTAGATTAACACATAATAAAACACAAATTACATTGATAATTATTTTTAACAATTTAGATTCATTACAAACGAAAATATGCTCACCTAATCGTTGCTGGCCAAGCAGTTCAAAACGTGAAAGTAGATAAAACAATCCAAGCAGATGTTCACATAATGAATTGAATCGCCTTTACATTTCGCATAATCATTTAATAATGCGCTTTAGATCTAAACATAATTTCTCTATGTTGTTAGTAAGCATATTAACTCCGACATCATTACCATCAGGTATTTTAACCCTTTCTGCAAATTTGGCTATTTCTATAATGAACTTTTGATATAGAATTTGTATAAGTGAAATTGTTTTCTATTCATTTCTACAGAAGGAAAGTAAGGGCTGCCACTTAACTCGAGTAATATTTAAAAATACGATTTTTTCTCTATCGTCACAGTTTATTCGGGGTCAGGACTTCTGTAATACAAACTTAAAAGCTTTTATGAACGAAAGTCAGTATCACATACGATTCGTCGTGTAAATTCAGGTATAATTAAGTACAAATTCTGTCCTAAATTCTATATTATTACCTAAAAAATTATTTGATTTTTATTGTGTTGTAAATAAATATTATCGCAATTTTTAAAGCATTTAATGCAAATTTTTGAAGTAAGAAATCATGAATAAATGAAGCCGAATTTCATGTTTACTTTAGAGCAAATTTCGTATATTTGTATGACTAAAGTAATAAACAATTATTCAGCTAATCATAACAGTAAAACAATGATTGATTTTTTCCATGAAAATATTAACGTATAGTATACTGTCAAAAAGATATGAATTCATTTTAAGACGAATACTAATGTACTTAACCAAACTTTAAATAATTAGAACTAAATTGAGCTATAAATAAAAAAACCTAATAGAAACTTCAAATAAATAGTATTGAACAGAATATGTTTTCTGCTTTTCCAGACATGACAAGTTTAAGCCTTGATCAACTATTGTGAAATTTGACAGAATATTTTATGAATGTTTGTTTAAGAAATTTCAGGAATAAAATCTATGTCGACTAAATACAGTTTCAGAGACGAATTCAACAGCTAAAACCTGAATGCGAATGTAAGTTATTTTTCTGATAGTATTTGAAATAAAGGTTAATAAGATCAAACTTCTATTAACAATCAAATTCATTCCTTAAATCCGAATTACGCCATTACATTATGGATACTGTCATTTTACTTCAGTAACTTAAAGGTTGGAAAATCAGAGATCAAATTCGGTAAATATAATTTGTCTAAATAATTCACTCAAATTTAGAGGTCATATTTGATTACAACAAAAGTTATTAACAATTTCTTCTAATTAATGAGTAATTAAGCTTAAATAGAATATAACTAATTGTTATATACATAATGATATGCACCTGAAATTTTCCTATATTTAAGTAGTTATCTTTGAGCATTGAATGTAATAGTTTACTAAAAATAGCTTATGGATTTAAGCTTTTAGTAGCAGTACATAGCTCTCATTTGCATTAATTGGTAAATAGTAAATACGTGTAATTAATAGTATTGTGCAAGATTACACTTAAATTAAGCATAAGCAGAAAAATACATGACATAATAAAGATGATTTCAGTTGAAATTTGTAAACTATGCTGTCTGACCAAAAGACATTTTTCAGATTCAGCAGTCACATTCGGTGAACTAGGTCACTGGCCGAAATCTAAACACAGTAACTATAGACTATTATGGAATACAAGTAAAGATATTTTTTGCTGAATGTTCAAATGCTTAAATTTGAAGTCATTGTTTAATGAACCAATAATGTTATTTCAAGCTTAATTTCTTTCAATGAAGTCATCTTTAAGACTCAAAAAGTAAAAAATTTCTCATAATTCAATAGAACAGTTTGATACAATGTGTGTAATTATCTTTTATTGAAATAATTTTTGAACCGATAGTCACTTTTCGTGAAAAGAACGTCATAAAGTATGAATTCAATCGGTTAACAGGGAAGTTTTGTGGCACTCGACCACAAAAATCGGATAATGGTGCCATTTGGAAGTACTTTATGAGACGAGTCAGAAGAGGTCACCGCCTACCCTATATCGAACCACGCCCATTTTAAATTTAGCCACTCCCACTGACTCCACCCCACAATACGGGTTTCAAAAGAAAGGTTTCAGTGAGTAGAGTCCATTGATGAAGGTTGTGTGATTATAGGATGCATACTTCCTGATAGGTTGCTTAAAACACTCTTATATTCTACACCCAATTGTCAACACATCGAAAATTGACATTGTTGACCAAATCTGAGACAAACCACTAGTTTGGTAATATTTAGTCTGACTTTTTTGTATGTAAGTAAAGTCCGAATGATCTAACAAAACATTTTATCAACCCATGAATATAGAAATGTTAGTACAATTACAACATAAATCATCTCGAAGTCAACAATGTCAATTTTTGATGTATTGCCAATTGATCGTAGAATATAGGAGTGTTTTTAGTCAACTTTTCAGAAAGTACGCATCCTATAATCACGCGACCTTTACCAATTGACTCTACTCGCTGAGACCTTTTTGGAGACCCACGTTGTGGGGTTGGAATCAGTGGGAGAAGCTAAAATAATGGGCGTGGTTCGATATCGGGTCGGCGGAGCCTCATGGTAGTGAACTATTTGAACTCGTCTCATAAGGTACTATCTAATGGCACCATCACCCGATTTTTATGGTCAAATGCCACAAAACTTCCCGCTTAACCAAAATATTGGTATAATTAAAAATTTCGTACCCTAACCAGATGCTGATGATAATTAATCTATTTTTTGAATGTTTTATTTAAATATATCATTTTTAAATATCGAACACAAATTTTCAACTTTTTATGTCGATGTTTCATTTTATGATTTTTAAACAATAGTTGTGTGAAATGAAAATTGATTTCAATTCTCGAGATTTTCAGGTTATTATTGGCTATTGTTTTAAGAAGAAAATATCGACGAAAGACACAAGCGAAGAAATTAATTCAGTATTGAGGCTAAAAGCTATTTCATATGAATTGGTTGAAAAACACTTAAGAGTGCGCCCATTCTTGTCCGAAGAAGAGGACGATTAGACAGTAAATGAATTTTCAACAATATTACATCTGGTGAGTGGCGAAGTATTTATGAAAAATGGCAGGAGAGGATGAAGTAGGTCATTAGTGTTCGGCGGGATTAATTAAAAGTTTTTCGTAAAAATTTCAATAAAATTCATTCTTTGATACTAGAGGTACGACGTTTTCAATTATTCCAATATGAAACACTGAAAAACTTCATTGTTTCAATTATAAAAAGTAACTGAATGTTTAAGTGAAAGGTTGATATTGTAAAGAGCCAATGAAGTATTAAAAGTTGATTTGGAAGTAATGATAATAGCCCGTTTACTAAACAATTTTATTGTAAACTAATAGTAGAGAAAATTTACTTTAAACTTTTAACAGAATTGTAAATATTTTTCGCCATTTAAAAAAATGAAAAGAATTTATTATGTTTAAAGAGCTTTAAGATATGTTACTACATCCAAATGTCCGTTGAACTCAGCTTTGTCTGAAGGAGTCCAGCGTTCTTTGTTAGTAGCCTTAAAATCAACTCCTTTTTCTACAAGATATTTCACTACATCCATATGCCCATTAAACGCAGCTTGATGTAAAGGAGTATTGCCAGCTTTGTTAGCAGCATTCAAATCAGCGCCTTTATCGATGAGATACTTCACTACATCCAGATGTCCCTCAAGAGCAGCTCTGTGTAAAGGAGAACTGAGATGTTTGTTAGTAGCCATTAAATCAGCGCCGTTTTCTACAAGATATCTCACTATATCCAAATGACCATTAGAAGCAGCTTTATGTAAAGGAATATTGCCATTTATATTAGTATGATTCAATTTAGCACCTTTTTCTTTAAGATATTTCACTATATCGAGACCACCTCTATCTGCTGCTTTGTATAAAGCAGTTTTGCCATATTTATCAGTAGCATTGAAATCAGAGCCTTTTTCTACAAGATATTTGACTACATCGAAATGACCATTATAGGCAGCTTCGTGTAGAGGAATGTTTCCATTAGCATTAGTAGCCTTTAAATCAGCACCTTTGTCTACAAAGTATTTGACTACATCTAGATGACCGTTATAAGCAGCTTTGTGCAAAGGAGTATCGCCATAATTATTAGTAGTCTTGAAATCAGCTCCTTTTTCTACAAGATACTTCACTACATCAGATGACCATTCGATGCAGCTTTGTGTAAAGGAGTATTGCCAAATTTATCAGTAGTCTTAAAATCAATGCCTTTTTCTACAAGATATTTCACTACGTCGATTTCACCTTTATTTACAGCCTCGTCTAAAGGAATATTACCATCATTATCAGTAGCTTTGAAATTAGCGCCATTATCTTGAAGATATTTAACTATATCCTGGTGACCATAAAAAGCAGCATAGCGTAGAGGAGTGTTTCCATATTTGTCAGTAGCATTCAAGTCAGCCCCTCGTTCTACGAGTTGCTTTACTACGTCCAGAGCACCTTTATTTACAGCACAGTGTAAAGGAGTCTGATGGCCAATTTCATTCTGCTGTGTGCATACAAGATATTGTGTAAGATCTTCAATTCTTTGACCGAGGTGTGAATTATTTGTCAACTTTGCGATTTTTTGTTCAATTAGTTGTGAAACTTGATCCCCTAACTTGCCAATTTCTTTAGCAATTGTTATATTCAATGTTTCTAAATTTGAATTTAATTTTTGATCAAATTCTTCTCTCAATTTATTAAGAGTTGCGTTTGCATCATCTGAACTTATTTCTCCAGAGTCTAGGGAATATTCTCTGCATTGATATAAGTTTGATGCACAGTAAGCACAGTTATGATAAGTAATTTGAGCATCTAATATAAAGAAGTTCAAAACTATATAATTCAAATTCAATTAAATTTTTACTTTAACTAAAAACTGCTTTTATTACTTAAGGAACATTAAGATTATAAAAATTGTATACCAAAGTGCACGTGTTACGACTTTCAAAGGATCTTATGTTTTAAAGTATTAACACGATTAATATTATATAAATTTATTTTGAAAGCCATATAAACAGAATGAGTAGTATTTTCAATTACTTTAATGTTTTAAAATAGTAATGATTAGCTAATCATTAATAGCTTATCACTTCAACATCTTTAACTATATACTCTACTTACGATAAATTTATGAATAATTTAGTCTTTGACTAAGCGCTAAAATGAAATAAGGAAAGAAATCATAAGATGAGCAAATAAATACCAAGTTGTGTTTTTATATTTTATTGCGTTTTACTTAATTAAATGTAATAGATTAATTATATTATGAAAATGTCATTTATGTAGCATATGTACTTCAATGCGAAGTGCAGGATTAAATCCTTTATAAATAAGTTGACTATTATTAATTAAACAGTATGATTATTTGTCTATTGTTTGATGAATAATAATTTCTGAAAGTGACCAAAACATTCACTAGAATGTCTTAATTTTGATTTTTCAAGCATATCCAATCAGTTTCAGCTTTTATTCTAAACTTTGTAATGTAACAGATCTGTTACACAATCATTTAAACTTTATATGACTTAATATTAATAATCGGATATAAAATCGAATAAATAACTGGACAATAGATATTTATTGTATTTAAAGGTGTCAATTTAATGAATCATACAATGAAGTGAAGGTCTAATGAGAAAAATATGAAATTAGAAATCACTTACGTTTTGTTTGAAGAGATTGGAATTTTCATATAAATAGCTCTAAATATTATGGAATAATTCTTAAGATTTCTTACAAAGTAAGACTGCTTATAGAGAAAAACTGTTTCACATATATAAATATGTTTTTTACAAGAGGTTAGCCTTGATCTAAATAATTTATATAATGAATTACTGTTTTATTTCATGTAGTCCTTATGCGTTATAAACAAACTGACCTCCAAATTTAATTTAATCAATTTTAAACTTATAAACATAAAATCAAATATTCACTGTAATAAGTGAGCTTAGCGAGCAACGTTATCTTAATTTAGGTGAGATTTAGAAGAAGGGAACCATTTAGTTAGTTTACAGTAGATGTACGGTTGTTGGTAAAAACAACTTCAGCGGTTTTTAGGGTTTTCTAATTGATTCTAACTCAGACAACTTTATTTCAATATTTTTCTGGCAGTCTACGCTTCCGAGAAGAGATAATATTAAATTAATTTGAAAAGTGGTTGTTGACAATGAAATACGCCACTCAAAGTGGACGTGAACAGCGACTACAAGTGATAACTTCACTCACTCAACATAAAGACCTTAACTGAAATAATCAATCTTGTCAGCTAGTTGATAGATAATTTTTAACATGTTGAGTAATATGCTTGATAAAAATTTCATGGCAAACTAGATATATACAATATTCAATAATCGAAAGATCGCATTAAGATCTGAGAATCAATTAGAAAACCCTAAAAACCGCTGAAGTTGTTTTTACCAACAACCGTACATCTACTGTAAACTAACTAAATGGTTCCCTTCTTCTAAATCTCACCTAAATTTCTAAATACTATTAAGATAACGTTGCTGGCTAAAGCTCACTTATTACAGTGAATAGTTGATTTTATGTTTATAAGTTTAAAACTGATTAAGTTAAATTTGGAGGTCAATTTGTTTATAACGCATTAGGACTACATGAAAAAAACAGTAATTCATTATATAAATTATTTAGATCAAGGCTAACCTCTTGTAAAAAACATATTTATATATGTGAAACAGTTTTTCTCTATAAGCAGTCTTACTTTGTAAGAAATCTTAAGAATTATTCCATAATATTTAGAGCTATTTATATGAAAATTCCAATCTCTTCAAACAAAACGTAAGTGATTTCTAATTTCATATTTTTCTCATTAGACCTTTATTTCATTGTATGATTCATTAAATTGACACCTTTAAATACAATAAATATCTATTGTCCAGTTATTTATTCGATTTTATATCCGATTATTAATATTAAGTCATATAAAGTTTAAATGATTGTGTAACAGATCTGTTACATTACAAAGTTTAGAATAAAAGCTGAAACTGATTGGATATGCTTGAAAAATCAAAATTAAGCTATTATAGTGAATTTTTTGGTCAATTTAAGAAATTTTTATTCATCAAACAGTTGACAAATAATCATGCTATCAAATTATTAATAGTCAACTTATTTGTAAAGATTTTAAACCTGCACTTCGCATTGAAGCACATATGCTTCATAAATAACATTTTTCATTATATAAATAATTAATATGTTATTTTTAATTAATCAAAGATGAAATAATATATATAAACACAACTTGGTATTTATTTGCTCATCTTATGATTTCTGTATTTCATTTTGACGCTTAGTCGAAGACTAAATTATCCATAAATGTATTATAAGTAGAGCCTACAGTTTAAGAAGTTAAAGCGATAAGCTATTAATGATTATTTAATCACTAATCTTTTATAAACGTTAAAGTAATTGAAAATACTACTCATTCTGTTAATATGGCCTTCAAAATTAATTTATATATTAATCGTGTTCATATTTTATAAAGAAAAGATCTATTGTAAGCTGTAATAGGTGCACTTTGGTATACAATTTTTGCAATCTTAATGTTTATTAAGTAAAAATTTAATTAACTTGAATTAATTAGTTTTAAATTTCTTTATATTAGATGCTCAAATTACTTATCATTACTGTGCTTACTGTTCATCAAACTTATATCAATGCAGAGAATATTCCCCTAGGCTCTGGAGAAATAACTTCAGATAATGTAAACGCAACTATTAATCGAATGAGAGAAGAATTTGATCACAAATTAAATGAAAATTTAGGAACGTTGAATATAACAATTGCTAAAGAAATTGGCAAGTTAGGGGATCAAGTTTCACAATTAATTGAACAAAAAATTGGAAAATTGACAAATGATAATTCACAACTTGGTCAAAGACTTGAAGATCTTACACAATATCTTGTATGCACACAGCAGAATCAAATTGGCCATCAGACTCCTTTACACTGTGCTGTAAATAAAGGTGCTCTGGACGTAGTAAAGCATCTCGTAGAACGAGGCGCTGATTTGAATGCTACTGACAAATATGGAAACACTCCTCTACGTTATGCTGCTACATATGGTCACCAAGACATAGTTAAATATATTGAAGATAAAAGTACTAATTTCAAGGCTACTGACAATAGTGCTAATATTACTTTACACGAGGCTGTAAATAAAGGTGATCTGGACGTAGTGAAATATCTTGTAGAAAAAGGCATTGATTTTAAGACTACTGATAAATTTGGCAATACTCCTTTACACAAAGCTGCATCGAATGGTCATATGATGTAGTGAAGTATCTTGTAGAAAAGGAGCTGATTTCAAGACTACTAATAATTATGGCGATACTCCTTTGCACGAAGCTACTTATAACGGTCATCTAGATGTAGTCAAATACTTTGTAGACAAAGGTGCTGATTTAAAGGCTACTAATGCTAATGGAAACATTCCTCTACACGAAGCTGCCTATAATGGTCATTTCGATGTAGTCAAATATCTTGTAGAGAAAGGCTCTGATTTCAATGCTACTGACAAATATGGCAATACTCATTTACACAAAGCTGCAAGTAGAGGTGTTTTGGATACAGTGAAATATCTCGTAGAAAAAGGAGCTAAATTCAATGCTGCTAATAAGGATGGCATTACTCCTTTACACGAAGCTGCTTCAAAGGGTCATTTGGATGTAGTGAAATATCTTGTAAAAAACGGCGCTGATTTCATGGCCAATAACAAGTATCGCAATACTCCTTTACACAAAGCTGCTTTACATGGACATCTGAATGTAGTGAAATATCTTATAGAAAAGGGCGCTAATTTGAATGCTTCTAACGTTAATGGCAATATTCCTTTACACGAAGCTGCCTTTAATGGTTATATGGATGTTGTGAAATATCTTGTTGAAAAAGACGCTAATTTCAAGGCTTCTAACAAATATAGAGGTACTATCTCAGAAAAAGCTGCTTTTAATGGATACCTGGATGTAGTAACATATATTAAAGCACTTTAAACACAATAAATTGTTTTCATTTTTGAAAATATTGAAAAAATCTTCATAACTCTGTCAAAATTTCAAAGTATATTATCCTAACGACTAGTTTAGAATAAAATTGTTTAAAGAACGGGTTATTATCAGGCCTTCCAAACTAACTTTTAACATTTCATTGAGTCTCTGCAATATCAATCACTTTCACTTAAATATTCTGTCACTTTTTATAATTGAAACACCGAAATTTTTCATGGTTTTATTTTTTTATTAACGAACATTTAACATTGTTACGTTTTATAATAGTTCAATTACGAAGAAAAACTGAAAGAAAACATTTGGTGGGTTTAAAAAATCATGAAAATTAATAGTATATCGAAATCTTATAAAAATTATTATACGACTAAAAAATTTAGGTTTTACTCTAACTAATATTTTCTTCAATTTCATTCTTGTCCATATCTTTAGCCATAAACACGGATTCTAAGCCAATAGATGCTGTCATTGATCTCGTTACTTGACCTAATACTGTATCACTATAGTTGTTTATAATGATTCCAGGAAAATCATAAAAGCCCATAAAATATTTTACTATTTCTGTACCAAGAGTAATTTCATCAAATCTAATTTCATCTATGAAATCCAGTCATCTTAAGATTTCAACTGCTGAAAACGGCGGGACCTGGACTATTTAGGATAGTCTATAGATATGCTATTTAGTAGTCATAACCTGATGCGAGTTTTCTATTGTTCTTTCATTTGACGAAGTATATTCTGTAGAACTCCCCCTTGTTGATGATTTTGAATTCTGATTCAAATTTGTGTTTGAAGTCTTTGAATTTATTTTAGTATTCTCGTTTATATGAGAGTTTGAATTCGCGTCTGTATATCAGTTGAATTTGACAGTTGTTGTGATTAACATGATTTTAATGTTATATTTATAACTTGATTCAATTTAAGCTTGTAATATCTTGGAGTTCTTATTAAGCTAATCATCTTAGACATACATTTAACTGCACTTTCTGATGGAAATAAGTGAGTACTTTGCAAATCATTATATGATTTATATTCCAAAAAGTGTATCACTTCTGAATGAATCGTCATTTTATATTAAGCTATTGGAACAAATATCACATTTGTATTTATTTTTCATTCTTTTAACTATAAAACCAGATACATAAGTATGAGTATTTTGACCTAAAGAATTCTCTAGATTTACAATTTCATTAATAGGAATTACAAAATCTTGAAGAGAGTTATATTCAATTACGAGATTTCTAAAAGTTTGAATTTTATTTTCAATTTTATCATGTTTTCAATTGTGTGGAACATAGGTTAAAAGACAGTATGAATTCCAACTAGTTAGATTTTTCAGAAGCTGAAGACATATCGCGTACAAGTAATACTCTGAAAGATTTGAATTGTTTATAAGTCAAGTTATAAGAACATCCGCTTTTTTCTCGCATAATACCAAACGAGTGTTCCACTATATCTTGATTTAAGTTTCGAGTTTTTAAGGATTTAATTTCAGTCTCAGATAAATCAACGCAAAGTTCTAATAATCAATTAATTGATATTAAGAATCCATATTTGAATGGAGAGTCTTTTACAGGTTCAGAATTCTTTTATTAATTAATTTGATATCAGAAATAAACTCTCGAGATTCTTTCAGATAATTGAAGGGCAGATCATCTTTTTCAGCTGTATTCGATATGGTTTCATGTTATTTTGGGAAACAGTGCTGTTTAAGCAATCAAATATAATATCAAATTTTTCAATGAATTCTGTTGTGAAAACTGAACTTAGACACATAATTCCCTGAGAAACACAAAAATACAATGCAGAAGACATTGAGCTACTTAAAACTTGAGAAGCAAGCTTGACCGCTTGTTTAGAAAAGTTGTCTAGATATAAATGCTGGCTAGTTTTTTTACATAATCTTGGATTATTTGACTTATCAATGTTATAAAATGCTATTAAATCTTCCCATTTCGCGATTTTATTGTTGTCAAATTGTATATTATATTTTTCTAGATTATTACGAACTAATTTTTTCAAGTGACAGAAATCTTATGAAGTGAATATTTTGAACTTTTCATTGAAATTAAAGTAAAGCTTTTCTGAATTCACATGCAATAATCTGTTAAATAATCTCTGATTAGATGTTCCCATATCACAAACAACTAGCCTTACTTTAAAACCTATTTCAAACTATTTAGACAAAATATATTCGAATAATTGAGTATGAATTATTTCTGCTGTAGTTGCGTTCTTAGCAGTACTAAAATGAATAGGCATTCTGATTTTTCTGTTCAAACCTTTGATAAAATAAACTAAAGAAATATCTGCAACATGTGGTCTTCTCCCCTCTTCGCCTTAATCTACATACCCTTTAATCAAATCATCTTTTGAAAATAGTAAAGATTAGATCTGAGTGAAATTTCATCCCAAACAATCATTATATCTATCTTTATCTTTTAAATTTGTGATTAATTTTTTAGAGCTATCTCAATAGAATCAGAAAAACCTAGTTTTACGATACTATTGCCTAAATTTCTAAACAGATCATATCTCAATATAGTCATATAATTGGATAGATTGAAAATTTTTTTCATAAAACGATAAGTAGTGTGACTCCTACGAAAAAAAACCGTACAAAAATTTTCATCTTCACACTCCATGAACATTTTTTAAGATTAAAAATTTTCATTAATTGATACTTTATAAATTCAAGAACTATAGGATCGATATTTTCTCTTACCTCTTCGATTGTCTTAACGATTGAATTGTATTTTGACTTTGCAGAAAATCTTTTATTTTTATTTTTTAATCTAAACAAAATATAATTCAATTCAAAATTTGAATTCTACATATTTAATATAGAATTACACCTTAACTTAAAATTTGAAACAAGTTTTCGAGATTTTTTCAATTTTCATTTCAACAGTTGAATTTTGGCTTTATATTTCAGTTCAGAAAAAGCAAATCTACTTCTCAAACTATCGATCATATCAATTGACTATAGATATTGGAAGAATTATTTACCAAAAAGTTTAATAAATTTTTGATTTATTCTTTCATTAAAAAAGGTTTAATTGAGCAAAAATTGCTTCGAAATAAATTTTTATTAATTCTGTTTAATGATTTTTAAAGTTTATTAAATTCGAATTATCTTAATTAAATCAAAATGCCTTCTACTGAAACATTATTTGGTTCCAAATCATCTGAATATGTTTGATCATAAGAAACAGCTAGGAATCAAAGTCTGTCTTAAAGATTGAATAGTGTTATATTAAAACAAAAAGTATTTTAATTTGTTTTGTAAACTTTCTATTTGTTATGAGAATGAAAGTTTAACTCTTATTTCGTTATGACTATAAAAGGTTTTGTTTAGTTCGCTCTAATTGTAAAAGCAAATTCTTATTCTAATTTAATTACAATAGGAAATTAATTGCTATGGGAATCTAATACTGGAATGCTTGAACATCCCTTTTAGAATAACTTTTCTCAAAATTATAACTCGAAAATATTCTTAAACATCCTTTCATTAATTAGTCAGAAGAGTATAAAAAGAGAGAGTAATAGAGTAGAAATTAAGTGAGTTAGTAAGAGAGTGCGAGAGAGCTTAGACTCTGTGCGATACATTTAAATCTTTATGTATTATCATTCAATTTATATTTTAATAAAGATTGTTAATTGTTAAAGTCAGAGTTATTATTTCGCTATATAAAAATCCACTCTCACAATAGTATTAAAACGAAAATTTATCTTTTTCAGTGAATTATTATATTTCAAATCATCAATATGTTGTGAACATACACTCATCCAATTAACTATTAGGGGAAGCGAAAAATTGATTTCTACAAAATATATTAATTTGATTTTAATAATATTTTAGGGAAGTTATCTTGAATAATGGACAAATATACCATATAAATTATATGAAAATTTATTGAGATTTAATAGCAAAAAATGTGTTTCAAAATTGACACAAATTTACCATTGAAAATACATTGAGTGATAATTTAAAACAAAAGTAACCAATAAGTGGGACAGTGAAAATTTATTTTAAACAAAAACTACCAATTACATTTTTATAATATTGGTATGGATTAGTCATGGATAATAAATATTAAGTATCAAGTATTCCATAACAGATATTTGAAATAATAAAAGTTTTATCAAATTTACACTATTAATTTTTATGAGATTTTACAATTGAAATAATAATAGAAATATTGTTATAAAATGCATTGGATAGAAAATTAAGACAACTAATATCTAGTATATCCACTGCGTGATTCTTCATAGCATCACGCGGTGGATATACTAGATACATTTATATCGATTCGATATACTAGATACGTTTATATCAATTCTACACCATTCATAATAGGTGTTTCCATTGATACCTAAAATTAAAAATTAATATTTCTATATACTATATTTTCAAACACATACCAACTTCTTTCATTATCTTTCGTTTAGTTTCACGTTTAGTACGCATTTTAATGAACGCGCGAAACTTCAATTCACGTTCTTCAACACTTAACACCATTTATTTTCAATTAAACATCAAATTGATTTAAACAAAGATTAAGACAATTTGGAATATTGTAAACAAAAATGAGTCATGAGTTCACTTATGCTATTACTAAAAAATCCAAAAATTACATAAGTAATTAAGCTTTGTTTAAACCAATAGTATGTCATTAACACTCAATGTATTTTCAATGATAAATTTGTGTCAATTTTGAAACACATTTTTTGCTATTAAATCTTAATAAACTTTCATATAATTTATATGGTAAATTTGTACATTATTCAAGATAATTTCCCTAAAATATTATCAAAATCAAATTAATATTTTTTGTAGAAATCGATTTTCCTGTTCCCCTAATAGTTAATTGGATGAGTGTATATATCGTTGACTTAGTTTATTGAGTTCTCCGCTTACAAATAATTTGGAAATTTCATCGTTTTGGCAAATTCGACCCATTTTTGACAACTAAAAGAATATTCATAAGTAGATCATTGAAAATCCTCACTTGAATTAATTTACTGTAATTTTAAATTTTCACCATTTATTGGGAAACTATGGAATCGCAGATCAGAATTTGTTATTTTATTTTTATTCTGATAATCCTTAACAGAGCATTTCTTAAGACTTATTTTTAAAAATAAGGTTTTATTTAATAACCAAATTCAACAAAAGTTTAAATGTATTAATGTTGAATGGATCCAATGTATTGTATTTCAGATTTTTGACATATTTATTGTTTTTCATCAAAACATTGCATTGTTTTTAGTCAAAATATTGTGTTTTATTTTGTCATATTTTAGAGCCCATCAAATATTAAATTGTGTTCAGTTTTAATTCTATTAGATGTGTTGCCGATAATGTTAAAACTTTTTCAAATTTACCGGTTATTAGTTTAAATACTTTCGTATTAATAACTCAATTCAATTACATTTGTTGTCGCTCAAAAATGTGATGCCAGTCAAATAACATTATATGTTATATACCTTCATACTTGATTTATGGTAAAAATCATTGCATCTAAAGTTCACTTACAATGAGCCTTAGGTGTAATTTCAAGAAAATAGGCTCTATAGGGCGATCAAAAAATTGCTAGCTATATGTTACCGCAACATACATTTTATATTGTTCAAACAATTCAGACATAGTACTGAAATCGTGCAATTTAGGTTCTTGTTCGTTTTGAATGACTTGAAGCTGACAGTAAAGGCTTCTCAATTTTAAAATTTATTAATGAGCTAAAAAATGATAACACTTTTACATTGTGAGAGATCTTTTCTCGAATATTACCTCATTCTCAAGATCATAACTTCTTTCATATTCCCCTACGATATCACAATAATACCACAATTAATTTAAGAAAAAATCAATTTAAAAAATTATAATGGAGTCTATGAGAGAAATCAGTCATTTCAAAAAATTATTTAAAGCCCGTTCCATCTGATTTTTCTCAAGCTTTGGTGAGCCGAATTATTATAATATGGGCCAAATCTTATATAAAAGACAAGTTGATTCTAGATCTGGAAGTTAGTTAAAAATAACTTTGAAAATTAAACACCAATTTAAATATTGGATAGACTTGCGAAAACGTACCATGTTTTTTTAACTTTATATACATTTTCTGAAACAGTATTGAGTGTAGAACTTGAATTTAAAATTCCAGCCTCGAAAACAACCATTTCAAAAAGTTATACCTAATTTTCTCACTTTTCAATAATTTTCTATTAACTTAGAGATCTAGAAAATCGTAAAAAAATCGGGTTCAAACAATTTTTCGAAATTATTGATTTCTCCCATAGACTCCATTATAAAGAACGATGAAAATGAAACTATGTAATTTTGTCTACCGTGCCCCCCCCCCGAAAGATTTTGGTTGAAATTGATAGGGGACATTATCCTGAACAAAATGATATATAACTTAACTCTCTATGACTTATAGCTTTTGCGCTAGGTAGCGCTAAAGTTGAAAAAAACAAAGATCGTTTTCTTTCGAATTTAAAAGGGGTTTTGACAAATGAGGTATCAATTCACATGTAAAATAAGTTCAGGAATCCATTGGCGACGAGAAAATAAACATATCTTGGTTAGTTTTTACATAAATTACAATTTTTATAATTTTCAACTTTTACGCCCTCTATCGTAGAAATTATGAATATTTCGACTTTATAAATATCACCAATCGATTTTTCACCATTTTTAAGTTTCGGTGATGACTAGGGGGTTGTGTGGCGGGGGTTGGAGGGCGGGATACCATCATGATACTCATATCATATTTATGTTACTTCCAGACTTTTCCCAATAAAATGTAAAAAAGTTTGAAAAAATTTTTCAGTGTGTTCAATAATAGGCAGGGATTTTCATCGTTCTTTTTTAATTGATTTTCTCCTAAATTAATTCTGATATTATTGTGATATTGTAGGAGTATATGAAAGAGGTTATGATCTTGAGAATGAGGTAACATTCGAAAAAATCTCTCATAATATAAAAGTGTGGCCACCTCTTTCATTTACAGATGACTAATATGATATATGTCAGACCTAGAAATAATAGTCTTATTTAAAGATACACATAAAATAAAATTCAAACTTCCTGACCTCTTAGTGAATCGAGGGAGAGTAAAGAAGTACTGAAATGTAGGTATCGCAAAATTAAGTCAATATCACTCAATCTTAAACTTTTCTGAGGACAGAAAATATAGTTGAAATCTTAAATCATTGTGCTTTAAATTTATTGAAAATTATGTCAAATTTAAAATATACATTTTAGACTTTAAGCAAATTGAAATAACTAGAGAATAAGATTTGAGATTAAACTTAAAAGTAGGACTTTGAACAATTTTCTAATCTTGAAAAGTTCTAAATTCCTGGATTCAAATACAACTTTTTGACACTTCCTTTGGCAAGTGATTCAATGGCTTGTTTCTTAACAGGGCCACTATCTTCAGACTCTCTTTGCTGCAACATTTGACCGACTCTAACAGTGACCAAATCATGCAAGTGTTCTATATGGGCATATTCTGCTATTGCATGAGCCAATGCATATCCAAACCACGAACCAGTGTTCACATTACGAAGTGAAGCGTAACCTATTCAATAGATAATTGATTCAACGTTTAGAGTCCAAAGAGCTTACGAAAGTTATTCATTCAAAATCTAACGTTGAAATTAACAGAAAATACCATTAACTGTTGCAAAATAGACGAACATATCACTCCAAGTCGGAATACTAGATCCTACATTAGTTGATTGCTTTGACAATGTCTTAACTTGTCCTCCTCCCCAATGATCAGTGTATATTTTAGTTCCAGAATCTATTTGATCTGTTTCAGTTCATTTGAAAACTGATTTTTAGACATTATATAACTTTGATTAAAATTCAATTAATTCAATGACTTACTTCCTCTGCATGCATTCAAAAAGAACATTTTCGGCTTACCAATCAATAGACGACAGTTTTGATTATTAAACATATTCAGTATAGACTCGACTTTAATTTCTCTATAATCTGAACTATAAATAGTATCATCATTTCCGTGG
The DNA here is from genome assembly GCA_018873245.2 of Archegozetes longisetosus. Lineage (NCBI taxonomy): Eukaryota > Metazoa > Arthropoda > Arachnida > Sarcoptiformes > Trhypochthoniidae > Archegozetes > Archegozetes longisetosus. Next base: position 9,050,765 of record JAEMBT020000009.1, on the reverse strand, counting down.
GAAAGAATAATCACAGCCAATGAGTCGTGATTTGAAAGTTCACAATTTTTTGAGTATTGTTTCAGTAAACCTTCCATTTGATCAGCTGTTCGATTGACATAACGTTTGACACTGAATCCGAGCTGAGAAAAGACGTTTGATAGTCTATTAGCATCTGCTCTTGAACCAGCTCTAAATGGTAATATTGAATGAATAAACAGTTGATTATCGATAATAATACAAAATCCTCTCGGCTTTGATGTCATTTTATAAACGACATCGTATTCTGTGTTCTCTTTTTCAGCTTTGGTTACAGTCAAGAATTGATCACAAGATTCAGAACTTGAAAGTAAATCTTTGAAGCGAACTATAAGTTCATCATTTAAAATATCAAAACTGGTTATCTCTCTTAAGAAGAACTGTTGGTTGAAAAGTTGTGAGTTTCGCACTAGTTTTGCAAACTGATCAATATCTTCAGGATCTCTTGTTTCGATGTTCTCTATTATGCGCTTAAGTTTTGTCTCTCTATCGTTTTGTTGAACATTTTGCTAAGAAAATGATTTGTATCTACTCAAAGGTCTATTTAAAGTAAAACATGCAATTAGCTTGACAACCAAATAAGCCATCGAAGTAAACAAATGAAGAAATCAAATCTTTAAATTCTAGTGGGAAAATCACGTTATTATGAAAGTATTTCAGTTGATTAGAAATAAAAGTAACTAAAAATTAGTCTAATACCAGTTCAAATATCAATAAGAGATAATATCAAATTATTTGATGGATGAAATAAAAAGTTGAATATCTTAAGCAAATAATTACAGGAGTGGTCTTTGGATGGTTTGGTTGCCAAACTAGTTGCTAAGTTCTCTTAACTCAAAACATACCATTAAATCTGATAGAGCTTGATGAGTGAAAAATTGTTTATTTAACAGTAAATCAGCTAACTTACCAACTGAATCAAGCACATCTGAGAAAATATCACCCATTTTTTTATGTATCTAAATCGTATGATAAACTCAATCTCTATAGACGATGAGTTAGTTCTACGAGAGTTAGTTTTACGATGAGTTAGTTTTATGATGTAATAATTGTAGAATGTGACTGATTAGCTGCTCCACAAGTACAATATTCTCATTTATATAAACATTGTTACAACTGGAGTCATCTACAATTTTACGCAAACTCACGTTAATTATTTAAAGTATTTTGTATTGAAAACTTTTCATATTTAGCCCAGTTGTGACGTGTTTTTACGTTGTAACTATCTCAAAACGTATAGATATTCTGGGATTGTGCTGCCACCGAAATGTTTTTATGTATAAATCCTATGAGTTTTCGCTACAACACATTCCTTAACTATTGTATAACATCAAAAGGAGTGGTAGTAATTACGAGTAAACTTATCATTTAATTTACGATCCAACATTCAGTTGATTGTAATAATTGACAAGAAAACTTCAATTAAAGCCAGGAATTTCACAATTTTCCAATTGCTTTGAAAATCTTATTACTCAAGAATAGTTATTGTTATCGAAGAGTTGATGATATTGTGCGTATTACAAGTGACCTATATTTGAAAAACCAAGTCATATAAGTTTGACTTACTCACCACTTGGAGCATATAAAGAAGTATATCATAGTTTTGAGCTAGTTATAAATGAGAGCAGTGATAGCGCACTGATATGACTTATCTTTTAGAGCCCAACTCTTATGATAACGTTGGCAAAGTTCATCAAATGTTATGATAAGTTTCTTTGTATCTTTGAAATTTCTAAATAATTTTTGTTTTGCCATTTAAAGTGTTTCAACTTAATGACTGCTTTCAAAATTGGAATAGCGACAGAAAATATAATTGAATTTTTAAATTATTATGCTTTAGATTTATTGAAATTACTATCAGGTTCAAACTCTGCACTTTAGACAAATTGAAGTGACCAGAAAATAAGATTTGAGATCAAACTTAATAACAGACTTTAAATAGTAATTTTATCTTGAAAAGTTCTAAAATCCTGGATTAAAATATAATTTTTTAACATATCCTCTGGTATGTGATTCAATGGCTTGTTTCATAACAGAGCCATGATTTTCAGATTCTCTTTCCTGTAGTTTTTCACCCGCTCTAACAGTGACCAAATCATTCAAGTGTTCTCTATGGGCATATTCTGCTATTGTATGAGCCAAAACATATCCAAACCACGAACCAGTGTTCACATTACGAAGTGAAACGTAACCTATTCAACAAGAATTAAACATTTAGAATCAATGTGAAGACATCGGTCACATTTGAATAAGTTTCGATTCGCGATTAAGAAGCTATGAAAAGTTGATAAAATACCACTAATAGTTGAATAATAGACAAACACATCACCCCAAGTCGGAAGACTAATTGATTGTGGCGAGAAGTATGTCTGATCGATTGAGTCAGTATTAACTTCCGCCAAACTATCAGCATATATGTTAGTTCCATAATCGATTTGACCTGTTGCGATTTATTTGCAGATTAATATTTAGGTATTTAGAGTTAAGACGACTGAATGACTGACTTACCTCCTCTACATGCACTCAAAAAGAACATTTTCGGCTTACCAATTAATAAACGACAGTTTTGATTATTAAATAAGTTTAGTATAGACTCGACTGTGATTGTTAGACCATCTGAACCATAAATAGCGTCAGTGATTCCATGGGAAAGAATAACCACAGCTAAAGCATCGTGATATAACAGTTCAGAATTGTTTGAAGTCCGTCTTAATATGTTCTCCATTTGATCAACTGTTTGATTGACATAACGAAAAATACTGAAACCAAGTTGAGAAAACACATCTGAAAGTCTGTCAGCATCTGCTCTTGAACCAGTTCTAAAAGATAAATCAGGATCATCGAACAATTGATTATCGATAATAATACAAAATCCTCGTGGTCTTGATGTCATGTTATACACGTCGCCATGTTTTGTGCTTTTATTTTTTAGCTTTAGTCACAGTCAAGATTTGACCACAAGCTTTAGGACTTGAAAGTAGATCTTTGAAGCGAACTACAAGTTTGCTGAATGGGACTCCAACAGAACTATCGTATTCGTCTTCCGCGAAAAACTGTTCGTTGAAAAGTTGTGAGTTTCGCACTAATATCGCAAACTTATCAATATCCTCACGATCTCTTCTTTCGATGTTCTCTATTATTCGCTTAAGTTTTGTCTCTCTATCGTTTTCGTCAATATCTTTCTAAACATTAAAAAGTTTGAATGGAGAACAATCCGTAATATGATCGAAAAGTTGATTAAACTGAGAACATACCATTAAGTTTGACAGAGTTTTCTCATCAAAAAGTTGATTGTTAACCAACAAATCAGTTAATTGATTGATTGAATCGAGAATGATTGGAAATTTTGAAGCCATTTCAATCAATACACTTAAATGACGAATCTGAAAAAGTAAAAGCCGGTACTAAAGGCTTTCACTAAGTGACATTAAAGATGAAGCAATAATAATTGTAAAGTATACGTAGAAGTTTGAAACTTAACTTATCAATAGAGTTGCAGTGCAACATCTTTATACACTAAGAATTTTTATAACTTTAATTAACTATACTTTTACTCAGACTTATAGTATTCGGAAGTAGTTTCTATTGACAAACAAATTTAACTTTCCCAAACTTGTAGCAGTTTTAGTTTAGTTTTGTTTATTTGTTTATATTTATCGAAAGAGAAATTGGTTTGCAAGTTGGTCGAGAGTAATAATGCATTCGTAGCACTTATCTATTTTGAGATTTGCGAACATAACAACTATTTATACAACTTATCAAAAGTTATGATAAGTTTGATTGTATTCCTACAATTTATAAAACAACATCCATTTCGTTATCTTAATAACAATTTAAATAATTGCTTAAATTCTCCTCAGAGCAGAAAATATAATTGAGATTATTATGCTTTAGATTTATTCAAAGTTATGTCAAGTTCAAAATATACATTTGGACTCTGAGAGAATCGAAATAAATAAAAAAAATTTGGGATTAAACATAATAGTAAGACTTTGAATAATAATATTCTTATCTTGCTAAGTTCTAAAATCCTGGATTAAAATATAACTTTTTAACACGTCCTCTGGTAAGTGATTCAATCGCTTGTCTCAAAACAGGGCCATCATTTTCAGACTCTCTCTGCTGTAGCCTTTCACCGACTCTAACAGTGACCAAATCATTCAGGTGTTCCCTATGGGCATATTCTGCTAATGTGTGGGCCAATTCGTAGCCAAACCACGTACCAGTGTTTACATTACGAAGTGAAACATAACCTATTCAACAAAAAATTAGATTTTTTCAATCAATATCGAGTATTCGGTCCGATTTGAATAAGTTTAGATTCGCGAATAGTAGGTTTTTAAAAGTTGATAAATTACCACTAATAGTTGAATAATAGATAAACATATCACTCCAAGTAGGAACCTGCTCAGTCACTTGTTTCGATATCTTTAATTTTATAGCCAAAGACTCTGTTCTTTCTCCCTTAAGATAAACATGTTTTCTGGCTCCATAATCTACTTGATCTGTTGTGAATTATTTACAAATTAACTTATTGTTTAGAATTGTAGACTACTGACTGACTGACTGATTTACCTCCTCTGCATGCACTCAAAAAGAACATTTTCGGCTTATCAATCAATAGACGGCAGTTTTGATTATTAAACAAATCCAGTATAGATTCAACTCTAATTGTTAAACCATCTGAACCATAAATTGCATCAGTGATTCCATGGGAAAGAATAATTACAGCTAAAGCATCGTGATATATCAGTTCAGAATTTCTTGAAAACTGTGTTAGTATAAATTTCATTTGATCGACTGTTTGATTGACATAACGCTTGACATTGAATCCGAGCTGAGAGAACACATCTGAAAGTCTGTCAGCGTCTGCTCTCGAGCCGGCTCTGAATGGTAATATTGAATCATTAAACAATTGATTATCGATAATAATACAAAATCCTCGCGGAGTTGATGTCATATTATACACGTCACCATATTTTTTACTCTTTATTTTTGAAGCTTCCTTTACGATTAAAACTTGACCACAAGCTTTAGGACTTGAAAGTAAATCTTTGAAGCGAACTACAAGTTTGTTCAATGAGGCACCAACAGCATTATCAAACTCGTCTTCTGCGAAAAACTGTTCGTTGAAAAATTGTGAGTTTCGCACTAATATCGCAAACTTATCAATATCCTCACGATCTCTTCTTTCGATGTTCTCTATTATTCGCTTGAGTTTTGTCTCTCTATCGTTTTCGTCAATATCTTTCTAAATATCAACAAATTTAAGAAAAAAAACAAATATTTATGTAACAGTCTATTGAAAAGTTGATTTAACTGAGACATACCATCAAGTTTGATAGAGTTGTTTCATCAAAAAGTTGATTCCTAATCAACAAATCAGTTAATTCATTGAGTGAATCGACAATAATTGGAAATTTTGAAGCCATTTAAGCACAATTAAATGACGAATCTCTAGAAATAGGAAAATCATTTTATTAACGACAAGCTTTGAATTTATAAATATTGAAAATGATGTAAAGTCAGCTGCGAAAGTATATGTAAAAGCTATATAATTTCACTTATCGGTTGTCTGCAGTGCATCTTCTCATTATGTAAGCATTTTTCTAATTGCAATCAACTTTTACACAGACTTACATTAATTGTTTCCGAGTTGTCGTAGTGAAAAACTCAAACCAATGGCAGCTTATGTTTCACTCTAGTATTTTAATTATACTATTTGTAAGTGAAATTGATTTGTAAGTTGGTCGTGAGTAGTAATGCATTTGTATGATTTATCTATTATCGACATCAACGCCTATTACAACTATCTGCATAACTCACAATAAGCTATGATAAGTTTGATTACTACTACAATTTCCAGACAATACCTATTTCATTATTTTAAGTCAATGTCAACTGTATTTTAATTTTTCCGATGGTAGAAAATATAATTGAAAGCTTCAAACTATATTTGCTTTAGATTTATTTAAAGTTTTGTGAAGTTCAAAATATACTGTTATGCTGGAAATAATTGGAATCAACTCTTTAGCTATTAGGAACTTATGTATGTTTATTAAGTCATTAATTAGCATTTAATTACTAAAAATACAGTTTAAAACTAAAATGAAAAAATCTTATTATATAAATTTTTAAAAATTAAAAAAGTATTTTTCAATAAATAACAAATTGAACATATAAAAGCATTGAGTATATCAAATAATTAAAATAGAGCGCAAAAATTCAAACTAAATTAATTATTAAAACAAATATTATACTGAAAACATTGTGGAAAAATTGAAAAATCAATTTAAGCTGTCATAATAGATGTTTCTCTACCAAGCATACACCTCCCGATTTACTTGTAATAATTCGTTTATACCCCTTTCTCTTACTGTCAATTGTCTCACATTCCTTTGTAAAAATATCAAATCCCAATTCAAATAACATATCATTAAAAATAGAAAAATGTCGTAATAGGGAATAAATTTGTATATAAATGCTTTGCCTAATATAATTATTATAGTAAATTTCTATTACTCATTTTAAACTAGAATAAGTAAAATGACTTCGTTTCCGTATTCTATAAGACTCAAGTTATGAGTCAGCTCATAACAAATTCAAATAACCAGTCAATAAAAATCGAGATTCAAATTAATAACACTTTAAATAACAATTTTCTTATCTTCATAAGTTCTAAAATCCTGGATTAAAATATAATTTTTTAAGACGTCCTCTGGTATATGATTCAATGGCTTGCTTCTTAACAGAGCCATCTTGTTCAAACTCTTTTTTCTGTAGCTTTTCTCCCACTCTGATAGTGACCAAATCATTTAAGTGTTCCATATGGGCATATTCTGCTATTGCATGAGCCAATTCGTAGCCAAACCAAGAACCAGTTTTCACACTACGAAATGAAACATAACCTATTCAATAGAAAATTGATTCAACGTTTGAAGTTCAAAGAGCTTTCGAAGATTATTCATCCAAAATTGAACATTGAAATTAAAAAAAATTACCATTAACCGTAGAAAAATAGACGAACATATCACTCCAAGTAGGAATACTAGATCCTACATTAGTTGATTGCTTTGACAATGTCTTAACTTGTCCTTCTCCCCAATGATCAGTGTATATTTTAGTTCCAGAATCTTTTAGATCTATTTCGGTTCATTTGAAGATCGATTTTTAGATACTATATAACTTTGACTAAAATTCAATTAATTCAATGACTTACTTCCTCTGCACGCACTCAAAAAGAACATTTTCGGCTTATCAATCAATAGACGACAGTTTTGATTATTAAACATATTCAGTATAGACTCGACTTTAATTAATCGACCATCTGAACCACAAATAGCATCAGCGATGCCGTGGGAAAGAATAATCACAGCCAATGAGTCGTGATTTGAAAGTTCACAATTTTTTGAGTATTGTTTCAGCAAACCTTCCATTTGATCAGCTGTTCGATTGACATAACGTTTGACACTGAATCCGAGCTGAGAGAACACATCTGAAAGTCTGTCAGCATCTGCTCTTGAACCAGCTCTAAAAGGTAAATTATCAAACAATTGATTATCGATAATAATACAAAATCCTCTCGGCTTTGATATCATTTTATAAACGACATCGTATTCTGTGCTCTTTATTTCTTTAGCTTTAGTCACAGTCAAGAGTTGACCACAAGCTTTAATACTTGAAAGTAAGTCTTTGAAGCGAACTACTAGTTTGTTGAATGAGTGACCAATACAACCATCGTATTCGTCTTCTGCGAAAAACTGTTCGTTGAAAAGTTGTGAGTTTCGCACTAATATCGCAAACTTATCAATATCTTCACGATCTCTTGTTTCGATGTTCTCTATTATTCGCTTAAGTCTTGTCTCTCTATCACTTTCGTGAATGTCTTTCTAAATATTAACAAATTTGATTAAAAAACAAATATTCGTGTAACAATTTACTGAAAAGTTGATTTAATTGAGGCATACCACTAAATTTGATAGAGTTGTTTCATCAAAGAGTTGATTATTAATTAGCAAATCAGTTAATTGATTGAGTGAATCGACAATAATTGATAATTCTGAAGCCATTCTAATGCATTTGAACGATACATTTCTAAAAATAATAAAATCGCTTTATTTACCATAACTTTAAATATAGTCGGGTTAGAATTAAAAGGTTCTATCCCATGGTATACCTATGGGCCAAACTGTCGTAAATCATTTAATCGTCAAATTAAACTATTTTTCAGATTATTTTTGAGAAATCGTTTATCGAGTAGTGTAATAAACTCACAAAAACCATCAGAAATGCGTATTACACTATTCAATATATAGTTTCTGAAAAATGATCTGAAAAATACTTATAATTTGACAATTAAGTGGATTACGACAATTTGGGCCATACGTATACTATGGAATAGGAGTTTTTAATTGCAATCCAACGATACATAACATTGATGATGAGGCAATGCTTGTTGAAAAATGTAAGCAACACTTGCCAAGTGTTCTTTCAATCAGTTAGTATGTAACATTCGGTAAATGAAAGTAAGAACCGGTTAATATCTTTACTAATTCATAAATGCTTAACAGTAGCTAATTAAATATAAGGCTATTTTTCTGTTTTATAAGCAAACTATTATAAAGTAAGATTAATAATCAATATACTAATTGAAATGTTAATCTTATCGCATATAAATCCACTTAAACAATTTGACGGATATGACTATAACATTGATGATTCAGGACTTTTCATAAAACATTAAATTAGTTTGGATGAGTTTAGCATTGATTTGGATCAAAGTTTCCTCGAACAAACAATGAATTAAGATTTTTGTAAGTCTGTCGACACATTAGTGCTTTCTATCCAAGATGTAGGAATAAATTAGATTTTGTTCATGTGAGTAGTTATTGTTTTAGAACATCTCGAAATCATTTTATAAAAATTTCTAGTTTTATATTTGAATAAATATCCATTTATTTACCGAATATCGTATACTAACTCATTAAGGGAACACTTGGCAAATGTTGCCAAAAGTATTAACGTGCCTAGAAGCTATACAACTTCACTCACTGGTTGTCTGCAGTGCAATCTTCTTATTTAGAAACCATTTTATAGTTGCAATCAATTACATGAATAAATTAGTTATTTCCAACTTTTTTTTAGTGAGAAACTCACAAAACTCGATCTTTTCAATCAGTAGTAGCTTTAGTTTCATTCAGTTATTTAATTACATGTTTTGTAAGAAAAATTGGTATAAAAGTTGATTGAGAACTGTAGCTCATCCTTAGGACTTATCTATTATTTAGCTCAATGCCTATCACAACTATTTGCATAACTAATAAAAAATTATGATAAGCTTGATTGTGTTCAAAAAATCTCCATTTCATTATTTTAAGTCAATGTCAATTATACATCAATTTCTCTGAGGGCAGAAAATATAATTTCAAACTATATTTACTTTAGATTTATTTAAAGTTCTGTGAAGTTCAAAATATACTGTTATGCTGGAGATAATTGGAATCAACTCTTTAGCTATTAGGAACATATGTATATTTATTGTCAGTAATTAGCATTTAATTACTAGAAACAGTTTAAAACTAAAAAATTTTAAAAGATTTAAAAGGAATTAATAAATAAAAAATTGAGCGTATCAAATAATTAAAAAAGAACACAAAAACTCAAACTAAATTAACTATTAAAACAAATATCATATCAAAAACTTTGTTGAATAAATGAAAAATTAGTTCAATCTCATGATAGATCTTTCCTCTACCAGACCTACACCTCCACTCCTGGTTTACTTCTAATCAATTCACTTATACTCCTTCCTCTTACTCTCAATTATCTCACATTGCTTTGTAAAGTTATCAAGTCCCAATTTAAATAACATGCATCATTTAAAAAAGAAATATATTGGAACAAACTTGTATATAAATGCTTTATATAATTTATTAATTACATTAAGTTTCTATAACTTCTTTTAAACTAAAGTAAGTGAAATAAATTCATTTCGGTATTTTTAAAAACTCAAGTTATGAATCAGGTCATAACAATACGTTTTAGATTGAGCAAACTCAAATAATCAGTCAATAGAATTCGAGATTAAACTTAATAAGACTTTAAATAGTAATTTTATCTTGAAAAGTTCTAAAATCCTGGATTAAAATATAATTTTTTAACACGTCCTCTGGTATGTGATTCGATGGCTTGTTTCATAACAGGACCACTATTTACAGACTCTCTTTGCTGTAGCATTTCCCCCACTTTGATAGTGACCAAATCATTCAAGTGTTCTATATGGGCATATTCTGCTATTGCGTGAGCCAATTCATAGCCAAACCACGAACCAGTTTTCACATTACGAAGTGAAAAATAACCTATTCAACAAAATTAGATTTTTTCGATCAATATTGAGTCCTCGGTCTAATCTGAGTAAGTTTAGATTCGCGAATAGTAGGTTTTTAAAAGTTAGTAAAATACCACTAATAGTTGAATAATAGATAAATATATCACTCCAAGTCGGAACAATATCAGGGGATTTTTTCGACAATGACTTAACCAAAGAGTCGGTCTCTATCCCCAGATGATGATCATATCTTCTAGCTCCATAATCTAATTGATCTATTATTTGTAAATTAACATAAGGTGTCTATTGCCGTAGATCACTGAATGAATGACTAACTAACTAACTTACCTCCTCTGCACGCACTCAAAAAGAACATTTTCGGCTTATCAATCAATAGACGACAGTTTTGATTATTAAACAATTCTAGTATTGACTCGACTGTGATTGTTAAACCATCTTTACCATAAATGGCATCAGATTTTCCGTGGGAAAGAATAATCACAGCTAAAGCATCGTGATATATCAGTTCAGAATTTCTTGAAAACTGTGTTAGTATAAATTTCATTTGATCGACTGTTTGATTGACATAACGCTTCACATTGAATCCGAGCTGAGAGAACACATCTGAAAGTCTGTCAGCATCTGCTCTTGAACCAGCTCTAAAAGATAAATCAGGATCATCGAACAATTGATTATCGATAATAATACAAAATCCTCGTGGTCTTGATGTCATTTTATACACGTCGCCATATTTTGTGCTCTTTATTTTTGAAGCTTCCTTTACGGTTAAAACTTGACCACAAGCTTTAGGACTTGAAAGTAAATCTTTGAAGCGAACTACAAGTTTGTTGAATGAGGCACCAACAGCATTATCAAACTCGTCTTCTGCGAAAAACTGTTCGTTGAAAAATTGTGAGTTTCGCACTAATATCGCAAACTTATCAATATCTTCACGATCTCTTGTTTCGATGTTCTCTATTATTCGCTTAAGTTTGGTTTGTCTATCATTTTCATCAATATCTTTCTAAATATGAACAAATTTAAGTAAAAAAACAAATATTTATGTAACAATCTGTTGAAAAGTTGATTTAACTGAGAGCATACCACTAAATTTGATAGAGTTGTTTCATCAAGAAGTTGATTATTAATTAGTAAATCAGTTAATTGATTGAGTGAATCGACAATAATTGATAATTCTGAAGCCATTTCAATACATTTGAACGAAGACTTCTAAAGATAAGAAAATGGTTTATTTTACGATAAGTTTTGAATTTATAAACATTGACAATGACGTAATGCTAGCTTAAAAAGTATTAATACGCCTAAAATCTGTACACTTCACTTACTGGTTGTCTGCAGTGCAATCTTCTTATTTAGAAACCATTTTATAGTTGCAATCAATTACATCAATAAATTAATTATTTCCAACTTGTTTTTAGTGAGAAACTCACAAAATTTCATCTTTTCAATCAGTAGTAGCTTTTAGTTATGTTCAGTTTTTAATTACATGTTTTGTAAGACAAATTGGTATAAAAGTTGATTGAGAACAGCAATGCATTCGTAAGACTTATCTATTATTTAGCTCAATGCCTATCGCAACTATTTGCATAACTAATAACAAATTATGATAAGTTTGATTGTGTTCAAACAATCCCCACTTCATTATTTAAGTCAATGTCAATTATATATCAATTTTTCTGATGATAGAAAATATAATTGAAATTCTCAAATCACATTTGCTTTAGATTTATTTAAAGTTCTGCGAAGTTCAAAATATACATTTTAGACTTTAGTTAAATTTAAATAACCAGTCAATAAAATTCGAGATTAAATAAGACTCTAAATAACAGTTTTCTTATCTTGAAAAGTTCTAAAATCCTGGATTAAAATATAATTTTTTAACACGTCCTCTGGTAAGTGATTCAATGGCTTGTTTCATAACAGAGCCATGACTTTCAGATTCTCTTTCCTGTAGTCTTTCACCGACTCTGATAGTGACCAAATCATTCAAGTGTTCTCTATGGGCATATTCTGCTATCGTATGAGCCAATTCGTAGCCAAACCAAGAACCAGTGTTCACATTACGAAGTGAAGCATAACCTATTCAATCAAAATTAAACATTTTGAACCAATGTCGAGCCTTCGATTCGATTTGAATAAGTCTAGATTCACAATTAAAAAGTTTTTGAAATAAACAAATTACTATACCAGAAACTGATGAAAAATAAACAAACATATCACTCCACGTGGGAACTTGAGACTTAATACTTGACAATGATCGTTGCGATAATGATCTTGAATGTGAGAGATAGGCAGTTTGTTCAGCACTTTGCATATCTAGCTCATAATATTCAGTCCCAGTATCAATTTCATCTGTAATCATATGCAACTTTTATTCTAAACTCAAACTTTTTCATCATGTATGAACAATCTTACGTCCTCTGCAAGCACTCAAGAAGAACATTTTCGGTTTATTAATCAATAGGCGACAGTTACGATTGTTGTATAAACTAAGAATATCATCAACTTTGATCGTCTCACCATCTGAACCATAAATGGCATCAGTGATTCCATGGGAAAGAATAATCACAGCTAAAGCATCATGATATATGAGATCATCATTTCTTGAAAACTGTTTTAATATGCTTTCCACTTGTTCGGCTGTTTTATTTACATAACGAAAAATACTGAATCCGAGCTGAGAGAATACATCTGACAGTCTATCAGCATCTGCTCTCGAACCAGCTCTAAATGGCAATTTTGAATCAGTAAAAGACTGATTATCGATCACAACACAAAACCCTCGCGGTTTTGATGTCATTTTATACACATCACCATATTTTGTGCTCTTCATTTTTGAAGCTTCTTTTACTGCTAAGACTTCACCACAAGCTTTAGGAGTTGAAAGTAAATCTTTTAAACGAACTATAAGTTTATGCTTAACTTTCTCTAAAGCACTGTCACATTCGTCTTCTGGTTTTAAGAAGTCCTCATTGAAAAGTTCAGATTTACGCATTAATATAGCAAACTTATCAATGTCTTCACGATCTCTTGTTTCGATGTTCTCTATTATTCGCTTAAGTTTGTTCTCTCTATCATTTTCGTCAATATCACTCTGAATGTTTTCAGTAAACAATAAACAATAAACAATAAACAATTTAATTAGCACTTATTCTATTTTAGAGTTTAATCTAACATCAAACTTACAAATAACTCTGAGAGACTCCCTTCATCAAAAAATTGATTTTTTATCAGAAAATCAGTTATCACATCGAATTTCTCCAAAACTATTGACTGTGCATCCATTTGAAGAGATTTTAACTGCTTGATTGAGTCTTAAATGAAATTTGATGTCAAGGGTGTGATGCAAACGTTGTGTATTGCATGTTACTTATACAGTCTATTTTACGAGAATAACTTAGGCGTAAATTATCTAATCTTACATGAATACCAGAGAAACTATGATTATTTTCTTTGAGTCATAACTTTCTAATGAATTTTAATCCAATAAGTGTACGAGCAATTAAAGATAACGACTGATTTGTTCTAGGAATGACATTGTACGTTGAACTAATTATTTTGAAGATAAGAAATATAACTTCTCATCCTTCAAACTTTTTCTTTAAAATTCCAAACAATTCACACAATTTCAAGCATAAGTCATTTATTCTGCGAAAATTTTTAAAAGTATAGATTTATTACATTTTATACAATCTAGATATAAAAATTTAAATAAATAAAATAACGTTACTATTGAGGGGAGAGAGAAGTAGAAGCAGGCCTTGAACTACTTGTAGACATTGGGTTAGGATCAGGACTGTGTTGGGTAGGACTCGGTTTAAAGTTAGGCTTTTCAATTCGTTGATAATTAGGTAAAATTTTGCTTAGAAAATCCAACTGGTAGGTTTGAGGTGCAGGTCTTTCATGTTGTATTCTTCGCTTGCAATCACTGCCAAAAATTACAGTATTCTCAGGTAACAACTGATCGCAATCCACAGAGCACATGGCACCGATTACACAACCATTCGACATACGAGTCTGTGGCCCAACCCGACATTTCGATTCAAGAACATTGTGATCACCGATTTGTGGTGAGTGACAGTGAGACCCAACTTCAAAGACATTATGAGATCCTATGATCATTGGCTGAGTTGATACGTTGACAATTTTGACATTTTCTTCTATCAGATTGGAGTCACCAATGATGATGGGTCCTGATTGAGCTACTATTGAAGCTGTCGGGTGTATCACTGTCTTCACTCCTATTGTAATGTCTCCTTCAAGTGTGGTTTGTTCCGTACAAACTATAGCTCCTGCACTTATTTTCACACTAGATATAATAGTTCTTTTATTAAAACTTTGTTTATAACTTTATTTATTTATTTCATACAAACCTCTGTTTATTTATTGACATGGTTTCTTATACTTTTCAATTAGTTTTTAAGTCTTTTGTAATTTTTATTTTACTTCAGATCTGACTCAAACTCATGTTTTCTAAATTTTTATAGTTTCATAAACACTGTTACATAAATAACGTTTTGTCAGTCTATTAAATTGAATCCTTTTTATAGAGACCTAACTGAATGCCAATAAGTCAGTTATAACTTTGCTATCAATATGCACACGTATTTGAGTAATCGTATGGTCCAATCATAAGCTGGTATTCATTGTCCGGTGTTATTGAATTGAACATTTTGGAGGCAAATGAGTCGTCACATTAGTTTTTGATTAATTTCTTTTATAGGCAATTGTTTTCTCTTATTTCCAATGATTTTATCTTATTTTCAACTATTTTAATGTGAATCAATCTATGATTTTGTTAAAATATAATTATAATAAATAGTTTATAACAGTTTATAACACTTTTTAATCAATAGATTGATATCGCGATGACTCATGTATTGAGAGAGAAGAGTGATATCTATAACTTCACCGATGACACCAATGGTCCCAAAACTGGCCAAAGGAGACAAAGAGCCAGAACTACTTCACTGACATCCAAGTCAACTAAAGCCAAGACTAGTTCAAATATCAGCAAAGATGATACAAATGTCAATAATCGAAGAGATGGCAAATGGCGTTGTGATCGATTCAAATTGATTATATCTTCTGCAACTTGGATTAACGATATTCCAGCACAAGACAAATCAACCATCGATGAGGTATTGGCGGCACTATTTAAACATATAGAAGACAAGTGTGGTTGTGTTAACGAAGCGCCAAGTCGTCTACTAATCGCTAACACATATTACGAACTGTTTCTGTTTAATTTGAAAAACTTTGAGAAGAAGGTAGCACTCGAAGAAGAGAAGTATGAATGCGTGTCAATCCCGAACAAAAATAATCCAATAAATGATATACCAGTAAATAAAGAAAGTAAATTTGACTCGAATATGATGTCAGATATAGTGAATTTGGAAAACATGTTACAATTAGTTTCACCACTCAAACAAGCCATCAATGAATGGACTGACGCACTGAACAAAGGGATCAAATACAAGTCAATAACTGACGACTCACTTATTAAACTTAAAGTTTATTATAATATTAGTGCTGCTTATCAAGTGTTTAGCTTCTATAGTATGCATGACTACCAATTGAAAGCAGCAGTACTATTGGATAAGTATTGTCGTTATTATAGTACAAAACAATCAGAGATTCGTTTAACAGCCATATACTATTTGATTAGAAGTTATATAGAACTAGGTGCTATAGATAAAGCAGTATCACTTCTCAATCATTCCGCTCTCCCTAAATCAACTCCTCAAACTTATGCCACTTCCCTCATTCTCTTAGCTAAGTGTGAGTTAGATTTACTTAAAGGTCATCGAGAAAGAGCTGCTTCTGTCTTGAAGTCTTTTCTTCAGTCTGATTATTTGCAAAAGTTAACTATCAATCGCTATTATATCAAAGGTTTAGCGCTTATCATTGCGTCTAAGTTTGATGGCAATCAGTTTCAGTTTTCAAAGTGCTTCCAAGAATTTGTAGAACCTATTCAAATGGCTATTTGCATACTTAAGAGATGGCATTCATTTTTGTCGTCCCAAGGCAAGAGTAATAACGAAAATATGGGCATATCTTCAGGAGATATGGACCCGATGTGGTACAGGTTTGCAGTGATTAACTTTGCTTTCAATGCAATGCAATTATCGGCTGATTTCTATATGAACATTGGAATGCCAGTCGATGCCATCTTTTACTACAACTCTCTCATCAAAATAGCTCGACGTCAATGTGCAGTCATTTGGTAATTGATTTATCTAAACTTTTAAAACCCTTACTCTAATTACTATAATTTTTTTTTGATAGGCTCTCGAAATTATTTGTCATTGGTTCTCAGTTCGATATCTTATGTGATCACAAATATTCAGCGCACAAAAAGTTAGTAAATGCATCACAAAGTTTGTATGTGTCCGATTACTTTCGTCCCTTGAGTTCGGTCTTTTCGTCCGAGTCTTCAGTCTCGACCATATCTCCGGATACGAGACGTGCAATAGATGGACGATATCATGTTAAACGTCCGGCCAAGAAAAGCGAACGTGAAGTCGATCCAGTTATAACCACAAATGCCAATTACTGCGACTCTAATTGTGAACTATCACAAACTGAAGTTTGCGAACACGAAAATTTCAATTTATGGGAGATAAAGAAGAAACTGATGAAGTCTGTAAGTGAAGACAACAGCGATAGTGGTGATTTCCTTCCTCGAGATAAGGTGTCATCTTGTTTAACAATGAGTGACGAAGAAATCAATTGCACTGAGTTTTTAGAATTATTCCTAATTAAGCTCGAAATTGAGTTTAACAAATTGTTGATCGATGACAAGGATTCAGCCTATGTTTTAAGACAACTCAAAGACATTTACTCAAATTCAGTCAAAAGCTATTCTAAAAATATACTAAGATTGAGAATTAATGATATACTGAAAAATGATGGTAAAGATCCCTATTTCATTTCCAAATATCAGCTCAAAGTTTACGGCTTATCAAAAGGCACTAAATTTCAAGTCTACAAAAACATCGCCAAACTTCAAGTTGACAACAAAGAATTTGAGGATGCGATTAAGACGTGTGATAAAATAACACGCTTTCCAACATTTAGTTATGAAGAGCGTATGATTAAGTCTCAGTTGTTGTATTACGAAGCCTTTTGTAAATTTCAGTTATGGCAAATTAAGCACAACGATTTTGTTGATCATATATGGATCGAATATAATAACAATTTACTGGATTGTGTTTCAAACTTGACCACTATTTCAGTCCACACTCCATCGCCACCTCAAAGAAGAAACAAAACTTCAATTCCAAAAGCACCCAAGCAAAAGAAAGAATTTAAATCTGATGAAGTTCAGGATTATATGGTAGCGCTCAAAAATGCCGTTTATAAAGAGGCTATGGAGAAGACATCTGTCTCTAGTTCTAAAAGAGTCCCGTTTCAACCCAAAAATAATCGTCCTAATAAACTTAATTTTGAAAATGATTCCATTTCACGATCTATTTCAATATCAGAAACTAACACTTTTGCAAATGATGAACCACTCGCTAACATGATTGGAATCGATGTTTTTGTAAAGCAGAGCTCATCAACCAATCGACGGGTCACAAGATCTCGTTCAGCATCGTTGAAGCAAATTGAAGAAACTTGTGAAACAAAAAAGTCAATTACTGAGAGACGATCCAAACTATCGTCCTCTAAACCAGCTAGTATTGAACAACTTTCAGACGAGAGCATCGTTTGTATGGACGATATCGAAGAGTTGGATGAAGTTTTTCAAGAAAAGCTCAACATTAAGGATGATTTAAGGATTTGTCGAAAGCTTTCAGAAGATAACTGTAGTGATTGGGATTTAGACTCAATTATTAAAATTTTGTTCAAAGTATCGCAATTGATGTCATCACATCCAACCGCAAAACTTTACGTATCAGTTCATAAGCTTTTGGCACAAATATATTCATTTCACGATAAGTTCAACATAAACTTAATTGGCTATCACTTTTCCGAGTCTTCAAGTTCTGCCTCTTTTCGTTATCGAAACTTATTTATCGCTGAGAAGAAAAGGAAGTTAAACAGAGTATACAAATATGACATAGAAAACCTGATTTTCGATG
The DNA here is from genome assembly GCA_018873245.2 of Archegozetes longisetosus. Lineage (NCBI taxonomy): Eukaryota > Metazoa > Arthropoda > Arachnida > Sarcoptiformes > Trhypochthoniidae > Archegozetes > Archegozetes longisetosus. The sequence goes on along the minus strand of JAEMBT020000009.1, from coordinate 9,032,312 downwards.
GAGTAGAGAATTCAAATAATTCTATTGATTCAATGATTAGTGGTTATCCTGAGGATTGGCGAATTATCCAGATATCAACTGTTGAGAATGGTTCAAAGATTCCCGATTTATTAGTTTGTCGTTATCAAAATGGGAAGAAACCTATTTTTCTCAAGATCAAAAGCGATCCCGAAAAGGTATTACTAATAGTTGTTATCAATGTTTAGCTTAAATTTATTACTATTATCTTCCATCAGATAATCAAACATTTTATGGTACAATTCAATGAAATAATTGAGAAATCAAATGCATCAATCATTAATAAAGACAGAGAAACATTTTGGCGATTGAGGTTCTCTCTCGACGAAGAAATGATGATCTTGTTGAGAAGTGTTGAAGAGACCTGGTTTGGACCATTTAGAGGAATACTTTTCGGGGAACTTGAGAATAAAAACTATCAAGAAATGTGCTCAAAATTAAAAAGTGTTATTCTCGAATATGCAAATAAAGATAAACTAACTTGTGTCAGTGAGCAACTACTTTCAGTTGTAATTGAATCTTTGCCTTCGCTTAAATACTGCGAATTCAAGGCTGCAATTCAAATGCTCTTCGCATCTTCATCCATTCATTTTGTTTCCAAATGCTTTGCAAAATATGAAGAATTATTTCTCGCTGTTTATCCTATTGAGAACAAAGAATCAATTTTCACAGCTTATAAGATTTCAGCCGTAGGTTTGATACTTGACAAGTCTCTGGAATCGTTCCCATTCGAATCTTTGCCATCTCTACAATCGTATAATCAGCCAATATTTCGAACGCCTTCAATAAGAATACTATCTGTAATGGTTAAGGCATTTAAAGATGAAATCTATGCGAAAGGAGTGGACGAGAGAAGTGTGTATTACGTTTTAAATCCAGCAGACAATTTAGCGAAAACTGAAGAGTATTTCAAAGAGTCGTTCTTATCAATGAAAGATTGGAACGGAGCAATTGGAAAACCTCCTCTTTACACCGACTTAAAAGATGCATTCGAGTCAAAACATGTCTATATATTCTTCGGTCATGGCGCTGGTGCCTCTTATTATCGAACCATTCCTGAAGGACTCGATGGCTGTAACATCAATTCTGCCTCACTAGTTATCGGTTGCAGTAGTGGTAAACTGTTTTCGGAAGGCCACCAATTGGAGTCGTATGGAACACCATATCGTTTTATGATGAATGGCTCGCCTTGTTATGTCGGCGTCCTTTGGGACGTGACTGATAAAGACATTGACAAGTTTTCTGATCAACTTTTGAGTCATTGGTTTTCTAACTGGAAACCTGAGCCCAACCAGAGCCGAGAAGCGATGCCAATCACTAAAGCTGTTTGTATGTCTAGAAGCGTTTGTAAGCTTAAACACCTGATTGGTGCTGCCCCTGTTGTCTATGGCTTGCCTCTTTTTACAAGAAGTAAATCTAGTTAGCTATTTGATATATTCATACGATTGCACAATAATTTTCTATGATTTATACAGAAAATTGAATTTTATAAACTAAGTTTTTATCAATATTTTCTATATAAGTTTAGTGGATACTCAACATGTTTGAACAAATTTTGTAGTTACTAAATAAAGTTTTCTAAGATATCAAGTATTTTAAATAAAATGTTTATGGATTAAACTTTATTTCAGCATTGATTACCTTGTCAATTGATTGATATAACATTTAAATAAATGAGATTTAGATTAAAATTAATGTTCAAACAATTAGATGCTTCATATCAGCTAATCTTGAAATGTTTTCGTACTTTTAATTTGGTTAAATCTTCATAGCTTCAAGCTTTCCTCAATACAAGAGTTTACGAAAGTTTTAGTTGTGAAAGTATTACAACTTTCATAGTAGAGTATAAGAATGCATGAAAGGGATCAAAAAGTAATGAAAGAGAAGTCTGAGTACTTATTGAATGCGATGGTTGTAATGTGCGCACATGTGTTGCATTCAAACCTTCAAATATGTTACGCAATGTTATGATTGTTTATTTATTTGAACAAAACGTGTTATCTTTACAGTCAAGTCTTTTCATTTAGATCTTTATATAATTGAATGAAGAACATGTCCTATGTTATCTTAGATAATTTGGATAAATTGATATTAGCTGAAAAGGATTTATGGCAACAAATTGTTTGGAAAGTTAATAATAAGCGTTTAAATTAGAAAATGTTATGGAGAAGAGTATTGAGACCCATAGCTGAGAAGTACAATAGAAGCCAACAAAGATGCCAACAACTATCTTCATATAAAGTAATCGGCATCGAGACATCATGCGACGAGACAGGAATAGCAATAGTAGACGAAAAGGGACACATTCTATCAGACGTATGTAAATCACAATTAAAAATCCATCTGTCAAATGGAGGCATCATCCCACCTGTCGCTAGAGATCTACACAAAGCTTCCATCGACCAATCTGTCAAACAATCTCTCCAGTTGGCCAATATTTCTCCTCAACAGTTGACTGCTGTTGCTGTCACTCTAATGCCTGGACTTCCTCTTTCGCTAGTGATTGGCAAAAATTACGCTAAGACTTTAGCTCTCAAATACAACAAACCATTGATTCCGATCCATCACATGGAAGCGCACGCTTTGGCTGCCCTAATCAACAACGATAGACTTAGCTTTCCGTTTGTTACTCTTCTAATATCAGGTGGTCACTGCCTATTAGGACTCGTTAAAGATATCAATCAATTTCAACTATTTGGTCAGTCCAAAGATGATGCTCCTGGAGACCTCTTGGACAAAGTGGCCCGAAAACTTAGGCTCAAAAATCTTGGTCCGCCTTATGATCAAATAAGTGGCGGTGCAGCCCTCGAGTTATGTGCCAAATCTGGTAATCCGTTCGCCTTCTTCAATAACCTCAACTCTTATCCTTTATATACCCATTATTTGCGTTCGTGTGAATTTAGTTTCTCTGGGTTTTACCCAATGATCAATAGAGTGATCGACAAGTATGAAAAGGAGTTAGATCTAGCTCCTGATGCTGTCTTACCACAAGCACCTGATATCTGTGCTTCACTTGAATATGCGATCACTTTTATATTTATTAAGAGACTACAACGTGCTTTTAATTATATAATAGAAGAAAACATTATAGATGGACAACCTATTAAACTAGTCATTAGTGGTGGCTGTGCCTCCAATCATTTCATCACTAACTCTATTAGAAATTTTTGTCAATCACTACAAGTCCAAGTTTTTGTTCCTCCTAAACATTTATGTACTGATAACGGAGTTATGATAGCTTGGAATGGAATCTTGAAATTGTTAAATGAACACAAGTCTCCTCATTTCGTACTTAGAGATCAAGAGTCTATCAGAAATGTTGATTTTTCTGCTAAAGCTCCGTTTGGTGAAGATGTTAGTCAACAACTTATTAAAGCACATATAAAATGCGAGAGAATAGATGTTAAACAATTTATAAGTAAAGATTGATTGTAATTATATATAATTAATAAAATATCAGATCATTAATAAATCGTCAGATCTTTTGATAAGACATCAGATCATTAATAACACATCATATCATTAATAAATCCAGATGATTAATTTAGTATTTTTGGAGGTGCTATATTCAAGCCCTTCGCGATATCATTCTACCAATAAAAAGTAATTATTAGTCAAAAGCTAATCTTCAAATTGATTAAAATTACCGCAAATTTGATTTGATTAGGATGATATTCAATGCCTCCTTGCGAGTCACACTTTTCCATATGTTGTCTTTCAGGATCACCAGCCACTAAAACATTTGGTTGTCCCTCTGCTGGTTGTTGACTACGACACGCATCAATCAAATTAGACATCCTATCTGTGAATCCAGAACCAAACGCTTCGGGATTTATAGCAATAAAACATTGACCCTTTTGTAGAAAATAAGGTTAAATAATTCAATTAGTTAATGGTGTGTAATACCAAGTTGGCAGTGGTGTGGATATCGTTCCATTTTCTGATATTTGGTGCGATTGCAGAACCACTAAGTACACCACAAAATATCTCAACTAACATGGCCAGACCGTAGCCCTTATAACCACCTAAATTAATAATCACCATTGAACTCTGCTCTGCTAAAATACTTAATCTCATAAGGAAATTACTTGATTTTTCAGGTCCTCCTAACGGCAACAAAGCGTGTAATTGCTTGGGATTTGTAATCGGTTGTCCATTTTTGCCGATACCCCATCCTTCAGGAATGGATTCTCCTTTCCTGTCTGCAATCTCAACTTTGCCTAAAGCGACCACAGATGTTGCCATATCTAAAACAAAGCTGTCACCATTATTTGCTGGTGCAGCCAACGATAGGGGATTTGTCCCAAAAAATGGTTCCTTTCCTCTAGTTGTGGCCAATAGTGGCGATGCATTAGTAAACGCCATTCCCTAACAATTTGATGAGAAACAAATTTAAGCGAATTGAAGTGATTGTGATTAATAAAATTAGTGCTAACCAGAAGATTTTGCTCCAAAGCAAGCAAGCTATAATAGCCAGCAATCCCGAAATGATTACTTCCTGCAAACATTCATAAGATTTACATTTCAATTGGTCTAATTATCTTGAGTCACCTTTGGCCACAACCCATCCGATTCCTGACTCCTTAGCCTTTTGAATGGCTAAATTCATGCAAAACTTTCCAACCACTGGACCCAATAAGTTGTTTCCATCAACACATGCAGTGGCGGCGGTTTGGTTCAAAATAGTTGGTTCGCCATCAGAATTACAGGCCTTTGTCCTGATGTCATTGAGATAAAGTTCTAGGATTGAAACTTAATTTAGTAAAAATTCAGTGAAGGAGTGCTAACAAAAGTTCAAACCCAGTCGATTGAGGCCATGACTGTAATGTCCTCTATAGTCACCCATGACAAGGACATCGGCTAAGGTTTCAGCGTGCGAACTATTAGTTCCAACTGCAACCATAGCATTTTTAATAAATGATCGCATTTCATGGCGAGCTATTATCTGATATGACATCTTATTGTATAGATAGATATATAAAAGACTTAGTTATAGATAGAGTTAGTTAATGGGATAATAGAGTTAGTTACGGATAAAATTAGTTACAGATAAACAAAGTTATAGTTAAATAAATTCTCTCGGAACATAAAACTAGAAATAATTACGAAACACACGATCTGGCAAATGATACTGAAATATCACATCTATGGCCTTCACTTTTGCACTAAGCTGATAGGTAGGGATTATCCGCTAAAGACGTCCTCCAACTTAACCGTTGTATTGATTATACGATCGTATATAGTATATAATCATATTCGTTAGTCATATCTAATTAAATGTTTGATCAATATGTGTATAAAGTATCTGATTATTACTTAACTACTATATTTGTAACAATTACTATTTTGTAATGTTCAACCTAAATTGCAACTATTTCTAATCATTTTATCATCTTTGGTTCATCTCATTCAATTGTGATTTGTAGTTGATTTTGATTTTCCTAAACCTTGAATTTTTGTTAGAATTGATTTTAATAAATAAATCTAATTTTCACAATCTTTTTTAGAAATAAATGTTTATATCAAACAAATTTGATTAAAGACACATCTAGACAATTGTCTGTTTTGAACAAAACAAAAACTGAATACTTGAAATACTTTTAGGATAATACGAGCCACTTATAAGAATAGGAATAGGCGTGAAAAGTATTTGCAAAGATATATTTTTACTGATTAAAATAATTGTTGTCTTCAGAAATACACTCCTAACTTCATTGTGCTCGACGTGATCTCAATTTTCAAACTAACTTTAGTTCTCCTATCGTCTGATTTAATGTATCAACAAATCAATTAAATATCAGTAATACAAACCTATATAGACTAATGAACAAAACGAACTTTCTCTAATTTTAATTTGTAAGATATGTTCATATTAGAATAGAAAACAATAGTGAAAATGAAAAATGTTGTCCATCAGATACTCCCCAAAGTTACAGACTATAAAAGTAAGAGTCTTCTGAAGAAAGGTTAAATAACATAGATTGCTTTAGTTAAATTCTATTATGTTATTTTCTTTAACAATTATCAATTGACGGGTAACTTGATCATAAGTTATCAAACTTATTCGATAGGAGTTATTATCGGAGTATTAGTAAGTTATGAAACCAACTTAAGCTGTGCTCTACTGTTGAATACTGTACTAAAACAGTACTAAACTTGAAATCAAAATCAATAGCTTATATAATAAACTAAATATAATTTAAAAGGTATTAAAGGTAAAAGTAATATTAAAAAAAGAAGTTAACTACAGTAGCCTCTTGAAGGTCGATATATAGAGATATAGAATTAGCTAATAGTAAAACAATTACTTTTATTATTTATCATATTTATCTATAAACGCATGACCTAAACTATCAATACAATACATTTGTATTGATTATAATGAATTAATTGATTAGAAAGACTCACAAATGATTTCTCATTTAATAATCATGCTTAATAGTGTTACCACTTTAGCTACAAGCAACTCTAATAGTTATACCATTTCTAGTAGTTATACCACTTCTAATACTTTATGGCTTAAACATAATTCTAGTCAGATGTGTCGGACTACTTGTGGTTATAATAATTGTTCTGTTACTACTCCTACAGGTATGATTTGTTGTTTTATTATGTTAATTTAGTCATGTCTTTATTCAAATCTCCGTGTATGCTCTGTGTATACTCCGTGTATGCTCCGTGTATTTCAGATTGCTTTCAAATAACCAACTTATTTCGATCAATTTCCTAGCTTATTAGTCAGATACTTACTAGGCCTTATATTGCCTTAAGAGATATTTAACTATTTCTATATTTTAATTATTCGAAATAGAAAATATGCTTGATGGCTTTAAAATGATGCATTAGCTACGAGAAATGATACGCGCTTATACCAATATTTCTATCAGACCATAATCATTCATATAATATCACATTCAATTCTTAATCATCTTAGACAGAGGAATCGTAACTTAAATTTAGTTGAAATTCGTATATAATACAGAGAGGATGACATGGAACCAGTGTTTTTCTCGTAGCTATGCATCGTTTTGGTGTCCCTAACTATATAATAAATAGTTGATAGATACTATAATACTTAATACTTTATCCATAATACTTGATAGAAAAAGTTAGAAATCAAACAAAGTGTTAACTACATAGCTAAATGAGAATCAGCTAAAGTTTTGATTAAGAGTGTATCTGTTTTCTAGATGTTAATCAATGTTAGATTGCAATCTCAGACGAGAAGTGTCAGTAATAAGACCACAGCAAATTTACATAAAACTAGCTAACTATGAGATATATAAGACATCATACGATCAAACACTGTCACTGTTGGTCTGTTGCTGTCCATCAAATTGAAGCGTTTAAGGTTGGATGCCATCTAAGTTTCTCACTCCCTTCAAGAGTATCAAATTACCATTGCCTGCGATATATAAAATATTTTATTGATTAAGTTAAGATTAGATAATATTATTCTATTGAAGATTATTTACTTCAAGACAATTGAATCTACATTTAGTGCTTATAGTTTATGAACTGTCTTACTATTACATTATTGCAGTGCAATTGTCATTTTCATGAATCACTTATCTGAAAATTTACGAGATCAACTCAATATTTGTTTCTGGATCTAGACACAATCGTAGTCAGTCGGAGGGTAGGGTCATAGTCTCCTCCCAGAGATTTTTAAATTGTAGGTCTGTGGTAAAAGAAATCGTATAAAATACTTTGAGATTGTATTTGTTCAATGCATCAATCGATTATTTATTGTCAAACATTAATAAAGGGTTTGATAACAAATTAACAGATATATTAATGTTAATATGCCTCTATGAATGAGAAAATTGAATTTCAGACTTTTAGCCCCTAGACCAAAAATTCTAGCTACAACACTAGGCTTAGATTGAATCATAACACTTGTGCCTAAAATCAAACTAAAATAGAAAGTAGAAATAGCTTGCATTAACCGATAAGGTAATAAATTAGAAATTTAGTCAAGTATTATATAGTTACATCTACGTAATTATCAGCAGTTATAATCGAATCATAATTGAGTTAATAGCATATAGTCTAACTGCAATGTAATACTATTTTCATTGTATTATGCAATGTGATAATTGAATTAAATATAATTCCAAACCTTTTGCTTTTAACTATCATTTATGATTAGATAGACATGTATTTTATTGTACATGTATCACTTGTTTTACTTGTTTTCTATTAGCATAATATTGTAATCTAATATTGAATCTTACTCCAGGATACATTAGTTTCTTACACAATATAACTATATATTGCTTCCAAACTTTACACTACTGTGCTTTAATTAACATATGGTTTTGCTCACATTATTCGTTTGACAATCTTTCTATTAGTTTATCATTTATTGGATCCTATTAAACCATTTCTTTCTATCATAATACCTCCATAGGTTCTATTTTACATTCATATTTAGATTTTAGTCACTCAATTGAACATAAATGATTCATATATAACAACCATCTTTCTAAATCTTCCGAATTCCGAATTCAATGTTGACTTTGAATCTGAGAGACAGCTGCATTTAGATTGAAAGGAGGTTCTCAACGGAAAAGTTTCCCACTAAAGAGTTGTCAGCTTCTTTAGAAACTTATCATGACTAATTTGTCAGATGTTTTCTTCACCTAATCAACTCTAAACGATATTCTAATCAAAATAAATCATATAATTTTAGTGTCACGTAAACCACTTATATTGTAATAAAAACTACAACAAGTACTGATTGAGATAGGTAGATATCGAAATTTTATCAAATCTAACTCATTGTTTTATTGTTTGTTTAGAAACAAGGGTTTGGGCTCAAGATTCCACTCTCAACAAGATGTATATTGACTCTTACGAAACACCTAAAAACTTCAATAACACCAATGATCTTATATGTAAAACCGAACCCAACACTTCTAATGACCAGATCGAACAATTCAATGGTGTCCCCTACAATTGGTCTCACAATTTCGACAATGATATTGAAGCTATTGATTTGCTGACTAGTCCTAAGTTTCAGAAACCCTCGCTAAAGTTCAGCAGAATGAAGGTCCTCTAGATCTGGAATGTTTATATTATGATGAATTTCAATATACCTCATCTCCAGAACAGTTCTCGCCCAAAAGAGAACTCAACGAGCCATCTTTGGATTCTAATAATTGTTTTTCAAATAGTCAGTCACCTAGGAGTTCAACATATTTAGCAAATAATTGCGAGCCATCGGGAAGCGAGCTATCAGCAGATTTGACTCTAGATAGTGTTATCGATGATGCCATTTCACTTGAGTCTTCTTATAATGGAAGCTTCACACCTAGTAGTTCTTCGTTAGTTACACAACAAATACCAGTTATTTGTCAATGGATTGATTGCTTTTCTGTATTCAAAAATCAAGAAGAATTGGTAAGATTGCGATATTTTGGCTTGATTAAACTTTCAAACTTGTCGGTTATTAAGTTTGCTTTCTAACTCTTATGCATGATTCGGTAGAAGACAAACTTTTCTTGAGTTAATCTATCTTTCGGATTTTGTTTTTAATCATTTAGTTTAACCTATACTTTATGCATATGATTAAATCCATAATGTATTTGAATGTCCAAATCAAAGGTAACTGACTTCTCAAGAGTCTCGGTTCTAATAATTATTAATAGAAAATTAAACTCTAAATGTTTTAACTCGCTTAAATGTTGAAGATACGTATTTTTCATTCAATCATTCATATTACCTTAGAACAACTACGAAAATCTTTCTAATCTAGTATTGACTAAGTTGAGACTTACGTAAAGTGTGATCACTAATAGATTTGTTCAAAATTAAAGGTTCATCATATAGAGAAATATCATATCGATCAGCGACGCAACAATGATGAGTTTACCTGCTATTGGCAAGGATGTCAGCGTCTTAATCGTCCCTTTAATGCCAGATATAAATTACTAATTCATATGAGAGTTCATTCAGGAGAAAAACCTAATAAATGCACTGTAAGAAAAACCTAACAATTCCACTATTTCTCTGGACAAATCAAACTAACATTATCTGAAATTACATAGTTTGAAGGATGCGAGAAAGCTTTTTCACGTCTTGAAAATCTGAAAATTCATGTAAGATCGCATACAGGAGAACGACCATATATTTGTCAGTTCCCTAATTGTACTAAGGCTTTTAGCAATTCATCAGATCGGGCTAAACATCAAAGAACACATATTGATACTGTAAGTTTATTTTTTTATCATTTCACTACCCGTATGTCCAAATTAACCCCTAAATTCCTATATTGAGTGTGATTTTTCTTTAAATACTACGCATCGATCAGGTGCAGTTTATGAATAGCTGATTAAAGCTTTAACTGCTTTATCACAGTTTAGTGCCTAATGGCACATACGATATTCAAATCTAGTCAATATCTCTCTATAAGTTTGTTTTTTGCTTTAATAACTTTCATAAAAAGTTTTGATTAATAGAGTCTGATTTTGTACTTTTATCTATTAGAAAAACAACAGTAAAAGTAGTGTTTAGTAATGGTAGTGATGATTAGATCAGAAGTATTGGGATTGTGTCTTATTTAAAAAAACAATATCGTCACTATAAGCACTATTTTATGAAATTTGTTATAAATGATAAAATGAATAAAAGTTGATATCGCATATCTTTGATCAGTGAATGCAGTTATCAAGTTATTCCCATATCTGACCTGTTGCAAAAGATTAATAAACTTCAATTTTAGACTCTATATAATCAATACTTTAGTACAATCTGATATATTCAGGTGCCAATCTATCCTCTAACATCTTAATGTTTCTAATTTCAACTTAAACTTTCACTTTATCTTAAAGAAACCTTATGCCTGTCAAGTACCTGATTGTGGTAAGAAGTACACAGATCCAAGTTCTTTAAGAAAGCACATGAAAAATCACGGATCAAAAGGAGAGAAAACTAGAAAGAAGGTTAGATAGTGTAAAGTTAAAAATGAAAAAGACAAATAAAAGCACATATCTATCCCTAATATAGTCGTTGTCACGCTGCCGGACATATTCAGTATTAGAAGACAGTCTTATTCAAAACATGTTAAGAGAACCTCTTAGCCCTGACTCAACATTGAACTCATCTTTCAACGTAAGCATATCCAGCTCATTATCTCAATCATGGGGTGGCCTAAGTACACCATCTTTGAGTTCGTCATGTGTTTTGCCGAGCTTCAACAGTCGACCGTCTAAAATGATGCGACCCCTATCTCTCGCTAGTTCTTACAACGGCGGTGTCTCAGGCGGTGTCTCAGGCGGTCTCTCGAGTAGTCTTTCGACTGGTCAGCACTGGCAAAATGTACATGAAGTGCATAATAATTATAACCAGGCAAATAATCTAGCTAACATTCTTGCTAATACTTCAATACAAGGATTAACTGATGAACATATCTCCAAATTACTATCACCAATCAATAATAATCCTTGCTCTAACCGATCCAATGATTTGAATCACAGCTTCAATCAAGCTTTGTCTATGATTTCAGAATTCAATTGAATCATATGTAAAATCTCTTTCAAATTAATAATTATTTCTTATATTTATAATCGATCTCATTATACAGTTTTATTTAAATTAGTCAATAAATTGGATTCTTTCGTATATAATCTTCAGACAAAAGGACTTATAATTAATTTTACGTTAAAATATATGCAATTTAGTTAAGCTTTAATCTCGTTGATTAACATTTTCAAGTTGTTCTTCAACTAGTTTAACGCTTTCATCCATTCTTTTGACAAGACCAGCAACTTTGTCCATATCCAAACTGCTCTTGGTTAGCATATTTTTAACACTTAATAAATCTAAACTTAATAAATTTTCTGCTAAAATAAATCCATTTGCGTCTAGCTTTTTCATCAATGCCTCTAAAGATTTGGTTGCATCCCTGAATTGATCTTTTATTGTTGAAGTTTCTATTTTTGCTACTTTCTTTGCTTCCTTAGAAGCAGGTGACTTTTGAACTTTTTTTACTGCATCCACTTTGCCATCACTATGAACTCCACCTAATTTCCCAAAATTGCCGATTCTATCGAAACTTTTTCGTATTTGATCCAATTTGAGAGCGTACTCATTCATTTGAGCCTTTATGTCATTAGGTAAATCACTCCCTATTTCAAATATTATTCAACAAAGTTAACAAAAATTATATTTTATCTAAACCTCTAACAATTACCATTTGAATAGTTGATTACATAGTAAATAATGCATAAGTAAATTAAATTTTTCATTCTCATTCATTTGATGTGTCGTCCATATGATGAGAGCTTATTTCGTATCGATTACAGGAAAACCATATTTAAATTAGCTTTTTCGTAAAGTAGTGATATTTTTTCAACTTTCTTATTAATCAATATGAAAATGTATTAAATCTTTTAATCAAAAGCACTGGAATCTTGGGAGAATTTTTCAAAACACATGAAATTTATTTTGGATATTTGACATACTAGTAAAATGAGAATACAACAATGTAAAGACTATTGAACTACATCAGTTTAATTATTATATATATAGTATATTTTTATAGGTTTCAATTCTACAGTTTAAAAACTTTTCTAATTAAGTTAACTACTTAGTTAATCATAAATTGCTCCAATAAGAAGTGCCAGATTTAAATTACTATTACTATTAAATGCCAGATTCTCATCACTTTTGGAGAATAGTACAACTGCCATAATTTCGTGCTAAATAAAACTTTAAATTCAAAAATATTTTAGTACACAGTTAGATGAGCATCATTCAAATTAATAACTATATTTACGTAAGTCATTTTTGTATAGAGTCTCATTAATGGTTGAACAACCACGAGAAGCACACAATTCCTTTGGTTCAAGTTTTATGTCATTTTGACCTCTCAGTTGTATCATCAGCATCAATTGTGTGCCTGGAGACGGGTCGATCTGTAACAAGTATAGGTTCAGTTTAGGTTAGATCAGGTTAGATTAGGTTAGGTTAGATTAGGTTAGATTAGGTTAGGTTAGATTAGGTTAGATTAGGTTAGATTAGGTTAGGTTAGATTGTAACCTTCTTGAAATTTTTCCCATTATAGTTAGACGATACAATAATCCAATTAGATCTTGTTAACTCAAGCATTGAAGGAAGAATTGTCAGTCTATTATAGTATCTCCTGAGTTGTTTCTCAGTTTTCTTATCGCAATTTTCCCTTATTTCAACAAAAAACTTAAGTAAATATGCTATCTTTTTATTACGTTTATCCCTGATACAAACCAGTGGGCATACCATCCTATTTCTGAATATTTATTTGTTCGCATTTTCTTCAATAGAGTCAAGTGATCATTAGTTTTAATATTTGTTTGAAACATGCAAACATGTTTCCAGTCATCTTCTTCATAGACCTATATTTGATGAACAAATGATATGTTGATATTATACAACACCGTTATGTATTATACTTTTTCTAAATCTTCCAAGTTGAAAGATTCGTTAGCTATGCTCCATTTTTTCAACTCATTTTTCACTTCTATTGAATCTATTATTACTGGTATTTCATTCCTTATAAATTTTTCTGCCATTATATCTGGATTTAAGTCATTTCTTCTTTCAATGCTCACAATGTCTTCACATGGAAAACAATCGCGTTCGCTAAATCGGTTCGAATTATAAAACGGATTATCAATGAGACACGAAGAGCTGTACCAACTTTTCCAATTCCAGTAAGGCTCAATCTAATAGAATGAACAAGTGTGTTTTAGATCAGCTATTACCAGTGCTATAGAATTTTTGCTCTGAGTGCTTAAAGTGCCCTGACTTGTGGGAGTAAATGAATACCCACATTAATATATCTTTTCATTTGTTTGATAATAAGTAATCGATTTATACATCAAGTAAATGCAATTTCAAAGATTTTCAGTGACTCTCTTTTAGTACAGATCTATACTTCAATTTTTAAAAAATTTCTGAGGGTTATAGTCCCCTAACCCCTCTGCTGGTCACAGTTGTGGCTATTGCTTGAGATTCTGATTTTATGCATTAGTCAATGGGTATTATTCTGGATCAGAATCATATTGAATCTCACTTTAAATTCAAGCAACAAGACTGCAGTGGGAAGAAAATGTCTCTTCTCTTCAGTAAATAATTAGCGAAAATTAGTCTAAATCTAAAAAGAGTGTTGTGACTCTGCACAGGTTTACAGTAAGTACATTAAAATGATACATAGCTACTAGGAAAACACTGTTACTATATCATCCTTCCTATCATGAGCGACATTTTCAACTTAATTTTTAATTTTAATTTCCATTTTTGTCTTAAATCATTAACAATTGAATCTCATACTTCATGAATTGATATAGAGATATAGTAATATGATTTCTCGTTGCAATGCATCATCGAGTATGCATTTCTATAATTACACGAGTCAATAGTACTTTTGTAAACAACTGATAGCACAAGCATTCAACTCAAATTTCATATAAACATATTGTTTAAATGTAACAATGACAGTTTTAATTGAAGTACGAGCATACTTGAAAGTTTGGAATCAGTTATTTTCGTTTGATTCTAACATTTTTGATTGAATACATTGAATAGAGAGTACAATAACAATGCGTGCATTATCTTTAACACAAAACCTGTTGAGTAAATAACTATATGTTATTTAGAATCTTATCTATATACCTCATAATACATACCTCAAATAACATTAGCCTTCCATACATACAAGCCAATCGATTTACTCGTTCTATACTTACGATCCCGATAATTAACACAATAAGTGATAGAAACTTAATTATATATTTATATATTTTCTTATTTGATCCTTCTATTGAACGCTTCAGGATTCGATAACCTATTTTACTGATTTCTTCGTTTGATATACCTTTAGACCGACATCTTTCAAATAGGTTTTGGATCTTATTGTCAATTTCAATTAAATTTAACTCTTTTTGAGAATTATTTATATTCTTTCTCCATATTATTTTTGATACTCCATTTTTCAAATAATTCATTTTAAACACAATCATTTAGTTGAGCGCACAACAAATTTATGGACAATTAGTGTTCTGTTAGATCAAGTTATTCATTTTTTATTTTTGGAAATTAAGCTTTTAGTCAAGGCGCGTACTCCGTCTGGTCCTGTTATCGAATCCTCAACAGAGCTTTTAGTCTATTGCTTAAGATTTTTTTGACAGAACTAAACTTGCGCATTAACGCTTGAGTGAGTTATGGAAATATTAAAAATTGGTTGAACCTCGGTTTAAATTTGATGTAGGGCTTGGATATAAGGGAGTCGCGTGGTTAACAAAATATTGTTCTCTTGTGTCTAGCGCGTTCGCATGTTGTTTCCCTTACCTAACCCAACTAAAATTAACTGTGGCAAGGTAGTATTCTGGTTTGGTTAGGTTGGATAAGGGCAATGGTGCGCATACAAGAACATCGTTGAAGTAACTGCTCTACTTACACTATACCCAAATATCAAGTCAACCATAAACCGGAATATAACCAAAAATTAAAGGTTCTCAGTTGTTCTGATGAAGACTTCTTAAAACAAAACTGAGCTTTGTATAGGTTATAGAATCATCATTTTGCATATTTTGCTGACTGACCCGTATCAATGGTTTCATTTAAAACAATTTTTTCACAGATCAGATGTGAATTAAAACTAAGTTGAATAATAAAGAGAAGATATTTGCTATTATTTATTTAAATAGTAAAAAGCTTACTATTCGTCTAACATTTAAGCATTTGCAAGTATTTTATTATTAACTTATTTGTTTCAAAGAATATTACTTCATTCAAGTGATCGAACATTATAAGCTTCTCTAGGACAAACTATCTCTAGTACAGTAGAAAGATAGGGTAACCTAACTTAACCTAACCCATTCAGAACTTTTTGCGCCTAACACACTTTGGAATCATTTTGATATTAAAGTAATTAATATGTTTAGAACTTTTATAAACTTAACTCTGATTTATGATAAAAATATGATGAACTTTATTTACTTCTTTTGTCATTCCTTTATTTGGCTATTGGATTTTATTGTTTTTTAAGCCCACAGTTTGGCATATAATTTATCGTGCAGTTATGGATGATCGTTCCGTTTCTTGACATTTGATATGCTATTAAAATCGGGCCTCTCCTATATCAAAGAATTTGCCATAGCTAACGAATTTCGCAATCAATCCATTTTTCAAACTATTATTTCAAAAAGTGATTTCAAATTATAGAGAATTTTCAAAAGATTCAATATTTAAAAAGTAATCCAACAATAGTTCTATTCATACAGAATGAAAATTTTGATTACTTCTATAAATCTAAAAGGAGTCTAAATTCTCAAATGAAAAAGTGATTGAATTAAGTAATTAGAAGTCGATCAACAAATAATATAATGTCGACATCATGGAAATGCTGTCCAAACTGTGAGTGTCCATGTAAGAATACTGATCTATGTCCTGATACTGCTTCTACGCTTATATCACAAACATTTCAAAACATTTCTCAACATATACACAGGTCCCAGTCAATTGATATTTCATCGCAATTGGATGCCAAAACTTCTCCATCACTTGAAGAGCTCCGGTCACTTGAGAGAAGAGTACGGGAAAGATTGAGGAATCTGTCGATTCCTAAATTCAAGGAAGGAACTGATGGATCTGATGAGTCGGCAAATATTTGTCACACAAGTACTATTTCTTCAGATGACATCAATTATTCTGACTTAGAAGCAAATGAGATTCTGATATTGAGAAAAAGACTGCAACAGGCAGAATTGAGAAATGCTATCATTGAAGAAAAAGTGAATCAAATTTACGAAAATCTAGTAACATCAGAACAGTTGAGACAATTGAAACATGAAATAATTGCCTTTATTGAAGACAAATTTTCTCGTTTTTATTAAATCAGCTATCAGTTTAACTCAAAATATATAGATATGTATCACTCAATGACCTCATTTCATGTTTTATAGTTCATGAATAAAGTTTGAGTTATATAAAAGTTTGTTGACTAACGCTATAGATAAGTTGCACTTGTTTGCTGTATCATAGCCAAAGCACAGAACAGCTTTCGCTGCATATCAATACGGCAATAGTGACATGCCTTCTCATATCTGGTAGGGTGGCCGAGCGGTCTAAGGCGCTGGTTTAAGGCACCAGTCTCTTCGGAGGCGTGGGTTCGAATCCCACCCCTGCCAATACTTTTTTTGACACAAGTACTTTTAAATCTTGTTTATATAATCATTAGCAATTTAGACTAAACCTTTCAGTTGATAAGATATTTTATTTCTAAATACTTCTATTTGAAATAAACTATTTTTGCATTAAAGTATATCAACAAAATTTTACTGAATCATCAAATACTATACCGAATATGTAATGACTACCGAAGAGAACGTTTGATTACTTATTCAAAAGTGATTGAACTATACTATGGGATGAAATTTAACAGAATTGTATTTACGATTATCATTCAAATATATTTATTAGCTCTAAGAACTCTTAGTCATTCATTCGATGTATTAAACTGTGCAATATAGTCAACCTGTAGAATTGAAATCTTAATGTCAACTTCTAACAGGTCTAAATAGAGATTGAAGTGAAAGTTAGATAAAAGTGATGCGATAACTGAGTAAAGTACTAAAATGTGCGATAAAAAGAATAATAAAAGTGAATGAAATGAATTATTACTTTGGTGTGACTAGTGCAAAAAGATGAGCCACCAGTGAGGATCGAACTCACGACCCCTGGTTTACAAGACCAGTGCTCTATCCACTGAGCTATGGTGGCTGAGATGTTAGCATGAAGAATAGGACAATATTCGAGGTTGAAGTTTAAAATAGCAATAAATGTCTAAAAATATAGTGAGTACATAAATGATGTTAGGTGTTTCTACAAAATATTTATATAAATTGTATTTCTAAACAATTACATCTTATGTATTAATACTTTTTAGGTTTAACCAAATATTAACTCAAACTTTTCTTCATTTTTATTTAACTTTAATTTAATTCAAATCAAATCAAAATAAGCCTGAATTTGAGATATATTGCACTCGAATATAGACTTAAATACAATTCGTAAGTCACTGAAAATCATCGAAATTATGGTCAAAAACATTTTAGAAAATTGGACTAAAACGTAAATAAAAAGTATTAAAAGAAACGCAAAAATGAATTATTACTCGGACGAAGAAGAAGAAGAAGTGGTATTTGGGACACCGTTTCCCCCATTAGAAGACGAGGAGATCGTGACTAAGAAACCTGAAATCGATTTAACGGTTCGTGACTCGAAAGGTCGCCGAAGATTTCATGGGGCGTTTACGGGAGGATTCAGTGCTGGCTATTGGATGACCGTTGGCTCAGAAGAAGGATTCACTCCTCGACAATATGTCTCCAATAGAACTGAAAGATGGGACCAATCGCTCGTTCAACGAAAACCTGAAGATTTCATGGATGCTGAAGATCTCGATGTGTTTGGAATTGCACCCAAGAGAATCAGAACCAAAGAAAAGTTTAGCGAACAAGAATTTGCAGGTATTTTGATTGATTTTATGGTATTTATGTTGTTTGTATTAATTGTATTAATTGTCTTAATGGCTTAATAGGTCTTCGTGATAGCAATGCATCGATCATTGATGTTATAAAGTCTGTGATCAAACCAAGCGTCGAATCAATTGGTGTTAAGTTATTCAAACAGATGAAGCGAAATGCAAGAAATGATAGTAATAGTGAGAGTAGAGTATATGGATGTGAACTATCATCAAATAATTCACTAAATAGCGATCTTGTGTTTGGCATTTATAAACCTAAAAGTGATTTTCATGGAATCGGTTATAAAGGCATTAGTAGTGAAAACAATTCAAATGAACCCAAGAGTTCGAGTGGGGTTTCGGCTATTCTCAGTGGTGGCCGAAAAATCAATATTTCAGGGGAAGCGTTCGGTTATGGAGTGCTTGACGAAGACAACGAAGACGATGCTGTGGTCTATCAAAAGGACGATATGTCTCAGTATGACTTTGCAATCGGTAGCATGAGAGACAAAGTTGATAATAGGAATAAAAATAAGCATAAAGCTATTGAACTGCTAAAGACTGACACTATCGAAGGTTTTGTTAAATGTTCGACTAAGTCAGATTTGATGTATATCATCAGTAAGAAGTATCCGATTCCTGTTTTGCCTAGAGATTGGAAACCAAGTTCTTTGACAGGAGTGACTAAACAGAAGAAATCAAGGTGGGATCAAGCCAATAGTCAAACTGAATCTATGAGTACTGATAATAGCAGCACAAGCGCTCCATCCAAAACCCCAGTATTAAATGCCAACATAAGAGCAGTTTTATTGGGACAAGAAGTCATTCATAGACAAGGAGTCAAACAAGTGGAAAAAGAACAAATCCAGAGTTCCTCTAATTTATCGAAGTCAGCTTCTAGTGAGAATAAAAGAGATGTAAAGATAGCACAAACGCCTTTGTCTGGGTTTTGGGCGAATAAGTTTACCAGAAGTAGCGATGGAGTAGAAGATAGTACATTAACTGGTGGTTTAACTGATTTTAAAGATAATAAATCGGTTAATAGTGAAAAAGTTGAAGAGCAACAGAATGAAGCAAATAGTGTGATCGAAAGAACAATATATGAATGGCATCCGCACAATCTTTTATGTAGACGATTCAATATTCCTAATCCTTATCCGCAATATCCCGATGTTGTCGGTATTGTTACTGTCGGCAAAACAGATGTTAGAAATAGGACTTCGCAAATGAGTGCTAAGAAAAATAAGCCAAATATATTTGACTGTTTGTTCCAAGAACAAAATGAGCCAAAAATAGTTGATTCTGCTCGTGATATAAACGTTGAAATTCAAACTGATAGCAACAAAACTGATACTAAGGTTGATATAAGTGATAAGATTAAAGATAAGGTTGAAGATAAAATTGAAGACGAAAATAATGATCAAGAAAATGATGAAACAACTCGACCTCCAATGGATTTGTTTAAAGCGATATTCGCTTCTGATGAGGAAGATAGTGAAGATGAAAATAATGATAATAATGATCAAAATGAGAAAAATGAAGAACATATCGTTAATAGTAGTAGTGATAACGATAAGATTGTGGTGAATAGTCACAATGTGAACCAATTAAGTGCAGCAAAGGCCAGTGGAATATTCGCTAACATAGACTTCGATCAACTGAACAGAAATTTTACACCAGTCTTGAAGACTAGTGAGACAGAGAGTGAGAAAAAGGAGAGTAAAATGAATAATAATAAAAGTGAATCGAAACAAAATGATGATCTTTATGGTCCAGCATTACCACCAACTTATAGTTTATCAACTGTGACCTCAAGTGTGACCCCAACTGTGACCCCAACTGTGACCTCAACTGAGCTAAAAGTGAAGTCATCAAAAAGAAAAAAGAAAGAAAAGCATAAAAAGCATAAAAAACAAAGTTCAACGCATAAAAAACATAAGCGACATCGGAGGTCATCGTCATCATCGTCGTCTGGTTCAAGTGTTGATGTGAAAATTATGCAATATTTAAAAAGTGCGAGAAAATAGTGATTATATAGTAGAATTGAGGTAAGATTTATAATAAACAAGATTGAAGTAAATAAAAAAAAGAATTGATAAAATTTGTTTTTGAGAAACAAGATTAATATAAGAGATAAGAAGTTATAATAGAAGCGTGAAATAGTTGGGAATTACAGTTAGACTATCAGTAGCAAACATATGTCAATATTTGCTTATGCCTAGTTAGTCATAGGGCTATCACTTAGATATCTATTCATTTTATACTAACTATCAACTTCTCAATTTATATCTTTATACCATTTTTTCTCTTTTTGAGGTCATGCAGAAGTTTAATAAAATTTCGATAATTAAATAGCAGTCAATATAAGAAAAAGCGATTAATCAAAGAGTTCAGATTTAAAGATATCATTTGGGAAAATCTAAAAAACATTTAATCTTATTATCGGAGACAGCGTTGTTGGAAGGTGTGATAGAGGGTAAAGGATTGAGAAATGATTTTCAGTTTGACGTCATTGTAGCTAAACGATTGCCAAACTCTTTTTAAAGCTCTCATCCCATCAGCTCACCAGTTAGTGAGCATTCATCGTGTTAGTGGTTTGCGCACATCTCTAAATATACATTCACTCTAGAGCTATTTCAAAGTGGTTTTTACGAATTTCACATAGATTCTATTTTAAAATGTCGTTAACTAATGGTGCTGAGAGTGGTGTCATCAATAGTGTCACCAATGGTCATAACGAAGCCAACGGCCAGAGTGAAGTCAACGGTCATAATAAGAATGGGCAGCTTGACTTGAAATACAGTTCATCTCAGTTCGCAACCAGAGCTATACACGCGGGTCAAGACTCATCTCAATGGACATCACGGGCGGTGATACCTCCAATTTCAATGTCGACTACTTTTGAACAATATTCTCCAGCAAATACAGCAGTAAGTAGTATATTGAAGCAATACGGATGTAGTATTGCATAATGCCATAACGTTTAGTATTCTATTGATGGATATTATGTTGCAATAGATTCCATATATCAGTAAACGTTTAGATACAGTTTTCATTTTTCTGACAACGATAACTTAACAGATGTTCGGTTTTGTTCATTGAATTTGTGATTAGATGTCTGGTTTAGAATTGATTACACGTTTATTGAAACTTTTAACCTTCAGATCAATGCTAAATCCAATCAGATCCGGATTTTTGTGGTTGAAATAAAGCATATAATTATAAGATTAAATGTTTAACTGAATTGATATAATTAAAATAACATTTAAAGAACTTAACAATACTTTATAGTTTTAAATATGCATTTAAATAAGTTTTAACGTAAAAGTTAACTTAGTATATGACCAAATCGATGGAGTTGCATGTCAGCTTGAAATCAGTTAAATTGATCGTCTGTTGAAGGTTAGTCAGTGGTCCAAATAAGTAACTCAAGTTTCATAAGAGTACTTATGAATTGATATTTCTTGCTTAGTTGAAATATTTTCAAACCAAGTGACTAAGTCTCGTTACTCATATGAATTTAAAGTTAAAATTGCATACTCATCTCAGTTCCATCATACTAATGATTAAACAGAATTATCTGTTTTATAATCAAAGTTTGAGTTGCAAGCTATTGAATTTTAGCTAAACTGCTTAACAAACATTTAAAAGTGCTGTCTACTTACTAATCAAACTAGTGACAATTTTAATGAGTTGCAAATTTGATTTTATCTATACGTACAATACTTGTTAGTAATAATCATAACATTTTGAAATTTAATACAAAGTTTTATATTTTAGTCAATTGAAGATATCAATAATGTTTTTTGCAGGGTTTTGATTATGGCAGAAGTGGTAATCCTACTAGAAAATGTCTTGAAGAAGCAATCGCTTCATTGGAAGAAGCCAAATATGGTAAGTTCAGACTTCAATTTGCAAGTTCAGTCTTCAATTTGCAACTTCAGACCTCAATTTGCAACTTCAGTCTTCAATTTGCAACTTCTCCATTAAGTAATAGTTGATTAACTTCTTTTATTTTTCCGAACCAGCGCTTTGCTTTAGTTCTGGGTTAGCAGCTCAGCTCAATGTGACACATCTTCTCAACGCTGGCGACCATATCGTATGTTTCGATGATCTATATGGAGGTACCAACCGATACTTCAGAACTTGTGCAGCAAGGTTTGGGTTAGAAATTAGTTACGTGGACGCTAGAGATCCTCAAACTGTGTCGACAGCTCTAAAGCCGAATACGAAGATGGTATGGATGGAGACGCCAACTAATCCGACGATGAAATTGGTTGATATAGAAACAATTGCAACGATTATCAAGAGAGAGGCGCCACAAGCCTTTCTTGTGGTAGACAACACTTTCATGAGTTCTTACTTTCAAAAGCCTTTATTACTCGGCGCTGATATTGCTATGCATTCATTGACCAAATATATGAATGGTATTCAATACTTTTACGCATAATTTTACTACAGTCGTCTCTCGTTATAACAAACACTAATGCACTTGATTGTAGAGTCGACTGTATATTAAACTTTTTGTGTTCTTTTCAGGACATGCTGATGTAGTAATGGGTGCCATCGCCACCAATAGACAAGACTTATACGATCGGCTGAAATACCTGCAAAATTGTAAGCTTTTTTACTCATAAGAGTAGTTGGAACTAGAATTTGAATAAACGCAAACTTGCACTCTCTTTATTAAAGCATTAGGAGCAGTTCCGTCACCTTTTGACTGTTTTCTGGTAAATCGAGGTCTTAAGACACTTGCAGTCCGAATGGAGCAACATATGAAAAATGGGTTAGCAGTGGCAAAATATTTAGAAGCACATCCAATGATCAGAAAAGTAATTCATCCAGGATTGAAAAGTCATCCACAACACGAACTAGCATTGCGTCAATGCTCAGGATTTAGTGGAATGGTTTCAGTATATATAGAGGGCGACGCAGAGACTACTAACGTATTTCTTACAAATCTGAAACTTTTTATTTTGGCTGAAAGTTTAGGCTCTGTTGAGAGTTTGATTGAAGTGCCTTCTCTTATGACTCACGCCTCTCTTCCTAAAGAAACTAGAGAACAATTAGGCATTGACGACACTCTTGTTCGACTTTCTGTTGGCATTGAAGGCACTGAAGACTTGTTGGCTGATCTTGATCAAGCACTTGCTGTTGCTCAAAAGTTTAATGATGTTAAAGTTGAAAAATAAAACTTCTATTTTTTTAATTTAAACATTCAATTTTATATATTTATTGTTTTGGCTGATAGTTTTTTGTTGGTAATTTGTTTGAATTTATCTTTTTTAAAATTAAACTTGTTTATTGCTAAAATAGACGAAATTTACATTTCGTTATGCTATCGAAGTTAAATTTTATCATTTTTTGGAAATTAATTTGATTTAACATAGAATTTTCATTGCTGTTACATATATTTTTAATTACAATAAGAATAACTAACTTATTTATTTCATCGAATCTTAACAAGTTGATTTGATTTTTGAACAATATTCAAGTCCATTAAATTTGAATATGTTTTTCAGAAACTTCAATATTAATTGACGGACATGTGCAGTAAGATCTGTTTAGCTTCTACACGCAGTTAAGTGCACTTCAAAATAGAAATTCATGGCTTAATTGTTATTGATTTTTATTAAGGACTTAACTGCATGTTCGAGTTAGACAGGTTTAACTGTAACACAATTAAAGACAATAGAAGATTGAATCAGTTTGAAAGGATACTTTCCTATTGGTCTCACATTAGCACTGCTTACAAAACTATGAAATAATGTTTGAATCAATGTTATCATAGCTTCACTCAAATTATAACAAATCTATTGTGTTTAATAGTTTAAGAATGTTTTGTGAGCTTTTTCCGACTTGTTTACACTCGAACTGGGGTGTGGGTATCAGGAGATGATGTGGTTACAGGAACAGTTTTCTCGTATAGCGTGCAACGAGCAGGAGAACAATGTTCTGGTAACCACATGACTCCCAAGCATGAAATTGGTAAACAAGATGAGTTTTTCTTAGAAAATAATCAGCTAATTAGAGAGAGAGAGAGAGAGAGAGAGAGAGAGAGAGAGAGAGAGAGAGAGACAATGAGTAACGTATAGTTGAACGTCTTCTAAATATTAAGTTCAGTTAATCGAAAGTGGAACTTATCTTATTTAGTTGTTTATAAAATATTATATTTGGTGTTGTGTTTAGTGTCAAACTATTTAATGGGTTTACTCGTGCTGTAATTCAATTATGAAACAATTTTCTCATTCATCCTCAAAGCTATTCCTATATTGGGTGCAGAGAATTATTGATTATCGCATCCGAACCCAATCAATAAACATACGAAATATAGGCTATACTGTAGTGTTCACGCCTGTCATTACTGGAAATGATTTGAGTTAAACTAATAGAGGGTATAGTTGAATGGTTTTTAAATGTGAATAGGAATTAAGTTGATGCATTCCCTGTGGCATTTTTACATTGATTATAATGTCTGTCAAAGACAATTTTTACTGTAATATTTTCTTAATTAATAGAATTATTTAATACTTAATGATATTGAATAGCTAGCTGAAAATCTATTGGATAGCTAGCTGAAAATCTATTTGATAGCTAGCTAGCTGAAAAACTATTTGATAGCTAGCTAACTGAAAACTATTTGATAGCTAACTGAAAATTCAAAAATTGAATAATCAACAGTATTAAACACAAAACGACATTATCTAACAAATAACATTAAAGCAGAAACATATAAGTGTATGTTTACATAGTTATAGTAAGCAAACTTAAGATCTTAAGTAAAGATGACCGCCTTTTATAATCCTAACTAATCGCATATTCAACTAATGTATAAGATTCAGTCAAACTAAGTTTCAGTCCTGTAAGGGAGGACCACATTTTGTAAACAATGTAAACTTGTGTCGTATAACCCCTGCTATCATCCGGTCCTCTCTATCAACATCGAGTTGCTATCGATATCGTTCGTCTCTCTGCCACTCTCACTCGCTCTCTCTCTCTCTCCTCCATCACATGCTATTCAATACTAACAGTAACCTAACTGTTGTCACCCTTCCATAGTTGCAAACGTAGAAATTGAGTTAAGAAGAGCTATAGACTAAACAAATTAAAGTTAGTTGTTATGTCCTTGAGACCGGTCAGTGATTAAGTGTCATCGGACTCGTTGGTGTTGTCGTTCTCCATAAGGTTGTTCCTATGAAAAACGTTAGTGAAATTTCAATTTAATGAGTTGTTGACAAGTTATGCGCCAATATGACAACAAGTTATGATTAGAGAAATTGCTTTATAAAGAAAACAGTTTATCTTTAGTAATTCACTTGTCATTAGATATTTTCAGTTTGTTTTTTAGTTTGTTTTTTAGTTTGTTTTTTAGTTTGTTTTTTAGTTTATTTTTTTACTTATTTTCGTTATTAATTACTTATTTTTCCATATAAAACTGATGATATAACTCATTTATATCTATTTATTAACTTATTGAAATACTTCTCAGTTTATGTAGATTTTGGTTGTATGAACATTTTCATTTGACTAGTGATATAGACTTTCAATCACGTTAATTGCTATGATTTGGCCTAAAACCGAAAAAATAGACGCGTTTCTCTTAGAAAGCTTTTCCTTACAAACAAAATAGTGCTCTAAAAAGTCACTAATTGGTAACTGTTACGATCTATTGTCTAAACATGAACAGCGATTAATGTAACTAAGCAGTAACTATCGGGTCCATTAAATAAGTACATTGAAAGCTATTTGTATTGAAAAGCAACAAATACAAGAACTTTAAAAGAAAGACAAATTTTTTCCTACTCAGAATTACTGATGTTTTTCTATGAAATAAACAAGTGCTAAATACGAATTTGAAAGTTTATATTGAACTGTACAAAAGTGTCATTCATTAATGAAAGATATGCTCAAATAGGAATAACATGTGAGGCCTCATTCTGGGCCTAACTTGAAATGGAGGAAAAAGTCAATTTGTAACCACATTTTTGTAAATAAACTCCAGCTAAAAGTGCATCAAATCGGTGTTAGAAACTGTCTGAAGCAATATAGGAATATAGTATTGAGTAAATATAAGCATCAGTTTATATTTTGAACCTATAAGTCTAACACAAATAAACCTCAAGTCTTACAGTTAGCTTACAGTTAGCTTACAGTTAGCTTACAGTTAGCCTCTACTATCTCTTGCAGCCTCTATCTCTTACAGTTAGTCTCTACGCCAATCTTTCAATCGGTTTCATTATCCAATGCATAAACAAAGACTTAATGAACTTCTTTGATCGCAATTTCTTAGACTTTTAATCTTAGTATCAAAGTTTATCAGTTGTATGAATGCATTGGAGAAGTATGAGCCACTAAATTGAATAATAAATCATTGAGTTCATCAAGTACTGATTATACTAATTTGCACGTAAGATAGCCAGCCTACTTCTCATTTGACAACAATTCTATCACATGACTCTTTCTCAATATCTCTTTGCTATAGATTGTAGTTGTTTTGAAACATCCAATTTCAAGTATATATATCTGTGCTTCCATTAGGCGGTCCGCGATCCTTATCTGACCCGTCAGATGAAATTTTCTGATCCATGAAGAATTCAGAACTTTATCATACCGAGTTTTAAAATAGAGGAATCACTACATAATACTGATTGTTTTGGGTTGTATTCTCCAAACAAATCTTGACAGTCATTTCAAAAAATGTTTCTGGCCCGCCAGACCAAGTCTACAGCAAAGACTGATTTATACATTGCTTGTTAGTCTAATCAAAATTTATAAAAACCTTTTTCAAACCACACATTTGTTTGAAGATTGCGACAAAAGATAAATCAAAATCTTTTAATTGCCATTTAAATTGAATCGGTTATGAAATCCTGAGCAATTTCAAGCGTTCTTATGATTGTTCATTAACCCAAAGAACATGACATAACTGTAAACTTGGTCATGATCACTTTAAAATTGGATTCTCATCTCATCCTACACATGAAAATTAGTGAAATGAAGAATTTGAAAAAACAGAAAACATAGTTGCAGTTAGAGTACCAGAAGATTGAGTTATATTTTTGCAATGTCCTGATGCACCTGCAGCTAACTCCTCGTGCATAAGACCAACAACAATATCGGGAAGTGATGTGATGAATGTCATTTCGTTGAGTTACAAATGTATTGCTGATGGACAGTGTAAACAATTTTTTCACCATAACTATCGTATTACAAAGACTAGTGCGAGAGGTCTTCAGTCGACGTTCTCAGATCATACGTCCAAAGGTCAATAGGGTTTCGACTCATTTTCTTCAGTTTCAACTTTCAGAACACGAACGCTAACCTCTTCCAAGAGCTTTAATCTTTCTTTGCTACCAATTTTTCGTTTGAGTCGCTCCGTCGCACTCAATTGAACTGTGATTTTGCTAGTGTAAAATTATCTCTAAAAAAGATCTCAGTCTTGTGTGTACACTCGAAAACTTGATAATCGTTGATAGCAATTAGATGTGTGCGTTGTCATGGGACACTTTATATGAGACCATAGTATCTTTAGATATTAACAAACCCATAGAATATTCAATATAGTAATCAAAACTTATCTAAAATCAAATTTGACAGGTTTATGTGTTAGATAGGCAGGCTGACATGGCAACCATCTTTTCCTTGTTGCTATCAACGATTATTGAGTTATCAAAAGTACTTAAGCATCTGAATAACAAATATCTTTATATTCGAAGTGAAATAAGATCATTGATAATATGTCTGCTATTGAGACAATTTAAGACAGATACAAATTGATTTTATGATATAATAAATGAATAGTAAGTTTATATTAGTTCTAGACTATGCAAAAAAGATTAGTCAGCTTCAGCTATAAAGAGGTCAAAGATATTGTTTGAGAGTTAGTTTTTTGAAAATTAGCTCTTTGACCATTAAAAACTAATCCTAAATGGTTATACGAGACATGGCCAAAAAAAGATTTGTCTATAAATTTCAATTTTAATGTTATTATCAGCTTATAGAAAAACAAATCCCTTTAGTACAAGGGTCACTGCCTTGAACTGATGTATCGTTAAAATGAATAGTAAATGACACATAGTTAATGGAAAATAAGTAGTTTTTTGTTATAAATATATTTTTTGGCTATTTCTCTATTTCACTGTAGACTTATAATGCGCATAAACATTACGTCCAACTTAGGTTTCGAATAGCATAAGAATTTGCCGCATAGCACAAGAATTTGCCGCATCGGCGCCTTCTTAATGGTTCTTTGCTAGTTATCTGATACTTTTAAGTCCACTTTAGGTCTTATTTTTTAAAATTCATGTCTAGTTATTAATTTGATCAGTTGACTGATCGATATAAAATTTCATTGGTTTCTCTAATTTCGTCTTAATTAATTGGTCACTTCGCTTTAGGTCTCGGTACATTTTTTCGATCCTATTCCTAATCTTACTCAATTCTATGTTCAACCAAACTTTTTATTTGATTAATATGAACTTGCTCGTCTTCCGAGAAATATTTAAAATTTTAGAAAGTTTGCAACTAAATATGATTGATGTATTGAAAAATCAGTAAATACAGGATTTGCATACAAATCTTATATAAATAATTCTGATAAATTTAGTGCTGAAAATGCATATTTGAAATTCATATAGCAAGCATTTCCTTTTCCTAATCAATATTTCATAGTTATTTTCAATATAACAACCATTTATTTTAGTTCACCATTTGAAGAACATTCAAATATGAAACAATTGTTCTGCTCTTGTGTGATAATTGCTAGTCTACTATCGGTCACAACTTTAGCAATTCGTCCGCGTTGTAATAGCAAAACTTTTAAATAATTCGATTTATTGTCTAAATTAAAATCTGAATTCATATTTAGCTGATTGTGTGCCATACGAACAAACTGAGAAGCTAATTGATGGAATACTTTTTGAATTATGGCAGTGTCTTAGCTTACAATATGAGCCAATTTCAGTGACTGTTAATCAAGACAGAAGTTCACTTAATGGCGATTTGGAGGAAAATATTTTGGTCAAATATTATGAATTTCATGCTTCTTTTGGACCATTCATTCGCATTCAAGACATAGTTTCGATAAAGTGTTATGAAACTCTTATAGTTATTGAAGCATTTGCAGCCTCTGTAGGATTTGGTGCATCTCTCAAATTCAATTCTGCTCCTATTAAAGGTTCACTATTCAAAACTATGTACTGTTAGTGTCAGATACATCTTCCTGATGTGTATAGATAATCAATTAGAGATAGTATCAGAATTTAATAACAATAACACATATTAGTTTACTATTTATGAAATAGTGTCTTTGACTCATAAAAGTATGAAGTTATTGAGTGACTAATTGAGTATTCGTCACATTAACATATTGTTTATTCATGTTTAATACTTTTGAATAGGTAGCTAGATGAATAAGCAAACCCTTGAAACTTGACCAGTTTGTGATTGATAAAGGAAGATGCACTTGACACTAATTGTAATTAAGTTACTTAGTATACAATCTAGTCTAAATCAAAATATTTAAAACATTAAGTTAATTCATGATGATGTGAGATAATTGAATTTGTTATAGTAAAAAATTTACTATTCTTATCTAACCATCTAAGATGAACCATCATACTTTGGAACTCATTTTATTAAAGAAAATATGCAACAATTCAAATTAGTTTTCAGTGAAGAGAAAACAGCTGGAAGTTGTCTAGTTATCGATCACGTAGAAGCCATTAATAATCTAAATCCATTCTTCAGTTCATCTCAACTAAATGCATCATCAACAGTAAGCATAGAGATAACTAATATGTTCGGCAAAATAGATTAACTTTAAGGAACATTTTGATTGTAGTCATTAACAAGTTGCGTAGGATGTCCAGAAGTAATATTGTCAACTATTTCAGCGGACATGAGTAGAATTCATGATAAGTTATTTCACTCAATAGATTTAGCTGTAAAGTACTGTATTGCAAATATAATCAAAGAAAAATCACTTCCCAGATTTAACTATAAAACTGAATATCAGACTTAGTTTGAGATATAGTTTCAGATATAGTTTCAAACTTAATCTATCTGTTCATAAGTGTTTAAATTATTTGATTTTCATAAAGAAATAAATGATTTATAGAAATAATAGCCTAATAAAGAAGTGTTTACTAAAGTTAAATATTAATAACTAATTAACGATTGTTAGATCCAAACTAAGCAAAACACTTCTGGTTAGGATAGCATTTTGAAAGCAAATAATTATCAAATAAAAAATCTATTTCTGTATAAATATTTACTTTAGGGTTTAGGCCATACTAAGTTTCGCCAAATTTGATGACATCTTTATTTTATATTAGAGCAAAAAATGAAATGTTATTATTTCTCAAAGTAAGCTAATATTTATGATAAGGCTTTGGATATATATATGTATTAGTTATAAGTCTTTTGATACATATATATATCAGTTATAAGTATTTCGATATATTTATCAGTTATAAGTCTTATAACTCAATCAGATATGCAAAACACTAGAATTTGAAGATGAATTTTAGTCTATTACAAATAATAACAATAATCAAGTATGATTGATTTCCAACAAAAAATAGTTTAAGTTTGAAAATAGCCTAAATCATATTCTTTATTACTTATATGACTTATATTATAAGCTAGCTTAGAAAAGAGTTGCTAAATTGTAGTGTAGAATATCATACCATAAAGCTATAATCATCACAGATATTTAGATTCTTTCTTTTCCTTCTCTTATAAATATATATCTTCTTTGTTTTGCTATAAAGACCTATTTCTCGTTCAAATATCATTATAGATACTACTTTATGCTATTTTGTCTCATAGCTATATAGCGTCTTTACAATGCTATAATGGCCTATCTTTTGTTGAAACATCATCACAAATATTACTTTACACAAAATTATCTTATAACTATATATTGACCTTACTGCGCTACAAAGACCTATCTCTCCTTCAAATACGATCACAGATACTACTTTATGCCATCTAACCTAACTTAAACACTATATACAGTCAGTTTTTCACTAACTATTACTACGTCTACAGACTATTTCAGTTGAACACAAATCGACTTAAACTATAATAAAAGTACCATTATTTGAAAAGTTAGCCAATATAAACGTTGAAAAATAGAGTAGAAAGTCAACTATCTTAACATTGAAGCATAAAAGAAGTCTAACTATTCTAGTAATTGTTAAGGAGTTATAGCTGAAAATGATTGTTTGAACTATAATAAGCCAGTTATATGATTACGGGGGAGTACTTTGCTCGATTTTGTGGCCTATTCTCAATGACTGACTTGTGAGTCTAATAGTTATTGTGAAAGTTATTAAGTATACGCTTACTGGTTATACGCCCAAACCAAATACATTGTTTTTAAGAACTACTTTCAATTCAGTAGTTTGGCTCTATGTATTATAAATTATTTAGACCTTAAGTTTCACTATTGTTTAGGTAATAGACTCCAAATATTTTCCATATCTCTTACTTTCTTAAAGTCTAAATCGGACTCAAACTAACTCAAAAGGACTCAAACGGACTCAAATCTAGAGTTACCTTGCTAAATTATGACTTTAATTTGAAAATACTCTCAATTGATTTAGATTTATTTGAGTTAAAAACAAGGCTAAACCAAAACCATTACTTCACAAACGATGTATTATTTCATGAGCTGGTTTAGTTTCTACTCATCAATTATCAATTATTTGATCTATTAATCAATGTTTTAACTTTTAAGCTAATTATTTGTTATGAATTCTTGTGAAATCGTTTTATATTTTTCTATTGTTTAAGTTTTATTCACTACCTTCATCTTTTAGATAATAGGTTTTATACCTGCCAAAAGTTACAAAACACATCACATTTCAGTGTAGTTTATGTTCATTAACTTAGCATTTTTTATGACTTATCTTAAGATTTTGTTTTTTTAGTACAACATTAGATTCAGACACTAGTTGTGCTAGAATAAGATCCTTATCCAGAACCAATATGCCACAAGAAGTCACTTTATATAGTAATTGTAACTCTAATTTAGTCACAAAGAGAGTACTAATGGAATATATAAATAATGATATTGGCAAATTGTCTAAAAAGCAAACAATAGTGGTTAGATGTAAATATATTTCATGTTGGCAATTGAACTAATATAAGAGTTCACTTATAGCGGCACATGTTAAACACTGGTATTATTGGAATGCATAATAATTTAATGCATTTATTCAATTATACAAATAATCTTGTATTACCACCACATATGGCGGTCTTTATTATAATATCAAACTTACGTAATTGTATTATTGTGTTATACAGTAATGCGATCGCATATTTCACTCTAATCCTCATTAATCATTATTATTAAGCGAGAGCTCTGGCACGATAGCTTTATTCACAGTTTGCGCTACTAGGAGGAGAGCCACTTCCCCAACAATACACAACTCCTCCCCAACAATACACAACTGCCAATTACTTAAACGCATGGCGCGCTAGCTCACTCCCTCGTTTCATCCATTACCGCTTAGGATAATCACTCATTGATAAGCTTACTCTCCTCAGATGTGATCTTCAACTTGATCCAGTGATGTGACAAGTCTTAATCCAGATTTGTTCAAACACTTACAGTATATACTTACAATGGATTTAAGCTTTGCTTCGTCTTCAGCACCATTTGCTCATTATCACCACCAGACCAACGATCCCTTTCATCATTATAGATACGAAAATTCAGCGTCGGTGCCAATGTATGAACAATCGGGTTATTATTCAAAGCAAAACTGGTTAAGTAAATACTCGTCTCCACCGGTGAGTCCAATTAATAGACAATTTAGCGCTTATGGATCTGAAGCTGAATGCGACGATCATTACTTCGGACACGAGTCAACAAAAATAGAAACGATATCTGAGGCAATGCCTGAGGCCAACAGCAATATTACTACATCAGAATGTAACGGCACTATTACTATAACTAATAGAACCACAGGTACGGTCAGAATTGTCAAAAGAAGAGTTACTGCCAATAAGAAAGAACGACGACGAACACAATCTATCAATAGTGCGTTCGCCAATCTGCGCGATTGTATTCCTAATGTTCCCGCTGATACTAAGCTCTCTAAAATTAAAACTTTAAGATTGGCCACCAGTTATATCGCTTACTTAATGGAGTTATTAGATGGACCATCGGAAACTAGTTATAAGTTGTTGAGTGAAGGTTTTAGAGCTGATTTACCTTCTAATAATAAAAGAAACAATCGAGAAACCGTTCAGGTATTTATTTTTCTAACTTTCTCTTTTACATCTTTTATATCTAATTTAGATTCATCTAAGACTACATTTTACTTGTTATGCTAACCATCATATTTGGAATTGATTTAAAAGTGTAATCTTTGATGTTTAGTGGCAATTACGATTATTTTAATTGAAAATTAGGTCCTAAATCTAAATCGATAGCTGATTCAAATCTAGCATAGCTTTAGATGATTAGGTTAGGTTAGACTACACAAAACTGAAATGATTAAACAGGTTGCTTTGAAGTGTATTTCAAATACCATTTAAAATGTAAATTGACTAAAGTTTAAATAGATAAATACTTTAGGTTAATAAAACTGATTATCGAGTTAGTCATCTTAAACACTTAAAGATTTTTGATCGGAAACTATTGATGACCGGGAAATAAGTGATTTTAAAATTAGCAAAATAGCGATAATATGAAACTGTTTGTTGAACTGTTTTATTGCCCACTCTAAAAAGCCTGTAATTTGAGAACTGCAATACGAATTTTTGTGTATCGGGTCAAAACTTGTGTCTTCAATATCGTAAAACTTTTCTAATGTGTTTCACATAAGCTCGACTCGAGTAACTAATTCCTTATGCACTTAAACTGCTATTTTAGGCTCAAGTTGAAGTAACTATTTCTAAATTCCTTATGGACTTGAAGTGACTATTTCTAAATTCCTTATGGACTTGAATCGCAATTTTAATCTAAAAAATTCTCTCGATTATTTTGTTTGTTTTAAATACGACATTAATCACTAATTTGGTGCCTATCTTCAAGACATGTTTACTTCTTAAGAATGTAAACGCTTTTTGTTTATATTCATAATGATGACTAAGTCTTCATCACTAGATCTTATATTTATAGTACTTTTGACTTCCTTTTGAATCTAAAAAACTTCTTATCTACTCTTTCTTTTTATTTCATATCATTCTTTTACTATACTTATTACCACTGCTATAGTCAGACTGCATCAAAATTACCAAATAAAATGCTCAGAGGCAACGCTAGTTTACACCAAAATATCTGCTAACTCGTTATTGGTCCTTAACAATAAACAATCAATCGATGCATTAAATTAATACAGATTCAAGTTTTTGCCAATATTTTTATCAGACCTATGTTTAAACATTGAGAGAATCTCCGGGGATGCCTCAGTCCCCAGTGCCTACAGATATACTCGAAGAAAGTAGATTAATTTGATTAGTTTGTCAGTATAGAGTCATAATTGTATAAGTATTAAATTATAGAAACTAAGTCATTTCCAATAAATGCATGTTATTGTTTTGGGGTCAAATAAGGCATCAATTGTTTGTCTCTGAAATAGGAAGCGATGAAAATAAGTTCGAACACATCAAATAATATGAATTGCAATGCAAATGGTAAAGCCAGATGCAGAACAGGGTGGCCGCAACATGTTTGGGCTTTGGAATTGAAGCAACACGACTCCCAGTGATCACCTGAAATACTTTTCACAACAACCTAAGTAATTCTATGATCGTGTTAAATGTTGTACAAACTAAGCGATCATATGATTACCTGGACACTCTACAAACTGCGCAATACTAACCACTTCGTATTATATAATCTACAGTTATTATGTAAATACTGTATAAATTTGACATGAAAGCATGATTAATAAAATGAATTACTATTAATGATTAAAAGTCCAGATAATTATAGTTAATAAGTGAGTGCAATATAATTGGATAAATCCCTCAATTGAATGAATACTAGTAATAACTCGTTATCGCATAACACTTATTCATTCATATTTCAGCTTCAGTTTAAGTCTTGTTAAGTAATATTTGAGATATGTTTTAGGTGTCAATAAATGCTTATTTTTCTCATTGTTTTCAAATATGAATGAACTAAAACAATAATTAAAATAAAATTAGAAAAGAGATAATTAGTTATTACTTGTGTTGAATGAATTATCAAATAAGTTGAACTCTTTAAGGTTAGAAACAAACTAATGCATGACTTATCTAATTAAAATAAATGTGTAAGAATATAACTATGTTTTATCTTCAATAACAACTAATTACAATGAAACTAGAGTCAATCATTTAGAAACAATAGACTTTGAAATTAGAAAAATATTTGTCAGATCAATTAAAACAAGTATCAACAAGCAAATCTGTTGTCTATTAAGTGTTGCCATCAGAATAAGAACATTGTTGGCTCAACTCAGCAGACGCTCAAGAGTCTTTGTCAAGTAGTTTCACTTCCTCTCTGATAAACTTGTTAGAGCTCTCTAATACTTTCGTTACTCAATGGCTTTTTTATTCTATAAAGTTAAGATTTTATTCAGCTTAATATGATGCGAAATTTTTGAAATACTATTATTTGAAGATGTTTTGAGAGCTAAGTAATCAAATATCAATTCTGAGCTTTATTAGCTTTATTTTAATGTGCACTTCAATTTCTGACTAATTATCATAACTGATCGATATAGAGACATAATAGTACGACTTAGAAAGATGAATAATCACGCTTCTAAATTCAAAATTTGATGTTTCTATGCTTTTATATGCTTATATGCTTTTAGCGTAAGTTTTGATGTATAGTGAAGATGAATTGTATTGGGTAATGCATATCTAGCTTGCTTGTCTAAAGCGCAGATGGGTAGCAGATCAGAAAAACTGATAATCTTAGCCATAAAACAGATTCAACTATATAATTCGATTACAACAAATCCATTATAAACCAGAGTACCTAATGTACGGTAAAACCGCACTTTAAAGATGACTACCCATTATGTAGATAGGAGATCAAAGATAAGAGTTTTTAATCTAGTTATGATAATGTATTTACAATAATTTGAAACAATATACCAAAATTATTGAGGGTATTAAGTACAGAGTCAATGGCAGGTGTAAGAGTCAAATGGATCTGATAGTTGATACGAACGCAATTAGATTGCAATTGATAAATAAACATAGAGGCAAACCGCTGAGTTCATTGAAAAAGCATCAAAAATGAAAGTGAACACTATTTCTAGTACAGTTAAACTCATCTAGCTTCTACTTACAATTGATTGGTTTATAGTATACAACAAAATATATACCTTTATTTTCTATAGATCTGTTTAGTTTGTTTTTCATAACTTAACTATATGTCATAATTAGATTGTAGTGTATTAGACAGGTTTGATTGTAATATGTTAGACAGGTTTTACTGTACAGACATGAAGCAAATGTGCTTTCATTCCGTTCAGATCACTCTATAATAAACCCAAATAAACTAAACATCGCAGGAAGTCTTACAAGAAGATCATTATTACCAACATAAACAAAGAATAGTAAATTATTATATGCTATATTTGGATTCTTATGGATGAAGGATTATAAATTTTATGAATTGATTTTGTTTAGCTTTTACATCTTTAAAGTTTTCCATAATTTTGCTTCTTTTATGTTGCGCTTGCACACTTCATCTTATTTTATTTAATTTATTATTCATTTATTTTCTTTTCATTCTTTACATCTTTACTTCGCTACAATTAGTTGAAATATTTTTCTTAAATCAATATTTTCTTGGCTTCTGTGTTTGACTCATCAGTGAGACGGTATTATTACATCTTTTGCTAGTCCAACTTTATGTACAAACAGAAATATAGTGAACTGACAAGAATGTTTGTCCAATATTGAGGCATTGATCTGCTCTATCAAGAGATGCTGCAATACAGTCTTAGGTCAAAACTAAAGCTACTTCAGTGAGGATGAGATAAAAACATAAATTTCATAACGAGTTTATAAATTAGATTGAGAGTTAGGAATATTTTCAAATTTCAATATATTGACACAATTGGAGCATATAATGGGACGTGAGGATAACAACTGATTGATTTATAAAACTTATCGGTCATGTATAAAGAGTTCGGATTATTTAATAAGTGGTACTGTATTATTAGGGCGCGGACGGAAGTACAAAATCAAACCAACTATTATGAACAGAGATGGCATAAAAGTAAACGCTATTATCAATGGCAAATTGATTTCATCAGTTATGAAACTTAGTTTATATGAGCGACTCTTTCTTGTTATTGGAATATTGGTCAGTGCCAGTCCAGCACTGTATGCATTATCTGAATAGACAATATTTCCACATTTGTTCCCGTCAACTACTTTAATACAATAGCCATTTGACTGAAGATCACAGGAATTCTGCTCAAATATATTCTCACATCCACCTATCTTTAGAGGTTTGGGAGTGATTACCTGCACAAATCAGTTTGTTTTAGCTTATTTTGCTGTAAAACTTTAATTAATCTCTTATTCAGAACCGATTGTTTCATGTTCGAGCTTAACATGCAAGGAAAAACTCCTAAGCGGTAGAGGACTGTTGAGTTGGGCTCTTCTAATAATACTCACTCGTTAGAGGGACCGCTCTCATAGTACGAAAGTCACCCAAAGATTAAAGAATCGGTTCTATACTAAACCTTATTTACCATAAATCCTTCACTAACACTTGCAATTCCTTGATTATGTTCAATACGATATCTATCACCCTTAATCTTGACCCAACATCCGTATCCATTTTTATCGCTCATTCCATGTCCATCGAATTGATTCCTCGCCAATAGGCCACAGCATGTTCCCTCATTAAGCACTACAGCCTCAGTGGTAAATCCAGGTCCAAGCCTATTATTAATAATAATATTGCGGTCACTTTGATCAGGATGTCGTCCAAACCAGTGTCGATAATCTCTGCCAATAACAATAGCTTCTCCATGAGTAGCAGATTTGATGCCAGTCATAAGAATCATACTTTCACGAATAACATTATCACTGCTATCATCATAAATATGCATTCCTTCCTCATCAACATTTTCGATTCTTACTCTCTCTACTATATTATTGCTTGACTTTTCCATAATTATTCCTTTTCTCGAGTTTGCGATTATAAAACCTTTAAAATGCCAGTAATTTGCTCTTCGTAGATGTAATCCTACTCCTTCTTTATTAGAGATGATTGTTTGATAATTGCCTTCGAGTACAATCATTGAGTTAGGGCTACCACTGCGTTCAGTACGAAAAGCTCCCCTAAAAGTCGCATTACTTAGTTGTATCACATCTCCAGGTTTAACCCTATTAATAGCATTAAGTAATTGAGAAGATGTTGACACTGAATATATTGCACAACTTATCACGCATATTAAGTTTATGAAACAACTTATTTTAATTATGTTTTTTACATCTGTTCTAAATATCATCATTTTGACTTTAACGTTCTAACTGCTCTGCACTTGGCTCTAATGTCACTGCACTCTCTGTTAGATTTGTGTTTGATTCTTCTGTTGGTTAATCCCATTTATGAGTATTAGAAATTGTCATCACGTAATTATCAATTGTTTTCATATGTACTTATTGATTTTAACTCATTATCCATAAAGCGTACTTTTTGCTAAGCTTATTTTGAGTCAGAGATTATTATTTGCGGTCACTAAGATGCAGTATTTGCAAAATGTATCATTGTTTTTCTATTCTATTAGAATGGTTCTCAATTTTTAGTTTAACACTTCCAGTTCAAGTTTGAATTGTTATGAAATTAATTCTATAAATGAAGTGTTTAATTAATATACACATAAACTTATAAATAAATATTTAAATAAAATTATATTCATTGTTGAGCTATACATTTGTAAATATTACAAATTTCTTACGAAAAATATGTATATCAAGAACGGTATATCTCTGGTTATAGGATTTTCAATATCTTATTTAAAAAAGATTGTTTAAACCCAAATTGACAACATATCGATTCATGTTAATGTTGCTAAATTAATAGTTAGCTAACTTTTCAAATAGTGTTAATGCTGTTAGTAAGAGTGAAGGCTAACCTTGAATGTGTATTACTCTACTCTATGCTTTTAAACTTATACTGTTTCCCCATACTCTTACACACATTGCGCTTTTCTCTAATGATTCTCAATTTGAAAACTTAATGAGAGTAACTTGTTTGTGTATAAAATCATTGTAGATAGAATATAACGATAGCTTTACACTAATAGCTTTTAATGTTAACGTTCATATATATTTGCAAAGTTTACTTTATTATAATGAATTTTAAATTATAAATCTTCGTGATTGTCAATCATAAGTTGAGTTGAATCTTTATGACTATCATACAATTAATAATACAGTAAAACTTGTCTATTTTGAACATGAAGTTAAGCTTTTTTTTATAAAGGTATAAATAAATTCATAGGAAATTAAGGCTCAATTTTTTTCCTTTTTAAGAGGGGTTTAACTACGGGTTCGACATAGAGAGGTTTAGCTGCATATAGACAGCTAGATAGCTAAATACGCAGCATAGGTACCTACTAACATATATGAGATGATTCAATATATGATTGTGTACTTGACTTAAATTTCGCCTAATTTCGATTCCAAAAATGCCAAGCTCAACATCTAAAGCTAAATTCATAGCGCGTGTAATAGGGTATTTTAGTAAATCAGATCAAG
Organism: Archegozetes longisetosus; assembly: GCA_018873245.2. Lineage (NCBI taxonomy): Eukaryota > Metazoa > Arthropoda > Arachnida > Sarcoptiformes > Trhypochthoniidae > Archegozetes > Archegozetes longisetosus. The sequence continues at coordinate 8,992,045 of JAEMBT020000009.1, read as the reverse complement.
CCAGAACTCCTTTGGAGACTTTAACTAAAGTCCGTATCGATTCTAATCTTATTTCATGGGGTCTTCTTTCTCAACCATTCGGTACAAAAGCTACAAAAGGTCGGGGATTTTGGAGATCAACGCATCAGAAGCTAGTAATAATGCTTGAGTGGCTTATGTTTTTCAAATGGCTCTTCTGCATTATAATGCCTGACCATTACATAAGTCCTGTATTTATTGGTGACTTTGCAGCATACCTACCAGGCAGCAGAATCTATTATCACTTGCCATTAACTCTTTGGTCATTTGTTGGTGCAGCTTCTGCTACCTTCTTCTACGCCAGGAGAAAAAGATCCGAGTTTTCCTGGCTCAAACCTTTCGAGGTTTGCAAGGGAGCATTAAAGCCTGATGTTGTTAAACTCGGACATGAACAAGCGGCTCATTTCTGGCAGAGAGTTTTGATTACTTTATGGGCCTGTAAATTTATGACTCGCATCGTGACATTGGCTGCTCTTTGTGGTTTTACTTTCATATTTGGCAAACTCTGGCCTGAAGATAAGCTGGTCCCGTACGGATATATTTGGGCTACGCTTTCACTGATTTGGGTTTATTATACGATTGCCATACATTTCGGTATTATGACTATCTTTCATCAAGTTTGTTATTACTTTATCCTCAAATTTCAAAAGACCAATGAAATTGCAAAATACTTGGAGTCAAATGAAAACACGGATCCAGAAATATCTCATCAGAAAATTAATTTATTTATGACGACTCACAACGAGATTTGCAAAGAAATTCATAAATACAATGAATTCTGGCAGTTCAATATGGTTCTAACTTTTGTAATTTATCTCTTCTCCATCTGCTTTACCATCAATTTGATTATTTTTGGAGAAATGATTTTCATTATGAGAATGGTATTGTTGGCCTTAGTTTTTGCTCTCTTCGGTGGTTTCAGTATAACAACATTTTCTGCAGGTGGAGTCGCTAATGAGGTGATTATTGTTGATTTTTGATGGAACAAGCTATTAAACTTTTATATTCTCCGATAACAGGCTCACGATTCTTATTCGGCTCTGAATTCTGTATCTCAGAATAAAATGCCACTCGTTCTTAAAACTCAACTCCAAATCTACATTCAACGCTTAGGTGGACCAACCATTGGCTTCACGTGTTGGGACTTATTCACCGTTACTTATGATAACTTTTTTCATGTATACTCTAAAGCTTAATAATTGTTGATAGCAATCAGAAGTGATGAGTTGTGATAACATGCTTTCCACCAGATGATAATATTGAGATATTAACAAGCTTATAGAATATTCATTATAGTAGTCGAAGGAAATCTAAGATTAAATTTGACAATAGATGCGCATCACAGGCAGGTTGACATAACAACGGTCTGTTTCTAGTTGCTATCACGGATTATTAAGTTATAATTTGAAAATCAATAATTTTTATAAAACTAATCCTTCAAACATTTTAGGCTTTACTAATGATTGGATCGTTCTTTCTTTTATTCATGGATGTAACACAATCTGAATTAAAGACAAGGAGTGAGCCAAATGAACCACCGGTTGTTGAGTTTAATCAACAAACTTAGACAGATATTGAAGAAGATAAAGAAATATATAGATAGTGATGTCTTATTGAATATTTAGAAATCTAGTAACTAGTTTATTTTGTTTGATACTTACGTCAAAATATTAAAATCATTTGAACAATTAGGTCAAATATAGAAGTATGACAGTTTAGTCGTTACGAGATTTCATTGTAAATCAAAGCCTATTAATATTTTTCGGATGAATTGATAATACAGTTGAAGCATATTTATGAACTAATACTATACGTAATAAAAGTATTGCATGTATAAGAGGAACTATGTTTTGTTAAATACTTCCTTCCATTGAAGCTCAAATAGTGTATCAAAATTTTGGCTAAAAACAATAGGATTTCCATTAATGCAATTTCCCTCCAAAAGCAGAGCGTTCAGCTAAGTGAGACTTTGTTTCGATCAATCACCTCAGTTGAATATCAATAGTTAAGTAATTGATAATTAACTGAAGATGACATTAAAACACAAAAAGAAAAGATTAGACTATGGGGAGTTGAAGAAGGAGATCAAAATGGATGAGCACTCAATCGCCATCGAAGATCTCTACGCAAGACTTAACACCAATCCGGACAAAGGCCTGACTCAACTCCAGGCTATGCAGAACCTGGTGCGCGACGGACCCAATGCGTTGAGGCCACCGCCACAAACACCCGGATGGGTCAAGTTTTGCAAACAACTGTTTGGAGGCTTTTCGGCACTTCTTTGGATCGGATCTATTCTCTGTTTCTTCGCCTATGGCATCGACGCAGCCGGAAATCAAGACGCGCCACCCGATAATGTAATGCTTGATTTAATTTGAGTTTTTATGAAAATCTGTTTGAAGATGGATCTAATTTTGTTTTAACAGTTATATTTAGGTTTCGTATTAGCCGTAGTTGTCATAGTTACTGGTATTTTCGCTTACTATCAAGAGACCAAGTCTTCGGCTATTATGAAATCCTTTAAGAATTTGGTCCCGCAAACGGCCACTGTTATCAGAGATGGTCAGAAGATCACAATCAAGGCCGAACAAATAGTTGTCGGAGATATCGTTGAAGTGAAGGGTGGAGATAGAAATCCGGCGGATTTTAGAATTATCAAAGGTACCAAAAAATCTATTTTATGTAATAAGTTGACTTCTGATATTATCTTCGATCACAAGCTGATGGATTCAAAGTCGACAACTCATCGCTGACTGGAGAAGCAGAGCCTCAGCCGAGGGGTCAGGAGTTTTCAAACCCTAATCCGCTCGAAACCCGCAATCTGGCATTTTTCTCAACTAATTGTGTAGAAGGAACAGCTAAAGGAGTGGTAGTCTCAACGGGCGACCGAACTATGATAGGCCGTATCGCAAACCTGGCCTCTGTAGTGGAAGTGGGATCAACACCGATAGCGCGAGAAATCCAGCACTTCATTCATATAATAACTGGTGTGGCGGTATTTCTGGGCATTTCTTTCTTTATAATAGAACTTACATTAGGATATCACTGGCTGGAGGCTGTCATCTTTTTTATTGGTATTATTGTGGCCAATGTGCCCGAAGGTCAGGTCAACCATTCCAATTATTAGATAGACTGCAAATAATTTATTCTCTATCTGTTTAAAGGATTGTTAGCCACCGTCACTGTATGTCTCACATTAACCGCAAGACGTATGGCCAGTAAGAATTGTTTAGTTAAAAATCTAGAAGCAGTCGAAACATTGGGTTCGACATCAACTATTTGTAGTGACAAAACTGGAACTTTGACACAGAATCGGATGACTGTCGCGCATATGTGGTTCGATAACAAAATCATCGAAATCGATACAACTGAAGACCAGTCCGGTATTCATTTAATAGCTGATTGGCTTTTGATGTTTATGATGAATCATAAATATATTGACTTGTTATGACCAATAGGTGTAAAACATGACAAGACGTCTGAAAGTTGGAAAGCCTTGAGTAGCGCCGCTTGTCTGTGCAGTCGCGCAGAGTTTAAAGGCGGACAAGAAAATGTACCGATTCTTAAACGGTAAGAATAAAGCATTGAGTGATATTCTGAGTGAAAATATCTTGAGCGATTTTTCCATATTTCTTATTGAAAGTGATTGCGTGGGCGATGCTTCCGAATCTGCAATACTTAAATGTATGGAAACTGCAGTAGGGAATGTGATGCAATTTAGAGCAAAGTATAAGAAAGTGTTTGAAATACCGTTCAACTCGAGCAACAAATATCACGTGACCATTTACTTAATCGATGAACTACCTGAGGCCAGACATATATTGTTGATGAAAGGTGCACCTGAAGCCATACTGGACAGAAGTAGTACTATTTTAATGAATGGACAAGAAAACCCTCTGGACCAACAGATGAGAAAAGCATTTAATACTGCATATCAACAATTGGGAGGACTTGGAGAGCGGGTCATTGGTTTTCTGATCTCAAATTGCCGACTGATAAGTTTCCACCGGGATATGTCTTCGATGTAGAGAAAGCAAATTTTCCTCTACAAGATTTGAAATTCTTAGGTTTGATATCAATGATTGATCCGCCACGTGCTTCAGTGCCTGATGCTATCGCCAAGTGTAGAAGTGCTGGAATTAAAGTAATTATGGTCACAGGCGATCATCCGATCACTGCTAAAGCTATTGCAAAGTCTGTTGGAATCATATCATATGGTATTTGTTTTGTAGTTTTGATTATGTAATGAATTGATTGAAGTTAACAAACGAAAATTCAATTGTATTTTATTTTTAAGGTACTGAAACTGTTGAAGACATTGCATTAAGATTGAATATTGCGCCAGAATTGGTTAATCGGCGTGCTGCTAAGGCAGCTGTAATACACGGCAATGAATTGAGCGACATGAGTGCTGAACAATTGGATGATTTGTTGAGACATCACACCGAAATAGTATTCGCTCGCACTTCGCCTCAACAGAAGTTGATAATAGTTGAAGGCTGTCAAAGACAAGGACAAATCGTAGCAGTTACTGGTGATGGAGTCAACGATTCACCGGCTCTTAAGAAGGCAGATATCGGTATAGCAATGGGTATCGCAGGTTCTGATGTGTCAAAACAAGCAGCAGATATGATACTATTAGACGATAATTTTGCTTCAATAGTAACTGGTGTTGAAGAGGGAAGAATCATATTTGACAATCTGAAGAAATCCATTGCCTATACATTGACGTCAAATGTGCCCGAAATAACTCCATTTCTATTCTTCATTCTATTCAATGTTCCGCTACCGTTAGGGACTATTACGATACTTTGCATTGATTTAGGCACTGATATATTCCCAGCTATTTCTTTTGCTTATGAACAGGTATTCATCTGAAGACATATCAAATGAATTTCACCCTTTACAATCCGATAGAACTCATTGAATGTTATATACACTTATATGCAATTATAAACATTCACTTAATTTAGGCCGAAAGCGACATAATGAAACGCAAACCAAGAGATCCTAAACGAGATCGACTCGTCAATAGAAGGCTGATCTCATTGACTTATGGTATGATAGGAATGATTCAGGCGGCTGCAGGATTTTTCGCTTATTTCGTAGTTATGGCTGAATATGGATTCAAAACGGATTACTTGTTTAAACTGAGAGAAAAATGGGATTCTAAGTACATCAATGATTTGGAAGACTCTTATGGGCAAGAATGGGTATCAATTTGATATCTTATGATGTTCCATTTGTCAAAATCTTAGTATTCAATGGCTTTATATGAAAACCTAGACATACAAAGCTCGCAAAGAAGTTGAGTACACGTGTCAAACAGCTTTCTTCATAGCGATAGTAGTTGTCCAGTGGGCAGATCTGATAGTTTCGAAGACAAGACTAAACTCAATTATACACCAGGGAATGAGGTAATCGTTGATCAAAATGAATGCGTAATTGCCTTAGTGATTTGTGGTGTATTGCAGAAATCATGTTTTGAATTTTTCTTTGGTATTCGAAACATTGTTGGCGGCCTTCCTTTGTTATTGTCCGGGAATGACTGTATTTCTCAAACTATATCCGATTAAGTTAGTTTATTCATAATTAGATAATTTATTCTAACCTAGCCTTTCTGAATTAGAAAACTGAATCTAAGTCAATTTGAATCATTGAAAAACGAATTGATGTATCGATGATTGTTGTTCTAATAGGTTTTCGTGGTGGTTCTTGGCTCTACCGTTTTCTTTAATCATATTGTTGTTCGACGAAACCAGACGTTACCTCATAAGACGAAATCCTAGTGGTTGGGTTCAAAGTGAAACCTATTACTAATTTGGTTTGACTAAATTTTTCATGTTTATCACTTATTATCTTGACTTATTCCCAATAGATTAATTGATTGTAAACTTTAAATAATTGTTTAATTGAATATTATTTGTGTGATATTTCATTTTTCTAATTAGTAGAATTTAGCTCACCTATTTTCAATGTTTCTTATCATTTTGATAGTAATATTCGTAACTTTAGATTGATCTTGAATTTTAGCTAATTATCTTTAATGTATCTGTGTGAATTTTCCATTTTTAATCAATAAGACTGCGATAAATATGTATTTAGATTATGAGTAAGGGTTCTAAGTCTTACTTTCAATTGTATCCTTTTTGCCGATATTCATTTGACCGAATGCCATTTCTCCGAATTTAAAAACAGCTAAACCGGTGTTTTTCGTATAGAGAAATATAAAGTGCGTATTCCATGGATATAAAATTGATTATACAACAACGGTAACATAAATTGAGATAAAAGAGCCATTCAATATTTTTGAAACATCCAAAAATCTAAGTGTTTACAAATACATTTTAAAATTTGCCTAGTTTTTAAGTCTATACAGAGATGAATTAGCCTAAAAATAATGTGAACAAAAAAATGTCTTGACTTGGGCTCAAATTTTATGATATTTTGTTAGAATATTGAATTCCGTCCCCATTTGGCTTGATTACTGACTATACCACTGCTCTACATAGCAAAAGATGTACTTCAACTCATTTACAGTAAGCTGAGAACACTGCTAACATTCTCTTAAAATGATTATTCGCTAATTAATTGGATGACTTATTTATTGCATAAACTTCATCATAAAGGAATAGATCTTGTTTGAGAATTTTTTATTTGATTTAAATATTTATTAGCTTAGTTGTGTGCATAAAATAGTTGTCTCAATTAGATTTGCTAATAGGAAAGAAAAGTTATTATAGGTAGGTATACCTGTATGCAAATTCAGCGAAATGGAAATTACCATTCGAACTTTGGTGAATAATACGATTAATGGGTTTTGGTGAGTTTTTATTACGATAACTTTTTGTCTAAGTTTGATTAGCTTTTATCATGAAATCATTAAATTTATATCAATAAAATAATAGTAAAACTCAATAATATTCTCATATCTTTTTGACATCATTTCAAAGCACTTCAACAACATTTATATCTTTTAAATTCGATAAAGGTTTATTAAAACTGAAAATTGAATGGCGTTAAATACAGAAAATCATTTCGATCCTTCACAAATATTACCATCAGAATTGTTGGTCACTTCTGCCGGATCTCATTTGTATCTCATGGGTTTATCTCTCTTCCAAAACGGGTCAAACAAAAGAAACAGATTTCACAACCCATTATTGATTGCTACAATGAATTCGATATATTTGGTCAAATGTATAATTTCGTTACTACTAACAGAAGAAAATCCTGAATATTTCATAATAACTCTCGACATCGCATACTTTATGAACGCGAGAATTCACTGCAATATCTTATTTATAATGATACTTCAATTACCGCTGATTATACAATGGATTCATTATAGAAATTACAAGAATAACGAATTACCGACTTACTTGAAACCATTTGAGATAATATCAGGACTCACTTCGCCCCTAAGTGTTGGACTTTCAGACGAAGCCAAAATCTACAAATTAATGAAAAGAGCGAAACGAATATTCTATATTTGTGATACTTTCTCAAAACCAGTGATCATGATTGCTACCCTGATTGTTTTCAATTTGCCGATCTTTTTCAACTGCTCTCTTATTCAATTCATTTTCTATGTATTTCCTCTGAATTTCGTCTTCGTTTTAAACGCTTGTCACATATACATGATTCTCAAGTACCATACCGTCTATTTTTACCTCATTTGTTATTATCTGTTAATTAAAGCTGAAGAAATGAATGTCAAAATTGAAACTTTTGCCAAAAAGAAATCAAAACTAACAAACAAAAGAGCGATGGCTATAATGAAGACTTTGAATACAAACTATTTGGAAATCACTTCTTTTAATAAAGATTTTTGGTCAAAATACATATTGTGTATCTGGCTAACATATTCTTATATAATTGTCTTATTTTTATTTATTACTATATACTCGAAAGTCGGTTTAATAATGAAGTTGGTTTACTTTTATGGTTCTCTTGTTTTCATATTACCACTGATATTAATTATAAAATGCGCCTCTTCTGTCTATTATCAAACCAATAAAACTTATGATATTTTATTGGGAATCACGTTCACGCCCAATAAGTTGTCCTTAAGTGATGCCACACACATTAAAGTTTGTAAAACTAACAAAATCCAAAGATATCTAAATTAGATTAATAAAAAATCTTATTACATTTTAGTTGTCGTCATTGATTGAGAAATTAAGTCAAAGGAAAATTGGATTTTATTGTTGGAAACTATTTGTTATAAACCACTTTCGTGGATATGAAGTAAGAACTGATTTAGAATATGATATCGATTTTAAGACTATTTTTGATTATAGATCACAGCATTGACTATGATTTTTATGCTGAAGATCATAGAAATTTCATTGTATTGATCTGAGATACATTGAAAATCGTTGGCTTTTATTAATATAATATTTACTTTAACATTAGGTCTATTTCTGTAATTGTTATACTCGTTATAGTTACTTATTATCGGGTAGTTTAATATGTAAGCGATAAATATAATCTAATGTCAGGTTTGAACGGAATGGAACGCCAAATAAGTGTACTGTCACCTCCAAAAGTCTTTGTAAAAATTCTGAGTCAAAATTTTGAGGAAATGCTATAAGATTCACTATCACAAAATATTATTTTATGAATGCATACTGTCATTACTATTAACTTTTTAAAGTTAAAAATTAAAGTTTTATTTCAATCATATCTCTTTCCCTTAAATTTTGGCGCAGAGTTTAGCAAACACTTTTATAGGTAATAGTGCCTCAAAGTTAGGAATCAAATACTAGTATTTCTTTGTTAGAATATACGACTTTATGGTATTTTAATTTCATGTTTGGTCGTGTCGTACTCATACTCAAAGAAAGTCTATCGTGTCGTTCTAAAGGTCTTACTAGTAGGTTGTTAGTATCAACTTACATGTGTTCAAAGTTTTATACGCATATTAATTTCTTTGGCTCTCTGTTCTTATATTTATAAATTATATCTAAAATCTGACACTAAATCTGAAACTGTCTTATCATGTATTATATCTATCATTATAATATCCGTTTCATTTGTTATTCTTTACTCATAAGTGAATAGTTGAGACGCAACTAATTTAAATAATAATTAATGTCTTACTCAATTAATTTGAATTATAACATCACTTAAGTGTTATTCAGCAAATAATTTCTTAACTTGTGTTCCATAATAGTCTGTAATTAATGTTTAAGTTTGGGCCAGTGACCTAATTTCACGGAATGTGATCGCTGAATCTGAAAAACGTGTTTCGGTCAGACGGCGTAGTTTATCAATTTTGACAAAAATCATCTCTATTAGGTGATGCTTTTTTGTGCTTATACTTCTTAGTTTAAATATAATCTTATGCAATACTATTAATAACACGTATTTACTATTTATCAATTAATGCAAACGAGTATTTATGTACTGCTACTAATAGCTTAAATATCTCATCAAATTTTAGTAAATTATCACATTCAACACTCAAAGACAACTGCTTCATTACAGAAACACTTTAGATGCAAATCAATATGTATTTTAGTTATTATATACTATATAGACGTATATATTCATTAACTTTAAAATAATTGTTAAAAGTTTTTGTTGTAACTGAATATGACGTCAGAACTTGACTGAATTTTTTTCATAAATTATGCTCACCAAATTTGATCCCTGGTTTTCCAGACTTCGAATGACTGAAATCCAAAGACATTATCCATATTGTAATGGCGTAATTAAGGCTTAAAGAAAAAATTTGATTATCAATAAAAGTTTGATCTGATTAATCTATATTTTAACTTGTATAAGAAAACAACTAATATTCTCATTGAGATTTTAGATAATAAATCTGTATCTGAACCTTTTTATACTTAGTAGACAGAGGTTTAATTTAAAAATTTCATATGTAAAAAGTCATAAAATATTTATTTAAATTTCATAAGAGTTGATCGAGACTTCAAATTCTGTCATATCTGCAAAGGCAGGAAACATTGTGTTTAACATTTACACTATTATTTGAAAATTTGCATTAAAATTTCTATTTACAACTCAATTTGGTTCTAATTATTTAAAGTTCAGTTAAGTACATTAGTATTTGTCTTAAAATGAATTCATATCCGTTCAACAGAATATTAATTGTTAGTGTTTTATGAAAAATATTAATTACTGTTTTTGCTGTTAATATTAGCCAAATAGATGTTTATTACTTTAATCATACGAATACAAGAAATTGCTCTTAAATAAATATAATGTGCTGTTTCATTGATTTGTGATTTCGGTTTAGCGTCATTTGATCGCCTGCAATTTGATCGGCCCAGAGAAGTTTTTCGCAATTTACAAAGAAATGTAAATTAAAATTATTTTAGAATCTAAAATTTATTTCAAATCTGATTTACTAAACCTTTGATTATAATTAGTAATTGAAGCTTTAAAACAAAGTTTAAGTGAAAATAATTAATTTTAATATTAAATATAGAAAAATATCGCAATGAAAAATACAATAATCATAAATACTGTAATAAGAAATATTACAATTAAAAAATTGCGTGTATTAAATTATATCAATAGAATAGAATTATAATGAAATTAAATGTTTCTAAATTTGCAAATTAAAATTTTGGGCAATTCCTTTTAAGTAATCCAATAATGCGCGTCGTCCATAATCTTCAACAATCTTAATATTTTTGGCAGTATCTCGATATTTACGTTTACCAGCAGAAGGTCTTTGATCAGCTATATATTGTTCGACTTTAAGTTCATTTAGAATTTGCTCTCTTTGAAGTCCATTAATAAATTTCCAAATTGTGGGGTAATGTGCACCTAACAACTGATTAAAGCCATGATGCCAGCCTTCAATAGAATTATTTGTCTTAGGAAGATCAGCTTTTGTTGCGTCATAGCAGTTCCACAATGAGTGAGTGAAACAAAGATAACGGCGATGATTTTGCCTTAGGGGTCTTTCGATCCACGTGTCTTCGAAATAATCTACAATTGGCTGTAATTCTGTAGAATTTTCTCTATAATATAGCAAGTCAATAAGTTCCTCAAACGCTCCAACAACATCATCAACAGGAACAAAAGCAAGTAAGGCCAGAGGCCGTACTTGTAGCGCAAAGTCAGAGTCGTCAGTATACTTATCTTTTAGTCCTTCTGTCTGTTGAATACGTCTCCAAATAGATTGGCTAAGATGAAAGAAACAACCCCTTTGTATCGCATTAGGAAATGCTGAGTGAAATGCATTCATAGATGATCGCTCAAAATCTGTCATTATTGTAGGTTGTAGATTTTGTTTTAGTGATTTGAGAACATTGAAGGCACGTTTATATGTAGATTCTGTTCTATTGGGCATCAGGACAAAAATTGTAGGAATTATATCGTGATATATAAGGGACCCCGAAATGAAACCGGCGATTTATTAACATTATATTTCGCGTTATTTATGGACATTAAATCGATTCTTTACAATCGAAAACTATTGCTAAATTTGAAATACTAATATTAGTGAATACATTCCATAAGTTTTCAGATTAATATCAATTATCCACAAATGGCCAAAGAGGAAGTCGATAAGACACAGGTGAGATGCATGTTCTCAAGCATAATATTCGTCCACACGAAACAACAATAGATGAAGATTTAAGGATAACATTTTATGCGATTGAGAATCCGAGAACTACTAGACTTGAAATAAAAGAAAAATTAGAACTTGATATTGGTGTGCATAATATAGGGAGACGATTAAGTGAGCAAACTTTTTTGTCAAGTCGCGCTTCAAAAAGTACACCTAAGCGCAGGCCATAAAGCGATTCGTTTGCAATTCGCTCAAAATTACTTAAATTTTGATGATTGGCATAACACTACTTTTATGGACGAGAGCATATTTATAACAGGACATGCTGTCCGAACTCTCTTTCGAAGACCGATAGGTGCAACTTATAACGAAAACTTCATTGTCAAAAAAGGACATTCTGGAAGGCGTTCGATTCCTGTTTTTGGTCTACTTTACGCGAATAGTGTCGGACCACTTGTTAGAATAGAGGGAAGATTTGATGCAGAAAAATATATAGATATTTTAGAAAATACAGTTCTTCCTTTTATTAAAAGTTCCTGATGGGAATTTTTATTATTATCAGAATAACTCTCCAATACACCGAGCTTTAGTAGTGAGACAATGGTTTGACCAGAACTTTGAACCGAACCAATTATTTCAAACTCCGGTCAAATCTCTTGATATTACCCCATTGAAAACTTGTGAGGAAGAACAAAAGTCAAAGTAACCAAAGATGGCCTCTATGCTAATGAGTAAAGCTGAATAGTTATTCTTTTGAATTCGGACAAAATTTGCTTATTTTATGCTTAAATTTTATGCTTTAATGCTCTAAAATGTGTATCTTTATGTCTAGAATTATGCTTTTATGCTGAGAAATTATGTTTTATTCCCTGTCGTATTCATGTTAATAAAGTTCTAATTATGGTCATAAAATCATTATATATTCATGATTTTTTATTCAGCATTAAATTTAAATTGACATCGCGTATGATTAAAAACAAATAATATAGTTACTAAACTACAAATTCTTTTTTGAGTTGTAACTTAGAAAAATTAAGTCTTAAATTTTGCGTTGTGAGACTTCGCCTTTTATCTGTCAGGATATTCCCAAGACAACCGAAAGATCTCTCGACCTCTGCGTTGGTTACGGGAATCGGCAGATAGTTCATAACAATCGGAGTAAGTGTAGAAAGTTTTTGTTTGTTTTTCGACCAAAATTTCATTAAATTCAAGCTACGACTTTTTTCTAGAACAGTCAATGATTTTTATTGAACCAAGTCATCATAGAGTTTAGAACATTTTTTTATATCATTTTCTTTGAGCAAATTAGCAACAAAAGGGATTGCAGTCAAACTTTTCAGTTCAATAGATTCAAAATCTGGACAATCATCTGTTTGTTTCGGGTCGAAAATTCTTATTTGATTAATAGACTCATAAGAAGGTTGCTTGTTTGTGTTTAATTATTTGTCAAGTTTTAATTTCGCAGTTTCAACAGCATTAATAGCTTTCAAAATGAAATTTTCAGATTACTCTAAACAACCATTTCCTTCGATACACAATATAATACCATTATAAGGATTTTTGAGAACATTTGCGTCATTATAAATCTGATGGACTGAGACTTTCATTTCTTCTGAAGAGATATTCTTTCAATAATCGTATCGGCAATACCTGAGATGAAATCTAATTCCGACTTCAATTCTGATCCATTAGTTTGGTTTTTGACTGCTGAATGAACTGCTCTGAACGCTTTTGATTTTCCCAACCTTTTCTCTCTTAATTTCGTCAAACAATTCTTGGTATTTACCAAAATTGTTTGAGTGCTCCCTAACTGCCTTTAACCAAGAAGTCCACCGAGTTTTAACTGGCTTCGGAGGCATTTATTTAAGCTATTCTTGAAATATCGACACATTTTTCTTTTGTAATTAAAAGCATTTTTCATGTTAGCAACAAATCTATCAATTTCAGGGAATGATTTATAAAACGTTTGCGCTATCAATGCGAAGATATGAGACCAACAAGTCATATGAACTGCATTTGAGCAAATGATTGAAATGATTTTGAACGCTACCAACATATAACTTGCATTATCGGAATGAATCCATACATTTTTTTCAAGAGAATGGTTGTTATTATTCAATGAATTTATGACTTCTTTAGCAAAATTTTGTGAATTACATACTGCGAGTTCAATAGTGTCTAAAAGTATTGATTTTAGTTCTTCGTCCTCAGATTTATAATTTGATGAAATTAGAATCAAATTCATAAGTGATCTTCCGTTTGCATCAGTTGCCTCATCGGCGATAATAGAATATGAACTTAATTCCTTGATTTCTTGTACAAACTTAATTCTCATTTCTTCAGTTATGTCTTTAATCATCTTTCTCACGGCAAGCGAAGAATATAATGAGTTGCCGTCTGTAACATATTTCGAGAAAAACGATCTAATTGACGGGTGATCGAACTTAAATATAGGTATATTTGCTTCTGCGAATGCCTTCGCTGCTTCTTTATTCATATTTTGAGCATTTTGTGTCTACTACTAGACACGGCAACCATTATATCAGCCGATTTTTGACTTGACTTGGAATAAGACTTTGTTGAACGCTTTTTGTGTAACTTTCCGTTGAAGTGATTCTTAAGTGTTAACATTTTCAGGTCAAAGTCTTTGTCGTTACAATGGCTGCACCTGAGTTTACCATCAATTGAATACAAGCCTTGATTCGCGAGTTGTTTTGCTCTTTCGTTAGCAGTTATATTGATCACTTTTGGCTTACGTTTCGCATCGAATATAGTGTTTGATTTACGTTTTGACTTATTATTAATTTTAGTGTTAACCTCATTTGATGTCTTGTTCAATCGTTTGATTTCTAGTGAAGAACTCGATGTCAAAGAGTTATCACTTATGTCATGTTTTTCTTCAATATCGGACATTATAAACGAAAATTATGCCCAAATATAAATTAAATAAAATATTTCATTTTATTTGAAAATTTTCAATAAGAATAGATTTTTGATAACTTTGTATCGAGTTTTTTATCGATAAATGTTATTAATTTATAGAAAAATCGTTGGGAAAACAAATATATTGTAAACGTTTTTAATAGTTTATACTTAAAATCGCTTTCTAGGTGTAACCCGTTAGGTATTAAACATTTAAATATAAATTACAGCTTAGAATTGCGCCGGAAATAATTTTCAGTAAGTACAGTTTCGAACATATTTACTTTGAAATGCAATCTTTACAGTCCATCGTAACATTAATTGCAATGAAAAATTAATTTACTTTATGGATTCGACTAGAAATTAGTATTTTTATGCTCTCAACTTCAAATTGTGCTATTTTATGCCTCAAACTCAAAATTATGTTTTTTCTGCCTTTGGATCAAAATTATGCTTTTTTACGTAAAAAGTATAATTATTCAGCATTACTAATGAGGAAGATTTGTGGCTCTCAATCAATGATTCTTGGATTGAGATGCGAGAAGACCTTCAACACGCTCAAAATCTTATTGATTCAATACCTAGAACACTTCAAGCCATTTATCGTGCAAATGAAAGCTATACAAAATGTTAATTATATGCTCTATTTAACTCATATCCCTTCATATTATTACTATTATTATTATTATTATTATTAAAATTTATATATAATATATCTCTATATTAGAGTTCAATGATATGAAGATTTTGTTTTTTCAAAATGACTAATTTTTCATTGATAAGAGTTATAAAAAATATGAATAAGAGGTTCGATTACGAGCTGAAAAGCTCTCATCTGTACTTCAACTCGTTTACAGTAAACTGAGAATACTATTAACATCCCCTTAAAATGATTATTCATTAATTAATTGAACGACTTATTTATTGCAAAAACTTCTTCATAAAGCAATAGATTTTCTCAGACTTTTTTGTTTGGTTTAAGTACTTATTGACTAATTTATGAGCGTAAAATAGTTATCGCAATTAGGTTTGCAAATACAAAAGAAAGTTTTTATAGATAGGTACACCTTACGTAAATTCGATGAAATGGTAAATACCATTGTTTAAATTTTGAAAATTGGTGAATAAGGCGGTTAATGGGCTTTTGGTAAGTTTTTATTGAGAAAAATTTTATCTAAGTTTGATTAGCTCTTGTCATGAAATCATTGAATGAATAACTTATTGAATAATAATAAAAGTTGATAATAATCTCACATCTTTTTGATATCATTTCAGAGCACTTCGATAATATAATTTATACACTTTTCAAATTTGATAGAAGTCTATTAAAACTGAAAACTAAATGGCGTTAAATAGAGAAAGTGGTTTCGATCCTTTACAAATATTTCCGTCAGAATTATTGGTCACTTTTGCCGAAACTCATATCTCATGGATTTATCTCTTTTCAAAAACGGGTCCAACGAGAGGA
Source organism: Archegozetes longisetosus (assembly GCA_018873245.2). Taxonomy (NCBI): domain Eukaryota; kingdom Metazoa; phylum Arthropoda; class Arachnida; order Sarcoptiformes; family Trhypochthoniidae; genus Archegozetes; species Archegozetes longisetosus. The sequence continues at coordinate 8,976,083 of JAEMBT020000009.1, read as the reverse complement.
ACCGTAGAGGAGTGCATTTTACACCTGCACCAAGAACAATCTGCATTCTAAACTCTCAAATCAATGATTAGCGAGATAAGTATTACTCCGATCACTACTATTACATCAACAACAGAAGTTTATAATATGAATAAATGTGTGCTTGACTTCATTGATTATGAACAAAATATTTATAACACTAGTATTACAGGGGCGGATGACTATCTACAAAATAATTTTAACACTACTCATGACTTGTTGAAATTTTAGGATGAAAATAAGGACAGATTTCCTAAGCTAGACATTATTTCAAAATGAATTTTAACTATACCAGTAACTAATCTCTCTAGTGAACAAAATTTCAATTACGCCGAATTAACTTTAACTGACAGAAGATTTTCAATAGATCAAGAAAAACTCGATAGACCGCTATTAATGAGATGACATTTTGATATAATTTTACAGAATATAGATTTATACTTAATCATTGTTGATATTTACACTTACATTCGATTTAATTAAAATATAATTTTTGCGGGTCGCCCGCACATTTTTTAATGCAGGTGCGGGTGTAAGGAATTTCATAGATGCGCACCTCCAATTTACAGTAGGCTGAGAACGCTGCTAACATTCCTTTAAAATGATTATTTACTTATTAATTGAATGACTTATTTGTTGCAAAAACCTCGTCATGAAGGAATAGATCTTGTTTGAGACTTTTTTGTTTGATTTAAATATTTATTAGCTAATTTATGAGCATAATATAGTTATCACAATTAGGTTTACTAACACAAAAGAAAGTTTTTATAAATAGGTACACCTGTATGTAAATTAGGTGAAATGGCAAATTGCCGTTGTATATATGTTGAAATTTTGAAAATTGGTAAACAAGGCGATTAATGGGTTTCTGGTGAGTTTTTATTGCGATAACTTTTTGTCTAAGTTTGATTAGCTTTTATCATGAAATCATTAAATGTATGTCAAAAAAGTAATAGTAAAACTCAATAATATTTTCATATCTTTTTGATATCATTTCAAAGCATTTCAATAACAATATTTATATCTTTTAAATTCGTTAAAGGTTTATCAAAATTGAAAACTGAATGGCGTTAAATATAGAAAGTGATTTCGATCCTTCACAAATATTACCATCAGAATTGTTGGTCACTTCTGCCGGATCTCATTTGTATCTCATGGGTTTATCTCTCTTCCAAAACGGGTCAAACAAAAGAAACAGATTTCACAACCCATTATTGATTGCTACAATGAATTCGATATATTTGGTCAAATGTATAATTTCGTTACTACTAACAGAAGAAAATCCTGAATATTTCATAATAACTCTCGACATCGCATACTTTATGAACGCGAGAATTCACTGCAATATCTTATTTATAATGATACTTCAATTACCGCTGATTATACAATGGATTCATTATAGAAATTACAAGAATAACGAATTACCGACTTACTTGAAGCCATTTGAGATAATATCAGGACTCACTTCGCCCCTAAGTGTTGGACTTTCAGACGAAGCCAAAATCTACAAATTGATGAAAAGAGCGAAACGAATATTCTATATTTGTGATACTTTCTCAAAACCAGTGATCATGATTGCTACCCTGATTGTTTTCAATTTGCCGATCTTTTTCAACTGCTCTCTTATTCAATTCATTTTCTATGTATTTCCTCTGAATTTCGTCTTCGTTTTAAACGCTTGTCACATATACATGATTCTCAAGTACCATACCGTCTATTTTTACCTCATTTGTTATTATCTGTTAATTAAAGCTGAAGAAATGAATGACAAAATTGAAACTTTTGCCAAAAAGAAATCAAAACTAACAAACAAAAGAGCTATGGCTATAATGAAGACTTTGAATACAAACTATTTGGAAATCAATTCTTTTAATAAAGACTTTTGGTCAAAATACATATTGTGTATCTGGCTAACATATTCTTATATAATTGTCTTATTTTTATTTATTACTATATACTCGAAAGTCGGTTTAATAATGAAATTGGTTTACTTTTATGGTTCTCTTGTTTTCATATTACCACTGATATTAATTATAAAATGCGCCTCTTCTGTCTATTATCAAACCAATAAAACTTATGATATTTTATTGGGAATCACGTTCACGCCCAATAAGTTGTCCTTAAGTGATGCCACACACATTAAAGTTTGTAAAACTAACAAAATCCAAAGATATCTAAATTAGATTAATAAAAAATCTTATTACATTTTAGTTGTCGTCATTGATTGAGAGATTAAGTCAAAGGAAAATTGGATTTTATTGTTGGAAACTATTTGTTATAAACCACTTTCGTGGATATGAAGTAAGAACTGATTTAGAATATGATATCGATTTTAAGACTATTTTTGATTATAGATCACAGCATTGACTATGATTTTTATGCTGAAGATCATAGAAATTTCATTGTATTGATCTGAGATACATTGAAAATCGTTGGCTTTTATTAATATAATATTTACTTTAACATTAGGTCTATTTCTATAATTGTTATACTCATTATAGTTACTTATCAGGTATTTTAATGTGTAAGCGAAAAATATAGTCCAATGTCACGTCTGAACGGAATGGAACGCCAAATAAGTATACTATCACCTCCAAAAGTCTTTGTAAAAGTTCAAATTTTGCAGAAAATTATAGTCAAAATTTTAAGAGAATGCTATAAAATTCACAATCACAAAATATTATTTTATGAATGCATACTGTCATTACTAAGAACCGGTAAATCGCCGACAGTACCTTTTTTCTAAGTATAGATATTGAGCTCTAAGTTAAATATGAGTTTAAATCATATAATGGGTGTCTTGTATTTGAGAGTTTTTATCACCTTTTATCACCGAAAGCCCCATTTGTGCACCGAATCACCGTTTTCACCTATTTTTGCACCTTTTTAATAATTTTTTGGCAAATCATTAGTAGAAAACCCCTCAAAACTTTCCATAATTAAATCATGTGCTATAACATATGATATGATTTTTAAGTTTTTAATGTCTCTAGTTTTAATTTTGTATAAGAAATAATACAGATCTTATATCTTTCACTTTAAATGAAATATCTCTTGCCCTTAAATTTTGGCGCAGAGTTTAACAAAGACATTTGGAGGTGATAGTATCCCAAAGTGAGGAAATAAATTCTAGTATTTCTTTGTTAGAATATATTACTTTGTAGTATTTTAATTTGATGTTTGGTCGTGTCGTACTCATACTCAAAGAAAGTCTGCCGTGTCGTTCTAAAGGTCCTACTAGTTGTAGGTAAGTCGTAAGTTGATACTAACAGCCTACAACTAGTCTAACTAGTTGTAGGTTGTTAGTATCTGTTCTAATATGTGTTTAAAGTTTTATACGCATATTAATTTCTTTGACTCTCTGTTCTTATATTTATAAATTATATCTAAAATCTGTCTAAATATTTAATAATACGTGATTAATATCCGTTTAATGACACTAACTCTGAAACTGTCTTATCATGTATTATATCTATTATTATAATATCCGTTTTATTTGTTCTTTACTCATAAGTGAATAGTTGATACGCAACTAATTTAAATCATAATTAATGTCTTACTCAATTAATTTGAATTATAACATCACTTAAGTGTTATTCAGCAAATAATATCTTAACTTGTATTCCATAATAGTCTGTAATTAATGTGTTTAGGTTTTGGCCAGTGACCTAATTTCACCGAATGTGATCGCTGAATCTGAAGAACGTGTTTCGGTCAGACAGCTTAGTTTATCAATTTTGATCAAAATAATCTCTATTAGGTGATGCATTTTTGTGCTTATACTTCTTAGTTTAAATATAATCTTATGCAATACTATTAATAACATGTATTTACTATTTATCAATTAATGCAAACGAGTATTTATGTACTGCTACTAATAGCTTAAATGCCACATTAAATTTTAGTAAATGTGACATTCAACACTCGAAGACGACTGCTTCAATACAAAAACACTTTAGATGCAAATCATTATGTATCTTAATTATTATATACTATATAAACTTAACTATTCATTAACTTAAAATAATTGTTAATAGTTTTTGTTGCAACCGGATATGACATCAGAATGATCCCCAGTTTTCCAACCTTTGAATGACTGAAATCCAAAGACATTATCCATATTGTAATGGCGTAATTAAGGCTTAAAGAAAAAATTTGATTACCAATAAAAGGTTGATCTGATTAACCTATATTTTAGCCTCTATCAGAAAAATAACTAATATTCTCATTGAGGTTTTAGATAATAAATCTGTATCTGAACCTCTTTATACTTAGTAGACAGAGGTTTAATTTAAAAATTTCATATGTAAAAAGTCATAAAATATTTAGTTAAATTTCATAAAAGTTGATCGAGACTTCAAATTCTGTCATATCTGCAAAGGCAGGAAACATTGTGTTTAACATTTACACTATTATTTGAAAATTTGCATTACAATTTCTATTTATAACTCAATTTGGTTCTAATTATTTAAAGTTCAGTTAAGTACATTAGTATTTGTCTTAAAATAAATTCATATCCGTTCAACAGAATATTAATTGTTAGTTTTTTATGAAAAATATTAATTACTGTTTTTACTGTTAATATTAGCCAAATAATTGTTTACTAGTTTAATCATACGAATACATGAAATTGCTTTAAAATAAATATAATGTCCTATTTCATCGATTTGTGATTCTTACATAAAAAAATTTACATTAAATATTTTTAAAAATTTCCATAATACTTATTTACAACGAACTTATCAAACAACCTTAATTTTGTTTTTAGAGATATTGATTAGAGTTTGTTTAAATTCGATTTTCATTCTAAGTATTTTACTCAGTACAAGTATAGGATATGTGCGCATTTATTTCAAACACATGAATTTAATTTAAATTATCGATCGAAATAATACACTCGTATTTACGCTTAAGTCGTTAAGAAGTTTTTAGTTATTGCTGTTTTAGAAGTGAATTTGAATCATTTAACATCATTTATAAAATACTAATTTCTTTTCTTCAATCGAGTATAAGATATATATAGAAGTGCTCGTATTGGCGTTTATATTGTCCAGTGTTTAGTAGGCTTTTGGTGAGTTTTTATTGCGATAACTTTTTGTCTAACAAGGAACATGATGTGCCGGAAATATTTTGGGAATCGATATATATTTTTGAAAAGTATTCATTGAGATAAAATCAACGGTATATGCGCCATTCACTCCCTAAATGAAGCCCTAGAGTCCTAGACCCAACTTTGTCCCCCTACATCCTAAACCCCTAAGTATAGTTTCATTGAACTCACCTTGACGAGTACTTTGCAAAGACACATAATATGTAAAGCTTCGGAAAACTAAAGATCCTCGAAATAGACTCTTATCGAATTACTCTTAAACAATCCGTGTCTAGTCTTCTACGAAGCAAACATGATTTCCCCGAAAGGTGTTTACGCTCATTTAACGGTCCTTTTCAGGGCCAAAAATGGTGACTACGCTTCGGAGGCCACTCCAGATGAGGCAGAAGTTACCAATAAATTATTTGAAATCCTTGTCATAATGAGTCTAGCGACACCATACTTAGGAGTCTAGGACACAGGGAAACAAATTCGGGTCTTGGACCTCATTTGGTGAGTGAATGACATATACCCTTGACTTTGTCTCAATGGGTATTTTTCAAAAATATATATCATTTCCTAAATCATTTCTGGCACATCATAAGTGTGCTTGTAAGTTTGATTAGCTCTTATCATGAATTCATTGAAAAAATATCTATAAAATTATAGTAAACTCAATAATCTTCTCACATTTTTTTATATCATTTCAGAGCACTTCGATATATTTGTATATTTATCTAATTTGATAATTTTATTTTAAAACTGAAAACTGAATGGTATTGAATATAGAAAGTGGTTTCGATCCTTAAAAAATATTACCCTTAGAATTGTTGGTCACTTTGCAGGACCTCGTTTATATTCGATGGGTTTATTTCTTTTCCAAAATGGATCGAATAAAAAGAACTAATTTCATAATAGACATGTGCATCTCAAACCCACACCCACGGTTGTTTGCGGATATCCTCATGATTTAGCGGATGTGGGTGTAATTTTACTCAATAGAATACCCCCATTGAAATTGTGCAATAAGATTGAGTGCAAATACAATATTAAAACGATTGTTCGCCACACTTGCAGCCAATTTGTCGAGTGAACGGAATTTTTAATTACGCTAGATTAACACTAATAAATAGGAGATCACATGTAAATCTAGATAAAGTCGATAAATTGCTATTCATTAGATACATTTTGGATATTGCAAAAAAATAATTTAGGTAATATTTTAAATACGAAAGAATTTCGCAATGTCTGAATTCAGGTTTAATAAAGATATTGAAATGCGGTTAATTGCGGGTGTTTTACGGATATCCGCAATGATATTTTGCGGGTGCTGATCTAATATTGACGGTTGTAAAATGGTGTGGGTGTAAGAATTTCAGAAGATTCATATTTCTATTTCATAACTTATTATTGGTTACAATAGCAAACTTGATATATTTAGTCAGATCTACCATTTCTTTAGAAGAATAATCTCATTGACTTATGGTATGATAGGAATGATTCAGGCGGCTGCAGGATTTTCGCGTATTTCGTAGTTATGGCTGAATATGGATTCAAAACGGATTACTTGTTTAAACTGAGAGAGAAATGGGATTCTAAGTACATCAATGATTTGGAAGACTCTTATGGGCAAGAATGGGTATCAATTTGATCTGGAAATGAGGTAATCATTGATCAAAATAAATGAGTAATTACATTAATCATTAGAGGTGTATTGCAGAAATCATGTTTTGAATTTTTCTTTGGTATTCGAAACATTGTTGGTGACCTTCCTTTATTATTGTACGGGAACGATTGTATTTCTCAAACTATATCCGGTTAAGTTAGTTTTTTTCATAATTAGATAATCTGTTCTACTCTAACCTTTCTGAATTAGAAAACTGAATCTAAGTTAATTTGAATCATTGGAAAATTAATTGATTGATCGATGGTTGTCACTATAACTAGTGATAGACATCAGCTCAGTTACTTTGAGCTTGAGCTGAGCTGATTGATAAATTGAGATTTTTTGTGAAACACTTTAATATTTATTAGAAGCACTGAAAGATGGTTAAAAAGTAAGAAATTTTAGTCTAAGAGTTTTAAATGGTCTAGATTTCAATATTTTGTTACTTAAAATTATGAGTAATTAAAATATCAAATCATTAAATTAATGTTTACTCCGAATCAAAGTATTTAAACATTGAGTTCAAACACACTAAATTTCTTTTGAACTGAATTATTCAGTATTTAGTTCTAACTTAAAGTTAAAACATTTAAAAACCGCTTTATGTGGGCTATTATTGCAAAATATTTCATTTAAACTAAACCTCATTTGACTATAAGCATATTATTTATAGCTATATCATAGAAAATATCAAATTTCTATCAAGCAATCGTTTAAGAAATAGTAACTATAATAAATTCCATAAATTATTACTCGTTGAGCTGAACTGAGCTGAGCTGGCAGCTCAATGTAGTAACTGTATTATTGACACTATTGCTTTACTAGCAATTTAACTATTGATCAAACGAGCAATGGACAATAATTTCGTTTACACATTACTTTGGGTGGACTTTATTGAATACATGACAAGTTTAGTGATAATGGAACCATAGATTAAAGGATGAGATTATTAATCATAAATAAAATAAATATAATTTTTTAAGACTAAAAATTGATTTTAAAACTAATGAAGGAAACATTGGAAAAAGTAAAGATTCGCATTGGATTTCGTTAAGTTCTTGCCATATTTATCAGATATGTTCTGTTTATTCGAGCTTGAATTTTAAGTTTAAAGATTAAGTCATATTAATAAATACTGAGTTTCTTACAGGTGGTCCTTACAGATACTTTAACTTTGATTCTATCAATGAAATAAAATACATTGCAATATCAGATACAGTTTCAATATAACATCTTCATTCATAAATGTGATAACACATAGACAATATATACCATCATTTAAAACTGTTCAATCAATAATAACTTTTGATTTTAGCAATTTAATTTTTTAGAATAAGAAAAAATATCTTAAAAAATTGAGAAATGCGGTTTAAGTGTTTTAATGATAAATTTATACCGATCGGTGTGCTACTTCTGTAATGAACACCACAATCGAAATGGCTATTCCAATAAACAAAATGATGAAAACTCCTGAAATAGATTCTAGACGAATAACTTCAGAATTAACTTTGGATGTACGAGTATGATGGTATTCAGGATTGTATAGTCCTCTAAGATTTTTCGATTCAGTTAACCATCTTTCGTAAAGTCCAGATTCAATGGATCGCGAGATTCTATGATATAATCGGAAATTTACTTATCTATATTTTGATAACTATGTAAATATATTTATTACACATTATGAAAATGAATTTTTAAATACTGCGAGGCTTATTTTTTACAAAATTATTGATGCAATATATTTGTACTGAAAACTTATAACTCACGCAATGTAGGAACTTTTTAAGAAATTCTTACACAATATAAATGTTCAGCTTATACATTTCTAACAAAGCTATTACCACTAATCACGAATTAGATGGACAAATCAACACTTCTCAGTGAGTTGTCAATATATGATATTCTAATACATTTGTACTCTGTACTTAAATCAAATAGGACTGGGTGCGCTCCTTGAGACATGGTTACGAAGGTGGAATTATAGAACACTGGATGCAATGGGTTCCCGAGATTCTAGTTTTAGATAAATTTTCTAATCAATAAATAAAACATCTCATCAGGGGCTAAGGCCCAAGGGCCTTTAGGATCTGACTCCTGACTCTAGGGTCCATAGTCCTTTAACATGGGCATCAACCGATGAAACTTATAGAGTCGAATCTTGTGATCTCACTCTTAAAGGTTTAGGAATTCTGGTACCGAAGATACAAGTCTCTTTCGGAACCAAATATAGCAGATTTAAACGTGCAGATTCTTTGTGTTAGCCGGGGAGAATCACAAAGAGGTTACGTGCTCTTACCTCCACACACGGATACACACACGCACGAGCGCATGCACTAAATCGTCACTTTATCACTGGTCTAGAAGTCATTAAGTTTTTGAGTCTTCAAAATGCACTGCAGGAATTTTTAAGATAGAAATTGCTATTACCCAACGGAAATTCCATCCTTACTCTTTATATTCTACTCTTTAAGTTGGGTATACATTTATTTTAGTTGGAGTTTAATAATTCTTATTAGTAAAACTTTCGAACCGTATATTAACAGTCTTGATTCACTATATGTATATATTCGAGTAAAATAATATTCTCAATATAGAAATTGAATATATAACTCACATTTTATTCAGATCTTCTCTCGATTTAGTACTCATTTGATAAGAGAGTGCCAAAAAATATGGAATTGTAACTCCTCCATATTTAGAGACATGAAATTTCTCACATTTAGCCTTATCGAATCCCTTAGGTAACCAAAAATGGCAATTTTCTAAGAAATAATTGTAAAACGAAACGGCGAGGTCATCGTGTCCATATAATGAATCTCTAACATTTTCAGGTGTTAGTCCTGATACTCTATTGACTTCCATTCTTGATTTGAAATCTGCCGCCATTTCATTCGTGTCACATTCTTTTTCGGCAAACTCTTGAATAACAGTGCCTTCCATAGTAACGATTTTCAGATCTTTTCTATTGTGAAGGTCTTCCCACGAATCAATCACATCATCTGGAACTCTTGTTAAGAAGAATTCTGTTATAACACCAGCATATCCAGCAAGCAGTACGGTGCAGCCCAATAACCAGAATGTAATAATGAATCTTTGAGTAGAAGATGTAGGAAATCGAGGAGTATCCGATAGTATTAAATAAGTGTACTTCCAAAGATCCTTCATGTAATCTGAGAACGTCTTCTTTACCAAAGACAAGGCTAACGGTATGAGAAGTATGCTGAATAAGAGCGCGATCCAAACCGAAGTCTCAAATCCATGTATGAACTCAAATACATTTCGTTTTCCCGGATGTAACTTGGATAGAATATGTCCGTCAGATTGAATGCCCAGTGGTCGACTCAAGACTCCCATTCCTGCTAATTTAAGTTCTGATCCTTTTTCATACATCGATGGTGTTATTGGGAACAGAATTACAGACCATTTTTCGCTCACTAGAGTTTCAAATAATTTACTCATGTCTCTAGGATAAGGAATTCTCTTTATGCTGGAATAAACAGTGTTAAAAAACTAGTTTCAAAGTAACGAAAATATTTCTGTCTTATGAATTAATATTTCAACGAATTTAAACTTAATCAATCGTAATTTTTAGATGTTTTAATCTACTTTTACAGGTCAAGATCTATTTTAGAAATACTGAACATATAAACTATATTTCGTTTTTGTTTTATAAGGAAAAATCTTTATACCTATAGCCGTATTGTTTTGATAATTCTACAAGAATTTTGGCGAAAGGTCCACAAATTTTAGATGAGGGAGTGAAAAGGTGTGGTGGACTCCAAGAATCCAAGAATGAAATCACTTCCGTTGTATTGTCATTCTTATTACGACCGAAATTCATTATCTGATACTCAGGAAAGTGCACGCAGATATCATTTATGGCCTCTATATTCGTTGTAATCAACGGCGAAAGCAAGAGAATAAATGCTATTTTATGTGCATTCATCAAACCCATGCTAGATTTGTGCTAAAATTTCATTCTTCATTCTAGAAATATTAAGAAATTTTTATTACAGTAGTCATTATTTCAGCTACATTGAAATGATTCATTCTTGGATCAACACTTACTTTGAAATAGGTAAAATTTTCTTTAGGACTGTTTATGATACTTGTATTTTGGTAATATTTTGATGTTTGTTGTCACTTTTCAGGTGCTGTCATAGCAATACATCAATAATTTAAAATCTAATTATATTTTGCTCTAAGTCTGATAAAGTTGATATAATAAGACTTGAAAATGAATTTCAGGGCATATTGATTATAATGCGGCACATATTGAGTGTATACTCAGAGATGTCACCTAATTGACTTATATTCAGAAGGCATCATATAGATTTTAATGACAAATATCGACCGATTTTTCAGCTTTATGATACTATTTTTGAATTACATATATTTGAGGTATTAATCCAATTTAGATATATGAAATTTCTTTAATAATTTTATTCTTATAAAATGTCAAATGTCAAAAACTTTCAAGGCTAGGGTGACCAGACCTCCAGAAATGACTTTGAGTCTCCAGGGGTCGTACTTTGAGTTCAGCCTCCAGGAGCGTGTTTTCCTTGAGATTGTAAATTCCAGGAACTAAACTTTGTGTGTATAATTCAGAGTTTAATTACTGAGGTTTGTAATTTCAAGCTCTTAGTGGCTGGAGTCAGAGTACAATTCCTGGAGGTCTAGTCACTCTATTCAGGGCTCATGTGTAATCTCAAGACTAGTGATATAAGATCGATTGTATTCATTTTATCTTAATATTTTAATTTAATTAAAATAAGAGCTTAAGTCATTTTACTAATTTGACTATAAATAAAATTGTTAAATTAGTAAAAAGGCTGAACAACGAAATATAAGATCTATATCGCAAACAAATTTAAGCATCATTTCATTTAAACTAACAATTGAACTCTGAAATCCAATAATGAGTTGTGGGCAGTTATATGGTTTTTTAGATTTTTTTCATAAATTGATGCATTATATCCTAAATAATAATCTATGACATTTTCAGCACATGATCAAATGTAAAGTTTTCGAAAAAATTTCAATTTAATCATAGTGTTGTTTGCATAGAGATTAATGGTTCGCATTCCTGATATACTTAATTCCTCAAAGGAAAACTGTGTTAACTGCAGGTATGCGCTTAGTTTGAAGTATTGCATAGTATTGAAGTAAACACTTCACTTAATATATTAATTTCACTTCACTTAAAGTTCTAATAAAACATTTAAGAATTATAAAATGAGTGAATCTTACAATAAGCGTTATTTAAATGAATTAAATGGTGAAATGAGTCGGTCAGTTTTAATAAGAACTATATCGTGTATTTTGAGTGCGCTATCATTTGGTTTTTATTTCAGCGGAAGATAAGCTTTCAAAGTTATGCATCGATAACTACCAGGATTTATCATTTCAGATCTTCATTCCCAATCTTATCACAAATAACAAAAACTCGCATATAGGGTTATAGTCAATTTTAAATAAAAGTGAATGGAAAGCACTAAAACAAATATCAATAATATTAGTATCACTTGAATGTTCTCTTAATTCTGTTTATATATATGAAGGGTCCCAAATAATCACTTGCTAGGGGTTTACAGCAATGACTGTGAGAGCTAGGATAAAATTGATTTCATATTTGGATTCTACTTAAAAAATGCATTAAATCTATTTTTTCAAAATAATTCGAAAAAATGTTGCACTCCTTTTGGACAAAACACTAAAAATAATCAAAACCTTTATAGTCATTTGTTTTTATTAGTCTTTAAAACATTTTATCAAATTATGATCAATCTTGTCAGTAATAGAGATAATCAAAGTTTTATGATCGAATAAAATGCATAACTTATCAAGAAGCTAGAGATTCAGGCGCTGATTTTATTAATCGAAAATAGATTGCAAGCAAACTCAACAAAAGTGTCTGTTGGATTTATTTACAAATTTGGTATCTAATTATCCTGAGAGAATCATTGCTGTAATTAAGGCTCAAGGCTTTCATACTAGTTATTGAAATAAACTATTTTAAATGTATTTTTAAGTAGAATCTAATTATGGAATCAATTTTACTCTATCTTTTTTAGCTTTTGCTGTGGATCCCTCAGCAAATCATTATCTGGGAGCCTTTGTATATCTCAGAATCATTTCTTACATTGCCTAAAAATCGACTAGAATTCTAACCTCGACAATAATCTCTCCCGTCAAATGTGCGCAAAATTGTATGACGCCGACTATTCTTGAGTTCAATTTGCTTATCACTCAAATCTTCATTTAGAAACAACTCTTTTAGTTTAATCTAGTGATCAAAACCAAATCTCAAAATATTGCGAAAACACAAGTTTTATTGTCGTTTGTGAAAGCAATTACACTACTTGTATTCCAATAATCTTCAAAAAAATAACAAAATTTGGTGCTTTTAATAAAATCTTTATTTTTAATTCTTTGAATATTTTGTATTAATAATGATTTCACCCATTTTTATTAAGATAATAAGTCATTAAATAGAGTAACGATTTTCTGAATACTATTTTCATTTCTTGAAATTGTTGGTTCACTTTTAAGTTTGATTTGAATGAATGTCGAATGAAATCGTTTATCTGTAGACTTGAGTTCATTCAATTGAATTTGTGCTATTTTTTTCAATTGTTGTAAATTTAATGCCCATGAATTCTTATTTTTCAATATGTCGCTGCAGTTTGGTCTCAAATTTTTCTTATTTGACGTCATTTTATCAATTAATTCAGCTATTTTCGTGTGTTGTCTCCTTAGAGTAGGATTTATGGCAGGAAAAGCAGGTCTTTCAATGAATGGAAATGTATTGAAATATCGCAAAACCCAAATAATTTTAAAATGTATCTTAAAAAAATACCTGTTAATGTCAATATGGAATAACTCCTGAGCAATGATTCCTAAGCTGTAAACATCTGCTTTTGAATCATAGTATTTCGAATTCATCACTTCTGGTGCGATATATAATCGCGTTCCCGTATATTTCGAGTGCGATTGCCCCTCATATTGATGAATTGTGGCTAAACCAAAATCAGCTAGTTTTATGAATCTACCATTCAAGCCATGTGTAACCAAAATATTCGTAGGCTTTAAGTCTCTGTGAATTATGGGAGGATTTTGTTTGTGTAGAAAATCAACACCTTCTAAAATCTCGATAAACAGTTCGCTTGCAATATAATAACCAAATGGGTTCACTGATTCTAGTATATATTGAATGAGTTCTCCATTAACTATCTGAATGACTTCTTTTAATGATTTCCAACATAATTCCATTTGAATATACAATAAAAGAGATTTTTGTGAATAATCTGAATCATTTTGATTCTCGTGATTTTCTTCAATCCAAAAATCGTAACATTCGACAACGTATTTAGCGTCAATCTTTGCAATAATTCTGGTCTCTCTACAAACCTTCTCTTTTTGATCTTCACTAAACTGTATCTTCTTTATAGCAAATGACTGTTTCGAATCTTTATCTAAAACTTCACAAACAGACCCAAAATTACCTGAAGCTATGAATCTTTTTTCTTCAAACTTTAGTTCGTATTTCTTATTTTTCAGTGAAAATAAATTTTCGAGACATTCATCCAATCTATGAATAGTTTTATAAGTAATGTGAAAATAATTCGCAAAAATATCATTTAATGACTTGAAATCAGATTCTTTGGGGTTTTCTATTACTTTCTCACCACATTGACCCCAAACGAAAATAATCCCTTCTTTTGATAAAGCTGTTGAAATGCTATAACCAGAATGTGATGCGATGTCGATGAACTTGTTTTCATTCTTTAGTTTCAAAGGAGTTTCATATTTCTCTTCAATTTCTTCATCTCCGAGTTGCCCGTGATAATTACTACCATACACATAAATATCTCCATCATATGATAGCAATAAACTGTGTTCATAACCACAACTTATTTTATCAATAGTTTCATCAATTTCGATAAGCTTCGGTACATTTGTTAAGTCATCTTTCAACTTTCTGAAACCCAGTTGTCCAAAATTATTCTGACCCCAACTGAATACATTTCCTTTCTCTGTTAAAACCATTGAGTGGTTGAAACCGCACGCAATCGCCTTAACTTTCTCTCCGTTGAATCCATTCACAAGATATGGAATTGAAACATTATCATTCTTTCCATTCCCAATCTGTCCATAATAATTATGACCCCATGCATAAACTTTACCATCAAATGTCAAAACAAGTGAATGCTCATAACCACAACAAATATCAATAATATTTTTGTCACTCAAATATAGATTCAATTCTGGTTTATATATCTTTCCATCATAACTTTCATTCCCTAATAATCCAAGATAATTCCAACCCCAACAATAAACTTTTCCATCAATGGTACGCGCAATTGTATGAAACCAGCCATTTTTGAAATCAATGATTTGTTTATTACTCAAGTCTTCATTTAGAAGCAGTTCTTTAACTTCACTCATATGACCTAAGCCTAAAACTCCAAATTTATTACGACCGAAAACATATGCTTTGTCATTATTTGTAACAATAAGTACATTTTTATAGTTAACATAGAAAATTTTGATATTTCTGATGAAATCTTGATTTAATTTCAATTCTTTGAAAATTTCGTATTTATTAATTTCCGACATTTTCACAATTGTATAAGATAAAAAATTTTCTTAGATCTCATGGGAACGAATGATAAAATTTTTACAACGCAGTCAAGCAAGAGTAAAATGAAATTATCTTATCTCAACGTATCTAATGCTAGAGTGGCGGCTTATGTTTAATGAGTTTAATGAGTGATAATTATTATGCCGACCTTACATTGAACTTTTTACACTCATCAGATCACACTGACCTTCTCAATCTTTTCACTTATTGTTAGATTCTCAAAGCTAAGCCTTTTAAAATTCTGTGAATCGAATGCCATTCTCCATTCTACACTCATCTAGAACCTGCTTTCTCTCTTTACTTTCTCAGGTTTGAATTCAAGTTATAAAACATTGAGATGTGAACCTTATCCTCTATTTAATACCACTTGTTTACATTAAGTCGACAGGTGTAAGTATATGATATCCAGCATAAGTAGTAAGCAGCCACATCTCTTACGTTGAGAATAAAGTTATCAATATTAATCCGATATACTTCTATATGGGCTCAAATTAAGATAGTGCTATTGTACATAAGAGTGATTTCATAACATTTGTATATCTATTCCTTTTCCATAGCAAGCTTGAATTTGAAGGGTCACAAATTTTCTGATCCACTATTTTCATTGGAAATCTAACTTTCTTGAAAGTGCATGATTTTACTGCATACCAAAGCTTCAGTTTTGGCCACAGATTATCCTCAATAAATGTCTTAAACTTTAAATTATTGCTCAAGAATTTTAATTTTTTGGATTTAAAACTTAAAAATTTTCGATTATAAACTAAAACAATTTTGATCAATGAATAATTCAAATTTTTTTATCGGCTTTAAGGACAAAAATTAATCTGTATTTAATCGATGAATGACTATTCGTAGATACTGAAACTTCAATTAGAATCAAAGAACTTGCATTTCTCGTATCGTGACAGACATTTATAGCTCTATTCTCCAAATTTTGTTTGTCTTTAATGAGCCAGTAATTGCGACAATCACTGTGATTCAGATCATTGTTAAAAATTTTGTTCTGTGGATTTAGATCAAGGGGAGAATATTTCTCGTGCAAATATTTTATATCCATCATTAAGATTAATTGTTTGTTAGTATTCATAAAAGCTCCATCTCGAAAGACGATGAATTCAATTTATTCCTGTATAGATAAATGGTGAGAGTTTCATTTAAAGGTTCATCGAAAGAAAAAGTACTCGAAGAAATGTAAGAAAATATTTTGATCATATAGTTTCAATTCATTTAAATACTGTAAATTGTGAAATAACAAATTTCCAACTGATGTTATCGAAAGACTGTAGCACAGAATCAAAGTTAGAAGCATTGCGCAATTTTTTAGCACTAATCATTGAGATTATCAATAACTTGAAATTTATTAATGAGCAAAACTATTGAACTAAGAAAAATAATTTTCTACTTATATGAGGAGTGTACAAAATATAGAATACAATTTAAAGATCTTTTATGTACATCTATTTATTTCCACAGACTTCGATAAGAAATTATTTGACAGTTGTTTTGTGTAAAAAATTGTATCTTTTAAATGTTAGATTTTGACAATGAGTTAAAAGTATTCTGAAGTTATCATTGAACCAATGGAATGAGGCAATTAGGATCTTCAAAATAGATATGATTAAAGATATCCTTAAATTTTCATAAGCTTTAGTTCAGAACTAGTATACAGAACAATAAACCAATACAGTAACTAATCAATTTTAAACTAATTTTCACGAGAAATAAAAATATGTCTCAATATAATTTTTAATGCTTTATTTGACTTATTGCTGATAACAAGATTATTATGCTTGATATTTAGAGCTTTTCGATAAATTAGTGAATAGTTATTAAATCAGTTATTTATATTTTTTATTACAGTTGCCTCAATTCTTACGAAAATTCTTAATTCATATTTGCTTCTAATTATATTTTTGATGATTTCAAAATGGGGCCACAGAATTGATATAATATCTTTTCGGGATTAGTATTTGTGTTATACTATAATATGCATTCATTAGTAGTTTACATTTAGAGATACCAAATCTCCAGCTGATTTTCTGTTTCCAGTTTTGAAAAGTTTGCTCAAAGAAAGTTGTTCTTTGCGTACAGTTTACCCAAAGAAATTTTCACTCAAATTATTGATGTTTAGGAATATAGAGTGCTTATAAATTGAATTTCTCGTTTGTTATTGATTTAACAATTAATTTTATAGGATCAGATAGTTTTAAATATAAATTTTGACGTACAACTCAAGAAATTTTTCATTTGAATAAACTCTAAAACTTGATGACCTATAATGTGATATTTAATCGATTTAATAATAGCTAATACTCATTGATACAGTGAAATGATTAATAATTTTCAGTTTAAAATTTATTTTGAATGAAGATAGAGATTTACTGAAAGTGTGAATTTTGAACTTTTGTTGTTTATGAATGAATTGAAACTGATAGTAAAGGTTCCCTCAATATTAAAACGTACCATTCAAAGCATAATAATCCTCGATAGCAACTAGAGTAAAGCGATGCGTGAGGATATATTCAAAGGATAATTGATATATTTATAAAAATGCATTTAATAACAAAATACTAAAACTGTTTTGATATAGATCTTATATCTCATCATTCAGTCTCTTGCTATTTCATCATTTTATTCGTAATCAAATAATTAAAATGACTCGCTCTTACTCTAATTATCATAAGGAGTGAATCTTAGCGAAATCTATAAATTAGATTAATTTTAAGTAGATAATCTTGATATTACATGTATCTGAGCTTCCAAAATGTTTAATAAGTGACATCTTATAAGCTTAAAATTATAAAAGAAATTTAATATTTTTCAATAGCATTAATAACTCAAATGTCCAGAATTCAAAAAATAGTCATATAATGATGAAAAATACGTCAGTACTAGTTATTAGCAACTATATGGAGCTCTTTTGAATATCAGTCAATTAGGTGATATCTCTGAGTTTATACTTAATATGCGTTGCATTATAGCTAATACATTCTAAATTCACTTTTAAGTCATATTGCGTCAACTTTTTCAGTCTTACAAAAGACTGTTATAGCAAAATATGGTTAGATCTTAAATAAATGATGTATCGCTATAACAACACCTGAAAAGTGATAATAAACATCAAAATATTACCAAAATACAAATATCATAAACAGTGTCAATGAAACTTTTGCCTATTTCATAGTGTTGATCCAAAATGAATCATTTCAATTTATTTGAGATAATGATTACTGTAATGAGCACTACTTAATATTTCTAGAGTAAAGAATTAAATCTTAGTGTAAATCCAATATGAAGTTGATGAATTTACTAAAAACATCACTTATTCTCTTGATCTCACTGTTGATCACAAGGAATATAGAAGCCATAAGTGATATCTGTGTGGACTTTCCTGAAAATCAGACAAAGAATTTTGGTCGCAGCAATTATGACAACATAACAGAAGTGATTTCATTCTTAGACTTTTGGAATCCACCGTACTTTTTCTATCATAATTCTAAAATATGTGGTCCTTTCGCCAAAATTCTTGTAGAATTATCCAAGCAATACGGTTATAGGTATGAAAATGTCTTTCTTACCAAACGAGGAAAAAATATTGTTTATATTTAAGCATTTTTTGAGTGGTTCCTATTCAATAAGACTAACTTTAAAATCTTAATATTTTGTTTATAAATTTAAATTTTAGTTGAAATAGTAGTTCATGAGAGAAATATTTTCATTACATATTTTTAAATTGGGTTTTCTATTCAATATTTTTCATTCCAGCTTAAAGAGAATTCATTATCTGAGAAAAACGAGTAAATTAGCCGAAACTATAGTAAACAAAAGATGGTCTGTAATATTGTTTACAATAACACTAGGGGTTTATGAAACAGTATCAAGTTATGGATTTGATAGATTAGGCGTTCTGAGTAGACCAGTGGGCATCAAATCTGAAGGACATATTCTATCGAAACCTCGTCCGGGAAAACGAAACATATTTGAGTTTATACAAGGATCTCAGACTACGGTTTGGATCTCACTCTTATTAACCATACTTTTCATATCTTTGACTTTGGCTTTGGTCAAGAAATCGCTTTCAGATAATATGACAGATCTTTGGAATTACACTTGTTTGATCTTATCAGAAATAATTCCACGATTTCCAACATCCTCTACTCAAAGATTTATTATTACATTCTGGTTATTGGGTTGCACTGTACTGCTTTCCGGATATGCTGGTGTAATAAGAGGATACTTCATAACTAGTACTCCTGATGATGTGGTCGTTTCGTGGGAAGACCTTCATAATAGGAAAGATCTAAAAATCGTTACTATGGAAAGCTTTGTTGTTCAAGACTTTGCTGAAAAGGAATGCGACACTAATGAAGTGGCGGCAGATTTCAAATCAAGAATGAAAGTCACAAAAGCGTTAGACCTAAAAATTAAAAATGTTGGGGATTCGTTGTATGGACACGATGACTATGCAGCTTCATTTTACGATTTTCTGATGGAAGATTGCTACTCTTGGTTGCCTAAAGGTCGTAATAAAGCAGATTGTAATAAGTTCCGCGTTTCTAAACATGGAGGAGTTATAATTCCATATTTCTTCGCATTCTAATATCAAATGAGTGCTAAATCTATGGAGCATCTGAATAAAATGTAAGTTATGTACTTGATTTTTAAATTGTCAACACTATATTGTAAAGACTTTTCTATTTACATTTTTCCCACAGCTTAAACTATATTTCTCACGGTCAGACATAAATTACGAATCGGGGTCTGTCATAGGCAAATACAATCCTAACCCTCAGCATTGTAGTAAACCCATCTAAAGCTATCACCTAACATCATCCCCTATTTCCCAATTATTAGCATAAACTCCTATAAGTCTCTGCCCCAATTTTGGAAGAAGTTTTCCTATAAAAGTGATAAGTAAATATATATTAAGTGTCTTACCTCATGTTACTCAATAAAGCAAGTTAAAGAAATCCAAAATTCGTGTTGTACTGCGAATTTATATTGCAATATTACTCCTACACACATATAGTGAAGTGAGATTACTGCTGAATATTTCAAACCTTATATTCATAATCACAATTCATTTGCTTATTTCTATAAGTGTTGAATGCTCAATTTAAGGAACGGAATGTAGAAAAATAAATTGAATTCCGACTATGCATGTAGTATGAATCTATTTTGTAAAATCCTGAAAGCGCATTTAAAGCTCAAAAAATTTGTGGTCACTTATAGTCTGGTGATAAAATGATACGATTTAGTATTGCTATGACCGCAAAACTATAGTAAATCTATGGGAAATTCTCCATAATCGTCCTGAAATGGATTTTTAAGTTTAAATTAACTATTAATACATTACATTGTGACGAACAGTGACTCAGTTGACCCTATCTCTGATTATCATTGAGTCTATCGTTGACTCTATCGTTCAATATGACTGGCCTTTTAGTAAGGCATTGGTTTTGGGTAATTTTTAAGATATAAAAGGCTTGTGTAAATGCATTTTATTATTAGTATCAATAAAGGCTTTATAGAGAACACTTGTCTTTCTTTTAACAGGTATACATATCTGATAGTAAGAATGCTAGATAAGCAATTTCTATCAGATATCCTATTCGTCCTCAAATTTATACTAAGTCATAGACAATAAGTTGTGTCTTCATTCCATCGGTAAAATCAATTAGTGGTTTACTGGTGATTAACGGATTAATTCGCGTCTTAGGCGCAATAAATTCTTTAGAACATAATAATTAATAAATTTACATTAATGATTTCATTAAAGCTTCAAAATAGTTCGTTTTCACTATTTACAAATAATATATCTAAATAGTTATTGAAACATCAAAATATTGAAGTTAAATTATTTCATAGAATCTCGCGACCCACTGAATCTGGACTTTACGAAAAATGGTTAACAGAATCACAAAGTATGGTAAGATTATGCAATCCTGAAGAAGAAGATATTCATAAACCCAAGATTGACTCTGAAGTTATTCGACTTAAATCTGTTTCGGGAGTTTTCATTATCCTGTTGATTGTAATAACCATTTTGTTCGCAGTGCTCATGGTGGAAATAGTATTTCGATCCTTAAATATTTATCATTAAGAGTTTCGACACCGTATTTCTAAACTTTTTAAAGAGCACATTTTCATTCTAAAAAATCAATTTAACTATAAATTTCTGAAGCCTATGATGAGAGTTAGCGAGTTAAGAGTTCTAAATGATGTTAAAATTTTTAATTTATTTTTCATGTCACAGTAATAGTTAAATAAATTCAAAACTGATAGGTGAGATTCGATATCTGGAAGAAATAATCTTTAATGAGCTTTATGATAGAAAATCAAATTTCTAAAATTTAATCATCTCATAACTCGGTTCCTTCAAAAATAAGCATAATCGTAGAACATGATAGATTTCAATTTTAAGACAGGGATCAAGTGCATCCTAAAATCAGAATTTTAAAAAAATTAGTTCAACCTTAGAACCGAATTCAATATGAAGTCTCAATTTACAAATAAAAGCTCACCAAAAATTATTTTTCATATTTTATTTCCTGGTGAGATTTTGCACAAGAACGAAGATTTTTCGATATTTTGAGTCAATTTTTCAGATACTCAGCAATTCGGACCCTAAATTCAATATTTTGTTGATGCGATTCGTAATACATTGATTTGAACCTATATTGAATAAAAACTCACAGAAACTATTCGTTTCTCTGTATGTGGGGTTAAAGATTTTCAATTTCCAGTCTCCAATATACATTGTCACAAATATACATTGATATCAATTTTACTTGTTTGAACTCAAAAATAACTTTATTCATTCTATACGTATTAGTAATTAAAAAATAGTGCTTACTTTGTTTTATAGCTATAATAGTGCATATGATTTATTATGATCTTAATCTATAAAAAAGTTCAAACTCAGACTTAATCATTCATACTATTATTCATAAATTTTTATCAAAACGACTCAAGAAAAAAGTTTTAACACACTTATGGAGATACTTTTATAGCGAATACCCGACATGAGAAAAAGTTTTTGCATATTGGAAAATTTGACTAATGTTGAATAATTATCCTCATTCTAAATAGAATATATTACTTTGATTTCAGAAAAACAGGCTTAGCAAAAATGCATACAGGATCAAATAGAGATGATTTAGAAATTAAAAGTTGATAATTATTCAACATCTCTATTTGATCCTGTATGCATTTTTGCTAAGCCTGTTTTTCTGAAATCAAAGTAATATATTCTATTTAGGATGAGGATGCCACTACTATGAAGGATTTTCAGTAAAGTTCTCAGAATGTATTTCTATTCACTCTTTGATTAAATTCATAGTAAAATTTACTGAACAAACATTACGCTGTATATTAACTGAACAATATGTAAGAATACACACCCATCAAGAAAAAATGCAAAATCTTGTGTTTAGGGTAATTATATTATTTTCTATTACATCATATTGTAAGTGTGATTGTGGTACTCCAGGAATTTCTACGTGGGCAGTTATATTCGATAAACCAGAAGGTGGTTCAGTATATAAAATTGGATCAAAAAGTAGTGAAAACTCAGTTATCTACTATAGTTGCTATGATAGATCCGTATTAACAAAATACGGATTTATAAGAAACCTTCCTAAAAGAATATGTCGTAAGGGCCAATGGACGGGGCAAATTCCCAAATGTGGTATGAAATAAGCTATATAGATAAATATCTAACTCACTATAAGTTTGTTCATAATCTTTATTAGCTAGAAATGTAATGGACGGCACAACATTAATGCTAACTAAAATTGTAGAGACCGATCTTGAAACCAATTATTCAAATACAATTAATTTTACTGAAAAGCAGAACTGGATGTTTTATCCATATAAAAAGTTAAAACTCGATATAAACGCTAAAAGTAATCAATTCAGATGGGATTTCCATTATGACCTGCAAGTTATTGCTGAACACTTAAATATATGGATAGAAATATTTGATAGTCAGTTCAACGGCACTATCGATTTGAAAGCAAATGTTGGCACTTTCAGGTAACTTAAAATTAAACTGACTCAGATTAGTGTTTATGCTAATACCAGTATTTAAAACATTGCTATAATCAATGGATTTTCTTTTCAAAGGAAATGCCATACAGAGTATAAGAGAAGAGGATACGGTGACAAATTTAAAAATCAGGAAATGGGAATAACATGTACTGTTGATTCCAATGATATGTTGCAAATGGAAAAAATCACTATAAATAGTTCTAAACTATTTTCATTAGAATACAAATCGGATTTTTATGTTAATTTTACCATAACATCAATTGTTGTATATAGACTGTCCTATCAATGTGGTCGTCCAGATATTCCTTTAAATACTCATGTTGAACAATATTCATATTTTAGTTCATTTCCGGATCAGACTATCGATGCATTTCCTCAAACAGTGACTTTTAGACCGGAACCAGGACATCGAATCGAAGGCGATACTCAACTTTATTGCGATTGGAATGGCGAGTGGTCCAGTAAGCCACCGATTGTGGTTCCAGAGACTACATGCAAAATTCCTTCTAAGTCTAATCTTAGTAGTATTCTAAATTATAAACTAAAAAACTATGAATACTCAAATATGTCTTTGGTTGCCACAATTGGTACATCTATTACCTTTGACTGTGCAAACGAATCCATGCAACTTATTGGACGCAAAGTACAGTTCTGTGGTGAAAGTGGCGAATGGGATTCATCTGTGCCCTTATGTAAAGGTATTGCAATTTTCTAGTATTTTTGATTATTTTCAAAGCTTCTTATAAACTTTAAATTTAAAAAATCATGAAAATGCATCAATTTCTTAATTTTTATACTCAAATCATGAATCTTACAACTGTTGTTAGTACTATTAACATATTATATTACAAAATTCAGTATTTATTAAGCTTTTATTAATTGTATACATAATTAGAATTAAATTATTCAAACGAAACAAGAACCAACAATAATGGAGAAAATTCAACACATTTTATTGCGATCATTATTATCATGGCATCACTTTTAATCACAATTATTATTATCGGAGCTATATTTATTGCGTTATTCTACCGAAAAAAGGAAGGAAGTCATACTAAAAGAGAGACCTTTTATCAAGATACTGAACTATCACATGGAATGTTTACGAAAGAACCTTTCGAACAAACTAATCATTATGTAAGCATAAGTGAATATGATGTCGTCAATAATTATGAAGGTATTGATGTAACTTATACTATTGAAAATGGTGCTGATTATCTACAAATTGAATAAAAGTAACGTTTGTTCAGAAATCTTTCGTTTAAATTAAAGATAATTTTCATATTTGATTTTATTTTAAATTTTCACGAATCTAATGAACTTACACTGAACTTAAAACAAAAATTCATTAAATCAAATGAGCACATGAGAACTTATGGAAACGTGTGAAATCACATAAGGGCTTATTACTTAATTTTAGGACTGAGTGAAACATTGTAATGTGATTTTTACTGACTCACTCATATACATAGTTGTACAGTTTAATCGCTCTAACGAAACTCATTATCTTCTCATATTTTGTTGAGTCTCTTCCACATGCCTACCTTAAATTAAACATTATTTTGACCTTATTTCTAGTATCTGATAGTTATTGGAAATGTTATCCAAAAGCAGATCGAGACTTCACTTCTTCTCAATTTAAATTTATTTCATTATTAATTAGCTCACCTTTAATTCTTTTAAGTGTGCTCTTCATAGTTCCATTATTTGCTTTATACAGTCTAAATTTTTCATTTTAGCGATCAGACAACTAAGAATCGTTTCCTAGTCTTCTCGTGCTCTCTTTGATATAAATAATTGTGACAGTAATTTTGATTTACCTTTTCATTAATAGATTCAGTTAGATCATTTCTCGAAAACCTGCAACTTCTGAGTTAGCATCAGTAAGGCTGCTGCTATCTCTACTTATATATTTCTTAGTCTCATAATATGATTAGCTCGAAGTTCGCATTAATTTCTCACAAAAGGTACACAATTTGAGGGTCTAACATATATAGCAATTTTTGATGTTTGAATGGATCCAACAGCTCGAACTTTAGTTAAAGGGAGTACACTCAGCGGGACTACACTAAAATCGAGAAGTAGATCAAATCGATCCTAATTATCGAAGAAAATTCAAATCCAAAAGAAATTTTGAGCCACCCTTTGTGTTCAAGAGATAGGCCCAGTTTTGCATAATAAATGTCTAGAAATGGCCCATTGTGGTGTAACAGTAAGCTAATGAAACTTTGGGGCGGAAGTTTCGGGTTCGAATCACACTGGCTCTATACTTTGGAGGCTGTGTGTTGGCCACATCCCCGGTTATAACCGTCTCTGATCCTGTGTATCTGCTCCGGCCGTCTTGGCGAAAAAACTCTGTTACTGGGGCTCGAGTGAGTCTTCTGAGAGTCAGGCGAATAATAGAAAATGAATGAAATGAATGAATTGGCGTTTAGTGAAATTCTTAGTGGGCAGAGCATCGTAAAAATTATACGATACTTCGAGTCAATATTTACGAACCAAATATTTATTGTGATGCCAAATAAAGCTAAAATTGCTATTTATGTTGCTTGCAATGCACACAAACTGAATTTATTATTTTTATATTTTTCTAATGGCTTCCTATATTGGTTTCATTTTCACCCATAGTCATTAACTTTTATGACAAGAAAACTTGAAAATAATTCATCGTAAAATATCAACTATATAACACTCTAGTTTAACTTTATTTTTATTCTGGATTTATAGCCTAGATTTTTATTCCGAAAGTCATGGAAATTTCATTGTATTGATCTAAGAATACATTGAAAACTGTTGACTTCTATTAATATAATATTCACTTTAACATCATATTTATTCCTATAATTGTTATTGTACTGCAGTCAAGAGTGTTGCAAATTAATATCGACTTATATCAGATTTGAGTGCAACAGAAAGCCCGATAAGTCTGCCTTTAAGTAAGAATCAAACCCTTGTCTTTTCTGTGTTAGAGAAGACGATTTTATGATGTTTCCATCTCTACTTCCAGTGTGTCGTACACTTACTTGTTAGTCAAAGAAAGTCTGTTGTGTCGTAACAGATGTCTTAGGCTCTAGTCTAATGTGTTCGAAGTTTTATAGAACTATTAATTTCTTTGAATTACTATTCTTATATTTATAACTCATATCTAAAATCTATCAAACTATTTAATGAAAGATAATTTCAATTCGTCCAATGAAGGTAATTATTTTATAACTGATTATGTGTTATATGAAGACTGTTATCTTAGCAAACTCCCTCAGACTTAGCATAAAAATTTCTGAAGATTAAATGGGTCATAATTTGTATTTACTTTAGTCTATGAATCCTTTAGTAATAGCAAATAAGAAATTTTAGTCTATTGAATGATCTAATAATCTATTATTAATTATACTCAATAGATCTTATTTGAGATATCAAATACCTCTTCATTGAAAGCGAAAATTTTAAGGAAGAGAAAAAGTATTTTTCCTTTTATACCAAATTTATCAGCAAATTCTTCTCTAGTTTGATCGCAAGACTTAGTTAACAAATAAGTTTTATGAATAAAAACTCACTGTTTTATTGAGAAGACCATTTTAGATACTACTTTTGTTTTTATCTCAAACATTATGATTAAAAAGTTGACTTTTCTTTTACTCGTTTCAAACTTTATTCATAGCTGCATCTATTCGATGCGTAATATTAAACAAAAATTGTACTCAAAATTTGAGTTTAGTTGTGTTTTGGACAATCTGCACTTTTTCTCTTCCTTAAAATTTTCGCTTTCAATGAAGAGGTATTTGATATCTCAAATAAGATCTATTGAGTATAATTAATAATAGATTAGCAGGTCATTCAATAGACTAAAATTTCTTATTTACTATTACTAAAGGATTCATAGACTAAAGCAAATACAAATTATGACCCATTTAATCTTCAGAAATTTTTATGCTAAGTCTGAGGTGAGTTTGCTAAGATAGGTCTTCAAAAACAGTCTTTATATGTATTGCTATAATATCTATTAGATAGAGTGAAAATTGCAATTTCATATCTTTGAAAGTGTATTTAATGGTAATAAATAATAATTATATATTTCATGAATATATTCGCCTCCCGTCTGGTTGACAGAAGCCAAGCGAAGTGAAAGATGTCAGATGCCAGTGGCGCTATTTTGTAAATTTACTTCTCTTATAACTTCTTCGTACGCAGCTTCAAGTTTAACTTTACTAGCAAATCCTTTATCTTTATTTGGCCTCTTTATTCTTGCTTTGCCATCGAAGTCACAGGGGTTAAGATCAGGGATATACGGGGATGTTTTAGTTCCTCTCACCGATGCACTTCAAAAAATTCTTTTATTAATAAAGATTCCATTTCGCCTAAAACACAATCAGAAATGCTTTTTGACAAACTTTTCTATGGTATTTCTTTCATTTATAAAATTTAGACATTCTATCAAATGGTCGAGTATTGACATTTAGTTTATTAGTCTCAGTATATTATCACAATTTGATCAGTATTTTCATTCATTTGATCATAAATAGAATGTTTTTTAGAATTTTTTTCAGTAAAACACGTTTTAAGTTTATTTATGTCTTTACATCAAATTATTGGCGAAAATATGAAATTATAATTCAGATCTCTATTAGTCCCTAATGTTGAACCTTCGATTGAGTGGGTTTTACCATTTATTTATTTTGTAATCTATCTGTTTTTCTAAACTTTAATTTCATTTTATTTTGATGTCAAGCCTCTCAAAATTAATATACATATAAAAATCACTTTTAAGTAATATTTAATAAAACCACTATTTAAATAGTTTTTATTTATTTATAAACGACCATAAAATTTCAAGTAAACTTTATATCTAATCAAATTAAACCATTACGAATAAGATTAAAATCTTTTAATGCTCTACAAATAGTGTATATAAATTAATATGAACTTAGAATGAGATTTAATTTTAAAGCCGTATTGATTATCAGAGATTAGATTATTTGGGCGAACTAGCAATTTTATTTGACTCTATCTAAAAATCGAATTCAAAAATTCGACGTATATTCGAAACATATTTTATTGAAAAGAAATCAAGAGCTATGCAAACTATTTATTTATGAGTGCTTATGTTTCAATCCAATTTTATTCGATGTGCAAATCAAGAAACAAGTTATCAATTTATACAACTCTTATTAATGTTATTTTATTAATCAGAGTTAAGACTTTCCCAACAAAATACCAATTGATTCCAGAAAATTCCGGACGATCCGGAAAGTCTTGACTCTGATAATAACCATTGTATACAATGAAAAAATCAAACAAGTTTTCAAAACCATTATTTGGCCATAAGACATGTGAAATATCACATATGATTTTGAAATTATTTGCAGTTTCACCAAATTTATCTTTTGAAAGTTCAAGTGTAGTTTAAATGCAAATTTTATCTTAAAGTTTGAATTTATTATCAATCGAAAATAGAGCTAAAATTATTTGACAAGTTTATAATGTAAACAAATCATATTGTAATGTTTGTGATGTCTTCATATTGCTGAAGTAATCGAGTTCCAAGCTTTGATTATTTTTTGCGAAATTTGATTAGTATTCGATTTCTGGCGATTTACGACATTTCAATTGACAAAATTTCAGTTTACTACGTATAAAAACGTTCAGAAACTCATTAAGCAACTATGATCCAAATAAAAGTCTATTTTTGTTCGCGTCTGAAATGCAGTTATTATAGTAACCATTACATTGGAAATAAATTTTATTATTTAAATTTTAATAACACGATTACATTATAGTCAATTATCAAATGTAAGCTAGGGTATTTACTGAATAGCACTTAAATGTTGTTTTAATTCAAAATTATTGAAATATTGAATAAAAAAATCAATTATCATTTAAATAACAGATGTCTAATCTTTTCACTTTTGGCAAAGATAATAACAGATAAAACAAATATTATAGCTAGTGAAGGACAAAAGCTCGGCTACCCCGAGCTTCGAACCTGAGCTTCAAGCTCAAAAGAGTTGTCGAGCCGAGCTTCGAGCCGGGCTCGTCAGGCTCGAGCTTTTGTCCTTCATTAATTATATCGATGGATTTAATACATGACATCATTTGTTAATACAGTTTATAAGAATTTTATAATTATTATGATTACGTGTATGATTGATAATATATTATTAGATATGATAACAAATTTATAGACAGGATATAAGAATAGAGTGTCAAAGAATTTAGTGGACCTACAAAACTGTAAACACAAATTACCACGGATTCTAGAATCTTTGGTACGGCACAATCGAACACAAAATAATACATTTTAACGATTGGTGTCAGTTGCGTAGAAAGCAGCTGAGCAGAAGTCAGTTGAGCAGAATAGTATTTTAATCTGCCAATTTAGAGAAACAGGTTAAAATCAATTTTACAACGAATTGTATCATCCCTAAACCTTAGACTTTGTTCGCTTGTTCATACTTACTAAAGTAAAATAAAAACTTTGCAGTAATCAATTGATTCAGATAAAAGCTCAGCACCTATAGTCAATAGAAAAGTCTAAGACTAAAAATACCTGATTTAAATACTATATTATCCAGATTGATTTCCATAAATATTTGAATTCGATCTTAAAATCTAAAAGAATATAACTAACTTGTTAGCAGAGTTATGAAGAATATCATATCATACTTTTTGAAAAGTTGAATAAAAGGAGATCAATATTTTCCTATTGACCACTGAGCCCCGTCCTATTTTGATGAGTGACATCATTTGAAAGATTTTTTGACACTGAACACAAAAGTATCTATGGACTATTTACCAAAATCAATAGTTTTCGAGTTATGAGGGAAAAATCGCCTTATATTAAAAATCAATTTGTTCGGGTTTTTAGCCACAAAAATATAACATTTTAAGACAAATCTATATTTCGAAAATAATAAGATTCAAAAAATCAGTTGGTAAAGGAATCCGATGTTCTATTATTCACACGGGTTCTGAAAATGGTTTGGTCGAAGGAGCAAAGTAAATATTTATTAAAAGTGAAATAAATGGTCAAAAATTTGAAGACTGGCTTCGAAAAAAAACTATTGTCTTATTTACTTCCGTATTCAATCATACTTTTACCATGCCAACACGTATTCAAGGCAATACAATAAACCCCGTTACTAAGTGTAAATAAAAATACAATTAAAAATTGGCTTATTTTAAATAATATTAAATTTAACGATAGTTCAAAAAAAGTGATCTTCTAAAACTAGTCAAAGAAAACGTTTATCCAAAAAATTTAATGTTGATATCATTCGTAAAGTTGATCATATACCCCTTCGCTTGCCCCCTTATCTTCGCGGGCTTAACCTTATCGAATTAGTTTGGGCTGAACCCAAAAGATTATATCGAAACAACCTTGATAACAACTCGATGGAATTTTAAAAATAAATTTCGAATGGTTTTAAACGAATTGATTCAAATTTTTGGCAAAAATGTATTCGATATGTAGTTAAAATTAAGTCGAACTTTTGATTCAAAGATGAAATGATAATGATATTTTAAATGAACATAATTTTTGTGTTAATTTACTTCCTTAATTGAAATCTTTTCATTAAATTTCAAAAGATTTTGTGTTATGTAAATATGTTCCATTGTACTTTTTCGAATTTACTGCTTAATAAAATGAAGAATTTTTTATTGTTAAATTTAGTGTTTATGTTTAAGTACCAGTAGTATTCAGAGGATCATCTGTTAGTCGCCACACATGAGATACCACAAGGGGGAAAAGCAATCATAGCTCAAGCGAAAACACATCCAAGAGAGTTTTAATTGGGGCAAACTATTGGTATCCTGGACCATTATCTAGCAAACTATCATCTGCAGGGACGGGGAGGAATCAATCTCGATGTCACTGATGGCTGCCAGTACTATATACATGATCTGTAGAAGGAGTCGCAATACAACTCCAACAGGCTAATGGAGGGCGTTTTGTTATGGTCCGGGCTGCCTTCGCGTATAACGGAAATACAACTTGCTTTGCTAGATGGCTTGAAGAATGCAGCAGCATACCAGGAAGTCTTCCATCAGCACCCCTTATCCTTTAGGACTCGAATTGGTGATTTTAACTGGAAGCTTCGGAAGGACAACGCGTCAATGCATAACACTAGGACGACGAAAAAGTAGTTCTAGGACCGCTGAATTTGGGTTCTTGATTGGTCAGTTCGTAGCTCAGATCTTAATCCTATTGAGAATCTCTCAGGCCTTTCATTCGGCTGGTATACGCCAGTAGGCGTCAATACGACACCACTACCAAACTTAAGGCTACAATTGGGTCTTCTAGAGACCATAGCCAGTTGCGCGACTCCAGAATCTGATACAATCGATACCCCGACGTATATTCCAGTTTCTCAAAAAGAATAGCAAAACCATAAATAATTAATCATCTTTAAGCCAAGCAACGATATGTATGATATATTTATTTCGTACCTAAAGATCCTAGAAAATTAGTTTTTCGATAGATGGCGCGTCGGGTTTTGAGGTAGGAAATCGGAACTTTATGTGATCATTTGTATTCTAGTTTTTAACAATCAGCCAAGTTATTTTTGTAATTTTCAATGTTAATAAAAAGTTATTTAAAAATTTCATATCGTGATATATTTTTCGCACACTGTAAATGTAATTTTAAAATGGTCGCATAAAGCAGAAGAATTGTATGATACTTATCATTAATATCTATATGAAGGATTTTGAATATCAGTCAATTAGGCGATATCTCCGAGTATACACTCAATATGTTTATATTAAAATCAATATATAATAAAAATTATTTTCAAGTCATATTACATCAACCTTTTCACTCTTAGAGTAAAATTGGATTAGGGCTTAAATAATTGATGTATTGCTATGACAGCACTTGAGAAGTGACAATAACAAACATCAATATATTATCAGAATACATGTACTCTGACAGGCTAATAGGAAATTTTGCCCATTTCAGAGTAAGCTTTGATCCAAAAATAGAATCATTTTAATATAATCAAATCAATAATTATTGTAATAAGCATTATTTATCATTTCTAGATTGAAGAGTGAAAGTACAAATACACAATGGGATTAATGAATGAGCGTCAAGTAGGGTTTATTCTCTTGATTTCGCTGTTGATTACAACAAATATAGAAGCCATAAATGATATCTGTGTGGACTTTCCTGAGCATCAAACAAAGAATTTCGGTCGCGGTAATTATACCACAGCAGAAGTGATTTCATTCATAGATTCTTGGAGTCCACCACATTTTTTAATGTGTCTTCTAAAATATGCGGTCCTTTCGCCAAAATTCTTATAGAATTATCGAAACAATACAGTTATAGGTATGAAAAAGTTTTTCTTTCTAAGCGAGAGCGAATTATAGTTTATACGTTTTAGTATTTCTAAAATAGCTTCTGTTCTATATGTGTAACTTAAAAGGCTGACAATTTTAGTCAAAAATTCTTGAATTAGTTAAAACAGTAATCTGTAAGACAATTATTTTCATTGTATATTATGAGACTAGTATTTCTGTTTAATATTATTGATTCCAGCTTAAAGAGAATTCCTTATTCGAAAAACATGAGTAAATTATTTGAAACTTTGCTCAATGAAAAATGGTCTGTAGTGATGTTTCCAATAACACCAGGAATTTATGAAACATTATCAAAATATGGATTAGATGTAGTAACACTTATGAGCAGACCAGTGGATATCTAATCTGAAGGACATGTTCTGTCGAAAGTTCGTTCGGGAAAACGAAACGTATTTGAATTCATACAAGGATTTGATACTCCCGTTTGGATCGCAATCTTATTGACCATACTTTTCATACCTTTGGCTTTGATTAAGAAATCGTTCTTAGATTACATGACAGATTTTTGGAACTACACTTGTTTGATTCTATCCGAAGTAATTCCTCGATTTCCTACATCTTCTACTCAAAGATTTATTATTACATTCTGGTTATTGGGTTGTACTGTGTTGCTTGCTGGATATGCTGGTGTAATAAGAGGATACTTCATAACTAGTACTCCTGATGATGTGGTCGATTCTTGGGAAGACCTTCATAATAGGAAAGATCTAAAAATCGTTACTATGGAAAGCTCTGTTATTCAAGAATTTGCTGAAAAGGAATGCGACACTAATGAAATGGCGGCAGATTTCAAATCAAGAATGAAAGTCATAAAACTATCAGATCTAACACCTGAAAATGTTAAAGATTCATTATATGGACACGACGACTATGCGACTTCATTTTACAATTATTTTATGGAAGGTTGCCACTTTTGGTTGCCTAAAGGTCGTGATAAAGCAGATTGTAATAAGTTCCACGTTTCTAAACATGGAGGAGTTACGATTCCATATTTCTTGGCACTCTCTTATCAAATGAGTGCAAAATCTATGGATCATCTGAACAAAATGTGAGTTGTATATTTAATATTTAAACTGACAATATTGTGTTGCTACAACATGTATGTAGTGAAGTAAGATCTTTACTGAAAAATTCAAGCATTGCACTAATAAACATAATTTATTCGCCGTTAACAATACGTGTTGAATACATAATTTTAAAAATAAATGACAAGAAGTAGACAGGACTCCGGTTGTACAGGCAGCATATATCTGACTTGAAAATTTCTGAAATTGCATCTCAAAGCTTAAAAACCTGCAATGGCTTGTAGTCTGGTGATAAAGTTATATAATTTATTGTTATACTAGCCACGAAACTATAGCATATCTTTAAGAAATTCTCAATTATTGTCCTCAAATGGATTTAATAAGTGTAGGTTTAGAGTAAAATGAATTACGCAAATAATTCTACCAAAGTCAACGCTCCCAGTATTAACACGTTTATTTATCACTATTTACAGTAAATGTACTTAAATAATTAATGACACATCCATATATTGAAGTTTTAACTGTTTCATAGAATTTCGCGATCCATTGAATCTGGACTCTACGAAAAATGGACAACAGAAGCACAAAATATGAGACGATTATATGATCCGGAACACGAACATATTCATAAATCTAAAGTTAATTCTGAAGTTATTCGTCTTGAATCTATTTCCGGAGTTTTCGTTATTCTGCTTATTGGAATAACCATTTCGGTTGCGGTGCTCATGGTGGAAATAATGTTTCGATCCTTTAATATTTATCGTTAAAACATTAGATGTCATATTTCTATATTGTTTTATTAGGTCGACTGAAAAGTAATTGCAAATTCATATCTTATCAATGAATAAAGTTGTAAAGTTGTAAAGTTGTAAAAATTACTATGCAGTTGTTCAAGCAGTTAATTTGCGTCTTCTCGATGCAGACCACTTTGATTTTACAGCTTATTAATAGTGATATTGTAATGGCCCTAACTACTGACCCTCTTCGGGCCAGCATTACTAATGAAGAACAGAAGGCGTTTATAAAGTGCCATGTATTACGGTGCTCTACTGTCCCTGAAATCGCCAAAATGCTAACTAAAATAGCCGGTCGAAATGCAATTAAGATGAGACAGATATATAACCTTTACTATCAATTTCGGGATGAAGGGCGTACATCATGCAAAGACGAGCCACATAGTGGGAGACCTTGCGTTGCAACAGATGAAGAACATCAACATTCACTTGAAGAACTCTTAGAAGAACAAAGAAGTTAGACCAAAGAAGATTTAGCTTTTCGGTTAGGCACCAGTAAGTACAGTGCTCAACAGATTCTGAAGAAACTAAATGTGCGTAAAGTGTCATCACGTTGGGTGCCATACAGTCTTACAGATGACCAGAAAGAACTTCGAGTAAATATATCAATAGAACACCTTGAAAGATATCATCATGGTCCCGAGTTCATAAATAGAATTATAGCTATCGATGAAACGTGGATAAAGTTATGACTCCAAAGATGCTTCACAATCAAAAGAATATAGATATTCTGAAGGAGTCGTAAGTTTTATTTTCAAAAAATTTGAATTTTTAATTTTATGAAAATGACCTTGAAATTAATTTCGGACCAACGAAAGTAAAGTAAACGTTGAAGGATTGAAAGCAGGTGATGATAGTAGCTTTCTATCAAAATCGGATGCTGGTTTATCAAATACTTGCGAAATATCAAACTGTAAACAATGATGTATATGTTCAATTTTTGGAAAGACTAATACTCCCTTACATACAAAGACACCGAATTCGACATCCTATAATATTGCACGATAATGCAACACCCCATAAACATCAGAATGACAAAGATTTCTTCACTAGACATCGATGGGAGAAACTAAAACACCGCCTAAAGCCCTGATTAAACCCATGTGTTTACGATGGCATTGCTAGAATTAAGAGGCCAAATAAAGATTTTCAAATGAACCTGCTTTGGGAGCTGCTTATTAAGAAGTTATTCGTGAAATTAATTTTAAAAATGCTGTCTTTGAAATAACAAGGCTACCAAAGCGTTGGGAAGTTGTCATAAAGCTTGAAGGCGACTACATTATATAATACCAAAATATCATTTTTATATCTGTTTTTGATAAGAAGATATGAATGTTCAATTACTTTTCAGCCAATCTAATAAGAGCAAATATTCTTATTCTAAAAATCAAGTTAGACACAAATCATTTAGGTCAATGATGATAGTTAAGTAAATAGTTCTGAATATTGTTAAACATTGTCAATGTATTAGTGAGTCAGCGATAGTTAACAAAATTCAGGGCCGGTGACTGGGTTCAATTTTTTACAATAAATATTCTTTAATAGCCCTTAAGACAGAAAATTAATTTTAAAAAATTAGTCAATTTCTCTTAACTCAATCCCTTCGAAAATAAGTTTAATAGAAGAATACGATAGATTTAAGTTTAATTTAACTGCCAAGTGGTTCATAAAATCAAAAGTTCTTCAAATGTCGAATTGAACTTTCGAGTCAAATTCAATATAAAGAATTTTCAATTTTCAATTAAAAGCTAACGAAAAATTACTTTTCATACTTAATTTCCTGATGAGATATCTAACAAAAACAGGGTTTTTCAATACTTATAATCGCTTTCAGATATTCGACAATCTTGAAACTCAAACCAAAATTCCATTTTTGTTGTTATGATGTGCGCAATGCATTATTTTGAAATAGTTATTGAATAAAAACTCACAGAACTATTCGCGTTTCTGTATTTGAAATAAAAAAATTTTAATTTTAATTTTGCAAACCGACATAAGTAATAAATATATATTAATGTCAATTTATGGTTTTGAACTCACAAATAAACTAACTTTAATGTCAAACGATGTTTTGATTTATTCTTTAAACAATCTCAGACTTTTAATGATTTTTACCTTCTTTAAAACCTACACAAATTGTCAAATCAATTAATGTAGAATTAGTTGAATATAAATAGAAGTACTCTATCTTACTTGTTAGCTGATTTTAACAAATGAAAGAGTAAAGTTTTAAAGACTAGTTCAGATGCATTCGGATAACCTTGAAAACATTTTTGTCTCACTTTGCAGACATGTATCTTAAACAATTATAAATTTTTAGTTACTGTTTTAATACTTAATTAATTTGTATTATGGTTACTGAATGTACAAATTTAACCTATATTGTGTAATTTCTGATGCGTTTCATCACTAAATAAAATCTTAGAATAACTCACAAGTTTAGGGTCACTCTTATCCTAAGATCTTAAGTGTAACACGAAAAATTAAAGAGTAGTCCTAACTCAGCACAAAGTTAGGACACATTTAAGGCAAATAGGTACCAAAATTAATATTTTAAAACCTGAACTGGAAATCTTTATTTTTATTTAATTTCGTAGAGGAAGAATTTAATAATCAAGCTTTCATTTAGGACTGAGCTGGTCCTCAAACAGCCAAAGCATCATTAGTACTTGAAAGCTTTCTGGAATGAAACTCATCAGCAATAAATCTGAAGAAATGTGCCAGTCATATTTCCCAGATTTAAACTTTGTGATTTTTATTTATCGGGTTTTCTAAAGACGAAGTTTTTGATAAAAATCCTAGAACTTGTGAAGAACTCAAAATTAAGCAAGTATTGACTGAAATATTACAAGAATTCGTAAAGAAGTTATAAATGATTTACTAGGTTCAATAATTGTATTTATAAGAAAGGAAAACAATTTGTTAATATTCGTTAATAAGTATTTAAAAATCTGTACAATGATTCATAATATTTCTCGAGTATTAACAGTATCAAATCAGCGTTTTCTTATCTCGTTCTTATATGAGTTGCAAGAGTTAATAGACAAATTTATTAATGATTCTAGAATGGGGCCAGAGCATTGATATAATACCTTCACGAAATTAGCTTTTAGTTGCACACTGAAAGTTTTTGTAATAGGCCAACCTGGCACGTGTATCTGAAAATTTTCAAGGTCCAAATATTTGGTTGCATTTAGTAAGATTAGGTACCAAATTTAATTTGATTTTCTCTAGTCATATAGATTCTGTGATAATTTAAAGATACTTAGTCATCAAATTTTTATAGATATTATAATGGATTTGAATAGGAAACATTTGACGACTAGATATCATTAGATTATCGGTCAATAACGACTAACTAGGCACAATGACTATAAAATCAGGAAAGGGTCTCTTCGGGTAGTATTCGATAAGAGAAGTTCATCCCCACTCCCTTTTGAGGCTCCGCCCACCTGTTCACAAACCACACCCACATTTTAAAAATCACTAGAAATCAACTCTTAAGTGGTAGAATCACCGTCTAGACACTACTCTCACTTCATATAAGCCCCTCCCACTTCTATCCACCCACGCTATATAGTCATATATTTTTTATTCACACTTCCTGAAAATCTACTTTCCCAAAAGCAAAAGCTTATTTTATCTAAGTGGTCATAAAATTTAACTTTAAAAATCTGGATTTAGAAAATTCGAAACTATTTTATGTACATTTTTATCACGGCTAGCTTTGATAAGCTAAGTTTCTATACATATAATTATATAATTTTATTTACATATTTATAGCATGAAGATATCGAAATCGAAAAGCGTGAGCCTTTCAAAGTTAATGACATCTTCAGGCGAGTGATTCGCAAGGTCAGCGTATTGTGTTGTTGGTAGGCATCTTGAAAATTACGGATCATTCCCGGGCGACATCGCAAGACGGCAAATGCCAGTGGAGTGGGAGTAGTTAGGTTAGGTAAAATTTAAATCAAAATTTTGAAATCAATCGGGATTTTTTGATGGCTTTCATGGGTAACGTCGTTTTCTTTA
The DNA here is from genome assembly GCA_018873245.2 of Archegozetes longisetosus. Lineage (NCBI taxonomy): Eukaryota > Metazoa > Arthropoda > Arachnida > Sarcoptiformes > Trhypochthoniidae > Archegozetes > Archegozetes longisetosus. Next base: position 8,937,403 of record JAEMBT020000009.1, on the reverse strand, counting down.
GCGACTTTAGTCAAAAGTATATCGTCATCAATAATGGCTTTACGTAAGAGACCACTAAGATCATATCTAAAAAATAAAATGCCATTATTGTCTTGATATTTCCATTCTTTGTAGTAGTTATTGAAAAACTCATAAGTGTTTGAATAATTTTTGATTGATTTTCAAAAATTTCAATACTCCTTGAGGTCTTTTAATATAAGTGACTTATATTACCTTTTAGCTCTCATCTAGGTAAATTTCCTGAACTTTGTCACGTCAAATTCAGACATTTTTACAATTTAGTGATTTTATTAATAAGCAAAATCAAATTTAGAATCAAGAGTAAACAAACATTGGAAGAGCTTTGGCAGCAACGTTTATAGAGGCGACGAATTAAGGCATTCGAATCATATCAATAAGCTTGAACTTACTGAAACTAAGGGTTTCAGTTACTTCCCGTGGATCACCTGAATCAAAGATGGCCATCGGCTGCTCTCCGTAAATGATTAGATATTGATATGGTCATCGATTACTTCCCATAGGTCATCTAAGTTAAAAGAGGTTATCGGTTGCTTTCCGTAGATTATCTGATATGGAAATGGCCGCCGGTTTCTTTCTGTTGTTCAATTGGTCTTGAAATGGTCATCACTTATATTCTGTGATTAATTAGGAATTGTGGAAGAATTGTAGTATACTTATTTTACGAAGGTTGGTTTTGTATTAAAAAAATGATAGCTAACAAGTGAAAGTAACAAATTGTGAATTATTCACGCTTCCATACATCAATGATACCTACGGCCAAGTAACCAGTGTCCGACAGTATCAGAGGCAGTTTAGTCGATTTCGATCGGGAAACCGTAGCCTCGAAGATCTCCCGGGAAGTGGGTGACCAATAGTGGTGGACAAAGACATTCTGTGGGCATTAATCAAAGATCACCCGAGGCAAACACTCAAAGTGCTTGAGTGTTTGTTGTATACAATAGTTGCAATTCTACAAAGTACTTCTGTAAAAATAAAATTAACTTTTGATACCTGATACGCGGGAATTAAATGAAAATCCTAATATTTAAAATAATGTTTAATAAAAATACAAATCGGGAAATAGTATAACATTAAATGTGATTTCATTATTCGTTTGGTAATTAAAAATATAAGCATATCTGGAGGTTTTCACATATTAAAAGACTTTTACATATTTTTAACACTACCACTTTCGCTCAGAGGCTTATGAAGCCCTCTCTTCGAGACTTCCGCCCAAAGATTCACTGTCTTCACAAGTTTTTAACATGTCTTATAAAAACAAAAATAGACCCAAATTATTATTCTTTTAAAATGTGAGCCGCATTCCATTGAAAGCATTAATACAATAATAACCTTGAAAGCATTAGATAAAACATAAAGCAGTTTTAAAGATAAGAGTTCGACAAATTATTTTTAAAAGAATGAAAAACTGATTTAAAGTTATAGAATTTATATCTAAATAACAAGTATATGATCAACTGATTGTAATAACAATAATTGTTTGGAGTCAATATACAAATCAAAATTGATCATAAACTGCATATACGAGCGTAAGTCAATTTTTACTTTGCGAAAACAAGTCTCAAACAAGACAGTATAATAATTGGATAACTAATCACCAGAATGCCTTTCAAAAGATCAAGCCAATAATTTAATTTTCTAGTCTTTTCATTCAGATTTCCAGTTCTTTCGATTCTATCATTAATAGTTTTAGCCGAAACTACTTTACGATCATAGGCCCAACCTATTTTTGCGAAGAAATCAATGAAAGCAGTCGCAGGATTGAAATTAGTTTGCCACCCGTGTTCAGACGCAGAATAATCATAAGGAAATGTATGATGATAGTTGTGATATCCTATTCAAATATATTCATTGTTTTATAATTTCAAAAATTTTAGATAAAGAACATTCAACTTATAGTTGACTAAAAGTATGCAAACCTTCGCCCATTGAGGCATAAATTACGAATGAATTTTCACTTGGATTTATAGTCTTATCGTAGGGTCTTTTGCCGTACAAATGAGCAGCTGAGTTGACACTCCAGGCGTGGTGTAATGTAAATACATATCTGAATGCGTTGCCTTTGAATTCAAAAGGAAATTTCATTATTTCTTTAGCCTATAGCTTTACAAAAATTAATACTAAATTTACCGTAAACAGCCGTCATCAAAGATTCTCCAAAGTAATAGATGGGAACTGCTACCGGAATCAGGCCCCAAAACAATAGAATCAATGGTATATAAAACCTTCTCTGAAATCTGACCACAGGATCTTCCCATAAATCGCTCAGATCGATAGTTTTCCCCTTTTCAATGACTTCAGGATGTTTTTTACATAGAAGCCAACCCATGTGCGCAAAAAAGAATCCTCTCTTAGCGTTATGTGGATCAGCATCAGTTTCGGAATATTTGTGGTGAACGCGATGGTCACGACTCCACTCGTATATGTCATTCTGAAGAGCAGCTGTTTGCAAGATGGCTAAAATTATTCTGAGAGGAAGTTTTGCTTTGTATGACTTATGTGACCACAATCTGTGAGATCCTGCCAAAACTCCTAAAGAGCTAAAAACGCCCACGAACCAGAACCAGACTACTGTTTGCCATTTTCCGAGACCAAGTATGGACGTATAACAGCCGTAAATGGCAGCCAAATGCAAAAATGTCAAAGCCAATACATTCCGCCAAACTATTTTCACTCTATATTCCACTTGCGAAGTTTTATTTGAAGTTTGATCACTTTTTGAATTAAACAAACTTTTAGTGCAGGAATCATGACTATCTGAAGACATTTTATTAGATTTAGTTTATTTCAATTTCAATCTTAGAATGTGAGTATTTGACTAAAATAGCAATCAAGAGTCTTACGAAAGTAGGTTTAGCCGAACTTATATGGGAAGCAAACACATCAATCAAACAGATTCAAGCAAACATTCGTTTAAGTTATAATAATTTTCCTCTAAATTCATCCAATCCCTAATGAAAGACAAAGTATCAATTATGATTACGATGAAAATACGCACGAAATAAACTTTATGATGACTATATTAGTCGCTTGCATTTAGCTTTAATTGTGAAATGTAGGAAAATCATAATTGATGCTTTGTCTTTCATTAGGGATTGGATGAATTTAGAGGAAAATTATTAAAACTTAAGCGAATGTTTATTTGTTTGACTGAATGGTTTGTTTCCTACGCAAATTCGACTTACACAAACTTAAGCCTAGTTTCGTAAAACTCTTGATTGCTATTTTAATCAAATACTCATATTCTAAGATTGAAGTTGAAATAACTAAATCCAATAAAATGTCTCCAGATAGTTATCATTTGAGTTGCCATCATAACTTAGTTGACAATAAGATTGAACAAAGACATATCAAGCTCGCGATTTACTCCCGTCATTGCCTCAAAATATTTGCTAAACGATCTCATTACAAGATTTAGTTATAATTGAAATTTAGTTTGAATCATAGATATTTCATAGAAAAGATGTGAACTTAAATCTGAACATTTATGCATAACTATTTTATTATCAACATGCCAGTTTATTTGGTTTCTAACTCAGTGAAATAAATGATTTGAAAATACTTTTAGTAGAGAAAAGGATTTTTAGACCATGTTTATTGAATTGATTTGATTATTAATAATAGCAGCCACCATATCCTTCATTACCCTCGTAATGAGGATAATAGTCACTATAATATGATGCTTTGAATTCAGTGACGACTTGTGTGGAGATATAAGGATTATCGGATTATTGCACTAAATCAATGTTTAGGTCTTACTTTACATTCAGACAAATTTTCATAATATGTTCAAATGAGGAAAATATGGTTAAATTGGCAAAGAAGTTGTCTCTAATTTCTATAGAAAAGCATTACAACTAAGAGTAGTTTTGCATTTATGCGTCATATGAGTGTGTTAACTGCATATTTCAATTATTTATACAATACTAATTTAAATGTGAGTCAATTATTTACAAACTTTTGAAATAAAACTATTTTTTTGTTTACGTCCATTTGTTTTGACTTTTAAAATCTTAAGATGTGTGGTTTATTGAAAAATAAATTGAAAAACATCACTAATTCTGTTTTAAATAGACAAACGCCTAAAGACTTGATTAATAATGAACTGATACAAAAGTCTAAAGGAAATGGAAAGAAACGTACATCACATCCAACCTTATGGCAGAAAAAAATAAGAAAAATATTAAGAGATTCAATGAATTATTGAAAATAAGTGATTTAAATGCATTTGAAAGTTGTGCTACTTTAAACGCGATTTTCTCATTTCTGTGCATAAGACTATAAGTCGTTACTGCATACAACGCATCATATGGAGACCTTTCTATTCTGAGTTCCTGTAAGGATATCTTGATCCTGATTTGTCTCCCGATTGGGTCTATTGGAGATTTGTTGATATATTCTGATTGTATTAATTCCGAAAAGGACAAACAGTCTAGGTCTGTTGTGTCCACCATTCACTGATTGATGTTCTGCTTCAGTATTTTCCACCTGAGTCAATATACCTGATTCTAGATCATTTGTTGTCTCACTTGCTCTTCTACTTTCAACTGAATCTGGATTTCTTACAACAGTCAATACTATTATCAATCTTGATGGCTCAGGTTCCTTAGGCTACTTTGTTAAACGACGTGGTAAGTGAATTACTATCCGTTTGGTTTTTCATGACCATTCGATATACATATTTTCTTCAAGTATTTGACTTTATATCAACAGATAAGGATTCTATATTTAAAATGTTAACTTTTTATCAATAAAATTCTTTTCTAGAATTACATAAGACGTTCTTTAAAAAATATATCCTCCATGCATCTACGAAATATGAATTCTCAATTCTTGGGGCATCATAATTAAATCACTTTTTTGAAGTCGCACTATACAGAAAATGACTTATTAACAAAAAAATTCATATCTCTCTAATGTTGACTTCGAATTTTAATTCAAACTCCTATAATGCTTAGCTATGGTAGTTTATTCTTGAGATATCTCTACAACCCCACTAGCTCGATTTTTTAATCTTTACATTTTGTTGATCGTTTCATTTAATAACTTTAATTAGAAAGATATGAAAAAGTATTCAAAGAATATCTTAAAATTTTTATATCAAATTTAAGCCCCATCCCTTTGACAACGATCTTAAACTATTAAAACTTTAGCACTTATAATCCTTCAAACTGAGCCTACACTCGCCTCATTCAATGAACAAAATGTAAAAATTAATTTTTCAAGTTCACGTATTCTTCAAAGAGTTTGTTATAATTTCATTCAAAAACGAATTTGAGTTTTTCTCGGAAATTTAAGAAAATATATTCTAAAGATGGCTCAAGGTCTTAGGTGACTAGGTTGATCACCAGTTCCGTTCATGACGGGATAGTCCCATCTTGTTAAGAGCTAGATCTAGTCTCACAATAGTGCGATACTTTAGCCAGTTCTAATTTTATGATCAAAGCTGATTGATTTGGTAAAAATTATTTCATCAGAAATGATCATAATTTATTTTGCGATATCATTACAATAACACAAAATAAGGTAATTGACAAAACTCTTTTGACTGGCAGAATGAACTCAATTTAATTGAAATAAAACTTAAGTTTAAGTAATTGAAACACAACTAGACGTTAAAATTTTAATAATGGAGTTCACTAAACATAAAGCATATCAATTAATTTTTTTAGATTTAAATTTAAGATAATAGAGGGTTGTGACTGAATTATCGTAGAGACAAAAATCTTTTGACTATTTTTAATGACTAGAACTAATTCTAATTGAAACTTATTTAAATGAAAATTAATATCCAATCGGATGTTTACGAGATTTAATGATAAGTAGTAAGCGCTTTGGTACACAATTGACCAAATTTTGCAATATTTTTTGTGGTAAATTATCACATGTCTTCATTAGTGCAGCTAAGAATCTGGTTTTGTTAGTTCTTTCGGTAATCGGAACAGATTTATCGAGGATTGCCCACAGGTTTTCGATTGGATTCAAATTTGGTGATTGTGGGGCCCAATTCGTGAGCTTTATATTATTTTCATTGTAATAATCTCGAAGAGCAACACCCCATAAACATCAGAATGACAAAGATTTCTTCACTAGACATCGATGGGAGAAACTAAAACACCCCCTAAAGCCCTGATTAAACCCATGTGTTTACGATGGCATTGCTAGAACTAAGAGGCCAAATAAAGATTTTCAAATGAACCTGCTTTGGGAGCTGCTTATGAAGAAGTTATTCGTGAAATTAATTTTAAAAATGCTGTCTTTGAAATAACAAGGCTACCAAAGCGTTGGGAAGTTGTCATAAAGCTTGAAGGCGACTACATTATATAATACCAAAATATCATTTTTATATCTGTTTTTGATAAGAAGATATGAATGTTCAATTACTTTTCAGCCAATCTAATAAGAGCAAATATTCTTATTCTAAAAATCAAGTTAGACACAAATCATTTAGGTCAATGATGATAGTTAAGTAAATAGTTCTGAATATTGTTAAACATTGTCAATGTATTAGTGAGTCAGCGATAGTTAACAAAATTCAGGGCCGGTGACTGGGTTCAATTTTTTACAATAAATATTCTTTAATAGCCCTTAAGACAGAAAATTAATTTAAAAAAATTAGTCAATTTCTCTTAACTCAATCCCTTCGAAAATAAGTTTAATAGAAGAATACGATAGATTTAAGTTTAATTTAACTGCCAAGTGGTTCATAAAATCAAAAGTTCTTCAAAAGTTGAAATGAACTTTCGAGTCAAATTCAATATGAAGAATTTTCAATTTTCAAATAAAAGCTAACGAAAAATTACTTTTCATACTTAATTTCCTGATGAGATATCTAACAAGAACATAAGATTTTTCAATACTTTTAATCGCTTTCAGATACTCGACAATCTTGAAACTCATACCAAAATTCCATTTTTGTTGTTATGATGTGCGCAATGCATTATTTTGAAATAGTTATTGAATAAAAACTCACAGAAACTATTTGCATTTCTCTACTTGAAATCAAAAATCTTTTAATTTCAAGTTTACAAACCGACATAAATGATAAATATATATTAATGTCAATTTACGGTTTTGAACTCAAAAGTAAACAAACTTTAATGTCAGACAATTTCGATTCGAGCATTGTTTAACAAATAAAACATAGAAAACTGAAGAAAAATTAAGCATATGTGACCTTTGAGTCACTTTCATGGTCACTTCCAGACCATTTTCATCTAATTTCTTCAACGTGAGTGAGTGTGTTCCCAACATAAAAACACAAATTATACATCATTGGAATTCGGGTTAACTCTAATACAGAGTGTATTTCAATTTTAAAATGTATAAAATTAATCGCTTGAAATAAATTGAGACAAATCAAATCTGTACTCCTTCACAAAACTATTATAACGTCAAAATAATCCTGTGATATACTGATTAGAAATAATCTTCGATTCTGAGTCTCTATGTTCTTATTGGCCACAACATTAAATAACCTTAAAGATTCTAAATGTTAAAATAATATTTTTAAAAAATTTTAAGTACTGTCTCTCAGTTATTATATGTCTGAATTCATTTCAAGCGATTAACTTTATACGTTTTAAAATTGAAGTACATTCCGTATTAGAGTTAACCCGAATTCTAATGATGTATAATTTGTGTTTTTATGTTGGGAACACACTCACTCACGTTGAAGAAATTAGATGAAAATGGTCTGGAAGTGACCATGAAAGTGACTATAAGGTCACATGTTAAATTTTCCTTCAGTTTCCTATGTTCTATTTGTTAAACAATGCTCGAATCGAAATTTGATCGAATACTCGAATTTTTGTGTTTGACCTCGGATGACCTCGAGTATAGTCTTAATCGACTCGTATGATCGAGACGAGTCCAACGATGTATAACTTATGCGTCTACAACGTTGGGAACATACCCGTCCACGTTTGCTATATTCCAGCTGTGATGTTATATTAACTAAAAGATGTCGCTGATTTTGTAAAACCTTGACTCCATAGTATGTTATAGTTAATGATATTTAGAAGATCTTAGTAAAACCCCCACCATATTTGCCCCTCTCATTTTTGAGATATTCTTTAAAAAGTTGCAAAACCAAACTTTAAGCAATTATAGCTCCGTTCCCTAACTGAATTTCAACATTAGTGTTATATATGTTGAATCTGTGTGTCATAAGGATTAAAATGAAATAATTCTTTGTGGACGTGGCTAAAATTTTTTTGGTGGGCGTGGTTTCAAGTCGGTCCTAGAGGGGTATGGCCAGCGAGTTTTTTACTCCTAAAGTTATGCTGATTAATAATATTAGGTTGAGGAAAAAGTTTTGTCATAAATCTAAGTATAATCTTTCGATCTAATTTTTGACACTTTTTCTATTGTTAACAAATCTTTTCAAATTATAAACTTCAAACACAGGTATTAAACTCTAATTTAATGAACTAAAGAGCAATTTCAAATTACTCCTGGTGATTCCTAGACATGTCTTCAAACAAAGAACACATCCGCCACTGTTTGCTCTATGAGTTTGACCTCAAGAAAACCGTAGACGAAGCTCACGAAAACATCACTCGTGTATATCCAGAAGCATAGAGACTCGTCGTTTCTGGATACGCACGAGTGGTGTTTTCGTGAGCTTCGTCTACGGTTTTCTTGAGGTCAAACTCATAGAGCAAACAGTGGCGGATGTGTTCTTTGTTTGAAGACATGTCTAGGAATCACCAGGAGTAATTTGAAATTGCTCTTTAGTTCATTAAATTAGAGTTTAATACCTGTGTTTGAAGTTTATAATTTGAAAAGATTTGTTAATAGATAAAGTACCAAAAATTAGATCGAAAGATTATGCTTAGATTTATGACAAAACTTTTTCCTCAACCTAATATATAGGTGTACAATACCTTATTTAAAAAATTTGGACTCCCCGAATCCCTCCCCTCTAACCTCACAATGGTAATGATTAGTATTGATCTATTTTTCATCTTTACACAACTATTTTTTTAGTTACGCAAATTTGAAGTTTAAATACTATTGATAAATTTGACATTTCTTTAATAGTTTTAAATAAAATATTTCAATTTCAAATATTTTCAAAACTCATGTAATCCCAAGACTAGTGATATAAGATCGATTAAATTTATTATTCTTGTTGTTTTAATCTCTGAATACAAATGGAATGAGGACTTGAGTAATTTTAATAATTTGATTACAAATGAAGTTATTTAGCAAAAGCCTGAATGAAATATAAGATTAATATCAAAAACAAAGTTTAAGAATTATTTTTTAAAACTAACAATAGTTATTAAACTATTTTATAAGTAAATCTAGGCTAAAATTTAAGACTCTTTAGCTGAATTAAAGATAATGTATACATGTTTGTCAGCATAATATTTCTCATTCTATTACAGCTCGTGTAGGATCACACACAGATCAGAGTTAAACCTTTTTATTTACAGGCATATAACAATCCTCTTGTATTCTCAAATTGTATTTTGAATTATACAAAAAATCATTGTTTGATATTGCTTTTCGGGTATAGTATGAAATAGGCCCAGCTTAGGATCGTGGTGAAATTTTGTATATAGAGGTTTATGATGACCCTGAATACAGTGCAAGTGGTCAGAAATGTCGGAAATGTATACTTTAAAATTATGATAAATTTTATAATTTTTTGATTTTTCGAAATTTGCGGATTGTAATGAATATATCCAATTTATGTTAATGTAATTTTGTACGTAGGGACTTTAAAGGGTGCTGGATACAATACTTTTAATTCCACATTCATAAATAGTATATTTATCCAAATATAAATAATTAAAAATTTTGCACAAAATTTCTATGTTTATTCATACAACTACGTTAAGTTGGACTAGATAAGGTTAGGTTGGGTCTGGGTCGAAGTACCGACAATCAAAATACCGACAAGTCAGAGTACTGACAGTCAAAGTACCGACATGGTCAGAGTACCGACAAGCCAAAGTACTGAAGTCATAGTACCGACAATTCATAGTACCTACAGGCTATAATTCTAAAGCATTGAACTGACTTATACAGAACCGAACTGAACTCTACTTAATTGAGATAAAATTTAATATATCTAGCTGGAACACACAAAATCTAACTAGGCTCTACAAAATTAAGCTATAATTTAATGAATTTAGCTAAGACACATAATCAATTAAACTATACTAGATTGAGCTGAATCTAGGTTGAAGTACTAAGTTAAAAACTAACATATTCAGTTTAGTCATAATAAATTTTATTTAAATGTAATAAATATTGTAATAAATGAATTAAATAAAAAATAAACAGATAAAGATATTAAATTGATAAATTATGAGGGATTCCTTTTAAAAATTCCAAAACTGAGCGATCAAATTCTGTACAGTTCAGTTAGATTCTGTATAGTTAAGGTCAATTCCGTTTAATTCAGGTCAATTCTTTGTGTTTTACTAAATATATTAGAATTAAGTTCAATTCTGTAGATTTCAGTTTAGTTCTATATAGTTCACTTCGATTCCGTATATCTTTGGTAACTACATTATTGTTTAGTTCGATTCTGAGTTTCAGGTAAATAGGTTAGATTTTAGTGTAATTCTGTAGTTCAGTTCGATTCTGCGAGTTTCAACTAGATACATCAGAGTTCTGTTCGATTCTGTATAAGTCAGCTCAATCCTTTAGAATTATGACCAGTCGGTACTTTGAATTGTCAGTACTTTGACTTTTCGATACTTTGACCAGGTTCCGGTTAGGTTAGGTTGGGTTAGATTAGGTCAGGCTATGTTATGTTAGGTTAGGTTAGGTTTAATTAGGTTACTTGTTGATATTTTACAATGTTTTATCCAAATTTTTAACTTTCTATAAGTTTATATCCTTTGACCTCAGACAAGTGGTGCAATATATTTATTTACTCCCCTTATCACCCCCTACCCAATGATACCCTACATCCCCCCTGGAGGCGTCGACCCATGTACAAAATTGCAGCCCTTTTATTAATCTAAACTTTGATAATTCCTAATTTGATAAGTATACATTTCCGACATTTCGGACCACTTGCATTGTATTCAGGGTCCTCATAAACCCCTATATACAAAATTTCACCACGATCCTAAACCGGGCCTATTTCATACTATGTCCGTGATAAAGATATTAGCGTAATTGAAGAAAAGGCTAATAATATTTTACAAAAATTTTATGATTGGGGAAAGAAAGCCAAACTAACGTTTAATACAACCAAATCAACTGCAGTATTAATCACAAATAAGCGTAATTATCAAATACTGAAATTTGTAATGCACGGAACTGAAATAAAAATAAAAAAGAATATAAAATATTTAGGTGTAGTAATTGACTCCAAACTAAACTTTAATGATTATTTGAACTATATACAACAAATGCATTGCCAATAGTATTAAACTATCGAGCATTGCTCAGAACACATGGGGACTTGACTCAGACTCGATCAAACTAATATACACTGCAGCAATAGAACCGATAGTTTTATATTACTCTTCACACTGGGCCCAAAATTTGAACAAAAGGAAAATTGCCAAATTAAGAAAAATGCAAAGACTTATAGCAATGAAAATAACAAAGTCTTACAGAACCATGTCATTCGAAGCAGTCACTACAATAGCTGGTATTACTCCAATAGATAATAGAATTAAAAAAATAAAATAAAATACAAGCCATCAAATATAATCAAAATCTGATAATTGACAGACTAATAAGCGATTCATCAGAAAGAAATATTAGTTACAAATTGCTGCAACATCCGTCTAACAATACATCAATTCAACTAATAAATAGTGAAAGTCTAGTGCAATCGCTAGATTATAAAGTGTTTACTGATAGCTCAAAACGCCAGAATAGTGTTGGCTCAGCTTTTTTAGTACTACAAAACGATGAAGAAATCTTCAACGAAATGTTTAAATTAAGCCCACTATGTTCCGTCTTTCACCCAGAACTAATAGCCATCAAATAAACATTATTACATTTCAAGTCTATGTTAGAAAACGGTGCTATTACACAATCTAGTAACAACTTGATAAAAATTGAAACATTCACTGATTCTCAAAGTGCTATATCAGCTCTTAGACAAAATAGAAACTTACACCTAATTGTTTTCTCCATCAAAATTCTGATCAATGATTTAAATAATCATATGAAATTTTACTTTAAATGGATCAAAGGGTATGCAGGTATATGTGGTAATGAAAGAGCTGATGAATTGGCAAAAAGTGCTTCAAATTTAGAAACTAGTGAATTGATTTGACTTGTATCCACTCTCCTTCGCCAAGACATTTCAAACACAATGCATTGTGTGAATGGGACATTCAGTGGAAAAGAACAGAAAAAGCACTCATAACAAAACAATACTTTCCATTGATACATGAGAGAATAACTAATAAATATTTTAAACCTGACTTCTTCCTTACACAATGCATATCAGGGCATGGAAACTTCGGTTCCTATTTAAAGCGATTCTGCTTATGTGATAGTGACATGTGTGTGTGTGACAGAAACTGTGAAACACCATCTCATGTGATATTTCACTGCGATTTATATGCAGAAGAAAGACACCAATTAGTAAATCAATTACATCGCGATGGCTTCCTGTGGCCTACTTTACCAAAGAATCTTATTAACAATAAAAGCAGATTTACCAAATTCATATCATTCATTAAAAATATATAAAGTAAATAATTGAAAAAAAACAATTTATTATATGATAACTGAACTAATCTCATGTGTTTGTATACTCTTATTTTTGTAATTAACTGTTACATAGCTTTGTACAACAAGCCTTTGCAATACTGCATGCGTGGATGAAGGCATAAATTCAAATTGTCTTAATAAAAGACAAGACAAAGTATACAGCACTTAATATGTTTCCATTTGCTTGTGGAAAAGAACGCTGCTCTCTAATCTCTGAACAAATTACAACTATAAAATTTATTGAGAGAGGCAATTTTAATGTTAAATATCAAACATCAAGCATAAGTCTATTAATGATTCAAAATCAAAGCAAGTTCAAACATTAATACGGTCGCAACATTTACAATAAGTCAAATAAAAATATAACTGATTGGCTCACTCATTTGTGATTTGTTCAGAGATCGAAGAGCGGCGTCCTTGTCCATAATCATATGGAAACATATTAAGTGCTATATACTGTTATACTTGGCTGAACTGACTTATCAAAATGTCATTCTACTAAACTTACTTATGTGAGATAATCTCCCAATTTTCTCAACTAATAGGGACTGAATCTTAAACTTTTCATTGATAAAATTAAATGTTACGAAAATAGCTAAAACTCTTGGTTTAATCCTATGAAAGCTTATTAATACAACGTTGAAAAATATTGTCATAACTTTATAAAATTATGAAACAAACTCAAATTTTCATTACTTTCTCCTAAAGCTTCTTATTTAGAATAGTCTTTCTCTCAATTTCATGAGTCTTTAATCTATCATAATTAATAATGAAAACTTTGCACATGAAATAATCAAATGCATGTTTCTGTAGTAGCATAACTATCACACGCAAAAGCGGTAAGTCATAAAAATTGATGAAAATCTCAAAATGTTTTTAAACCAGTGAAAGAGTAATACTAGTAAAATTTGGTACATTAATTTCGAGTAGTTTGTGTACAGAAAAACAAGTAGTTCTTACATTTTCAGAAAGGCTGATTCAAGTCTAAAGGTAAGCCAAAAGTAAAAGATGTTCAATTATTGAACCTATGCACAAAAATTCGATGTTTTAACTAATTTTAAATTAATGCTCCACATCAATATCTCTTAGACAAAAACTAAGAAAAATCCGATTAAGAATAAAATCTTTTTTAAAGATACAAAAACATTATTCTGCACTCATATAGTGCATACATATTTATAGTCAGGCCACTTTATGTAAATTTTATAGATTGAGATGTATTTAAGAATAGGAGCGACATCTTTAAGGCGATCAAGTCTTGTAGAGTACAAATCTGAACAAAAATATCGAAGAATCCGTCCTTTGAGATTTTCTTAAGTTTTAAAATTCTTTTACAATACTCAATTAATATAAAAAGATAAAAAAATTCAACCGTGGAATTATATTTCTTATGTGATTTTGCAGCATTGAGTAGCTTAAATTATCTTTAACATGATTGTAAAGTTCTGAACAAGAATTTAAAGACGAGTAATATCAATAGATTAAAATAGCTTAGAATCGATGTACACTGAATTACTAATAAGATAAAGCATTTATGATAGAAGTATCTATTGATTCAGCTCAGATCTGGACTCTTGGTCATCCTACCTATAAGTAACTAAAATTCGAAACTAAAGTAAACAAAATATTTAAATAAGTTAAGAATGGGTGTACTTAAGCCATGATTAACAACACATTCTTGAAGGCGACAGATATTATTCTACAATTATTTAAACTGAAATTATTACCCTATTTTTACGTAAATTCTATGAGAAAATATCCTCTATTTTCACTCATTAATCAAAAATTATAAACAAATGAATTTTATCCAAATATTTTCTCTGAACCTTAAAGTTATTACTCATCAAATTGAAGTAATAATGACTATTTGAAAATAACTTTTAATTCAAATTAATAAAATATTGATCGGAATTTCGAAACACTAAAGATAAAATACTAAATAACACTATCATTAAGCGAGATATCACCTTAAACCTCGACTCCTGTGATACTGCTGATACAACTATTGATTATTTCGATCGAACTTTCGAAACGACAATATTAATAAGTTTTCAAAACCTATTTAAATAGACGACAAAATACTGCGTATCATTCTTACAAGTCAGACAATACTGAGATGTAATCCAAACCAAGTTACTTGAATATGAACAAAATGATTGACAAACTCTGTTATGAGATATATTCTAATAAAACATATTCATTATTTCCTAATCAACCGATTAATAGAACTATCGGTCTTTTCATCGGTACAAACATACCGTATACAACTCATGAAAGACAAGTTATCGGTGAAGAGGTGAAGAATCGGTTTTGTGGTTCATTAATGGCTTTGATGAGAGAATTCATGGTTAAGGATAAAGTCAAGTAAGTCAATGAAGTTAATAATACCAAAGAAGTGAATGTAGTCATACAATACACTCAATACAATAAAATTTCTTTAGTTCTGATTTCATTTCTTAATTAATAAATAGTGTTAAATATTAATCAGAAAAGAAACAAATGATATCAATTATTGTTAATTCAAAAAATCTTTAATGACTTAAAAATTTGAAGTTTGAATGAACTTTTGATATATCAAAGCCTTATAGAATCATTCTTTGAGTGTTTTCATGAGCCTTGGCTGTCATAACGTTTGAACACTATTCAATGAAAATGAATAAGCTATTCAAAAACACTACTATTTGTGGGTCTATTAAAACAAATTATGAGTCAAACTGTACCCTAGATTTTGCTAATTATATACATATTTTTTATTCTTCGAGACTGTCTTTCAGATAAAATATGAATCAACTAACTAAAGATAAGAGACAAGAAATAATTGGCATTGTCTATAGAGAAATAGCAAATAATCAGGATTTGTGTCGATCAAGGCGTTGGGTAATTGATTCACTGGTATATTTTCGTTGTCTGATATCTAGTCTTTGATTTGCATTAATTGTATTTGAAAATTTAATCTTGAAAATCAAATATTACATTTTGAAAACTGTCCCGTTAGGTAACATTCACAAGTTATAGTCTCAGAAGTAAGGGTTTGCATTCAAACTTATTACTTATATTGGTAAGATTTGTAGTCTTCAAAAAACCTATTCAAACTTGAATTCTAATTGATTGGTGTTAATTTGACAGAATTAAGTATATCAGAATCACATTTCAGTCAGTCTGCCTAACCGAAAGGTATTAAAATCTATTTTACAACTGATTTTCTAAACCCTTAACCTTATGTTTTGTTCGTCTAATTAATATTTATGGAGTAAAATCAAATATCCGATAGTAATCAACAGATTTAGACTAAAACTTAAGCATTAGTAGTGAACAGAAAATGATGATAAGACCAAAGACTAAATTTTGTAGATTTATTTCCGTAAATATTTGAGCTGAATATGAAATTTAAAAATATAACTTATTAGTAGAGTTATAAAATATTAATTTGACAATCAATTGATTGCTTATTGTTGAACATTAGTAAAAGAGTGACAACAAATTAATAGACACTTTAATTTTGGTTCATTAGTAATATAAGGAAACAAAGAACTTGCAGTGACTCTCCATCCCTTAAATATATACATAATGGAAGTGAGCTTGAGAGATTAAGAACTTCTATACCTTGCTTGATCAGATTAGGTGATCTTTAACCTCTAATATTGTATTGCAACCTTACCCCTACAAGTTAAATATGATTGTATCCCGCTCGTCAAGTGAGTTTAACGAAACCTCAACTGACACTATCTGATGACGCTTCATCGCATAACCAGTCCATATTGCTTTCATTAAATTACGGCTCACCCGGTCAGCGGACTGAACCCAATCTAAACTTGGTTAGCGTTGTATCAGATCAGGTACTGTTAAAATATTAGATAGACGGAGTAAAGTAACATACTTGCATAAGTAAGGCTAAGGGAGTGACGGTGTATGATAGAGGTCGTAAGTCTACTGATTAGGTAAAGTGAGTTATCAACTTGTGAGCTTCTCGGACTCAACTCATCGATGTATTCAAAGTTTGGAGTCTGAGAAAGTGCATCTTTCCAGAGTATTAGGAATCGTCAATAATCCATGACCTAAACCTCAACTAATCAAAGCATTTAAATTTCATATTTAATAAGTAGTCAATGTAATAAGTAGTGAATTTGTTTACAATACGAAATTTGAATATTTGCGCGTGTATTGAAAAAACACTACTTTACAGGGATAATTAACACATTATGCAATAGTCTCCCTAAGATACATAAATCTTTTATCAACCTTTCATACCTTGTTTATGATTATGAAGATCGAAATTCAACCATAGATTTGAGATGAATGTAAAACAGGAATCAGATATGTGTGGGGATTGCTCACTAAGCACAAGTTTGACAAATTTAAATACCCCATAAGAATTATATAACAGAATATAAATTGTTAGATTTCAACTTGATCACAATCAATTTGGTTAAAGATTTGGCTACAATAATTCGTCAAATTATTGCTCAGATCACTCAAAATATTGATATTTGAGCCCAAAACTCTAACATAACCGTCATTTGGTCACTTTCACAATTTATAGATTTGAGTAATTCTTCTAAATCTTTAGCAAAATATAAGCAAAAAACGTTTAAATAACAATTTTCTAAATCTGAAACAGTTATCGATTAAATGAAATAAAATTTAAGTCCGTATTTCAAATTTGAATCATTTCTATTTTTTATGGTAAAGCATCAGAGTGTTCATGAATTATGATTTTGAATCATTTTATGAGGCTATGTATGATAATACGTGGGATATTCTGATGTTTGCGACTCCACCAGTCAAATGGGTTACAGATTATCTTGATGAAGGAATTATCAAAATAAGTCGAACCATAGGATTTCATTCAGGGGATCACATCATGTCCTTGACTAAACCGGGTGTTAGACCTGAATTTATCTATTTTCTCAGTTTCGAGCCTCCCGTTTGGATAGTGTTTGGTATTACTTTTATAATGCTCGGCTTAATCATGGCTTTATTGAAGAAAAATATCAGAACCTTCTTCAATAATATTTGGCAAATTTCTATTGTTTTGCTTTCGGACATAATGACAAGAGTTCCGAAGTCGATTCTCGAACGTCTAATAATTGGTATTTGGCTATTAATGGGTGGAGTGGTCTTATTCAGTGGATTTACGGGTTGTATTCATGGTTTTATGATACAGAAAACTCCGATTCAGAAAATTGATTCGTGGAATGATTTGCATGAAATGTGGAACTATAGGAACATAATTGTTGTCGCGCACAGTCTATTTTATGATTTTGCAATGAGCAATCAATCAGAAATGGCTCAAGATTTCAAGTCAAGAATGATTACTTATCCATTGGAAAGCTCAGAAAATGAAACTTTTTACGAAACCGTTATGGATATGTCATCGACAGATGAATACGTGTCTATTGATACGTACGACAGGTTGAAATATTTCAAAATGACTTCAAAATGTATTCGAGAGAAGAGAACTAAAGAGGTGTTCAAGAATGGTGTCGACCTCCACATATCACAATCTGGTGGCGGAACCTTGACTTACAATTTGGTTGTTGTGAATCATAACAGGACTAATATGACAACATTGGACAAAAGTAAGCATTAGTCTTCAACTTGTCTGTATATTTAATTGAATCAATTTTCAGCATAACTCAGTTGAGGGAAAGTGGAATTTATGATTATTGGGTCAAACAAACGATGCAAAGTACTGATTCGGTTGAGGAAGAAGGTAATCAAATAGTTCAAGACTTCAAACCCTTAACTTTGGAAAACTTGAGCGGAGTTTTCAAAGTTTTGATTTATGGAATGACTCTGAGCATTACTGTTTTCATCATGGAATGGATTCACTACTTGTTTGTGAACAAAATTAAATACAAACTCAAACTATTCAGAAAATTGTTTCTACAGCTTTAATTTGATTTTTGATTTTATTTCTCACTCATTGATAGACAGATTTTATGCAAAGACTCAATTAATAGATTGTATTCAACAGATAAATGAATAGAAGTTTGATGAATGGATTTCACTTTAAAACTATTAATTGTGCGCAATCTCAAATCTATTTTGCACTAACAATAATGTTATTAATTCTTGTGCAATTTGTATTTTCATTCACTCAATTAACAATTATTTAACAATTACTGAATTGAATATATTGTCAAAATCATTTCTAACTTTATTCAATGATAATAATTACTGTACAATAAAAGTATAAGTTTCCAATCATTAAATCTATAGCTTAGATAAATCTTAAATTGTTGTTAACTGAAAGTTATAAATTAATAATTTGTCACAACTGATGTATTACACAGCTATTATTTGATTCTTTTTTACTAGTTCGCAAAATTGTTTGTCCACTTCACACAGAATTCAATATTAAATGAATTGATTGTTTCAATCTATTTGACTATATTACAGAGTTGAAACTTTGTTCATGGACAAAAGATTAGGCTCTAATTTAGTTAATGAGAAATTACAAAATAATTTCATTTAATTATTTTCTCATACCTTAAAGTGTCTTTTATTTGTTTTTAATTTTATTAAATTTAATTTCATTATAGCGGAGTTATGATAATCGGAAGCGGGATATAAGATACTAGAACTTTCCACGGGTGAATCCGGGCTAATGCGTCTAAAGGGGTTCCCAACCCTCACCCCTAAGTGCGATACATCATTGGACTCAGTTCGTCGAGCTGAACATTTTGATACCATACTCGAACCACTCCCAATCCGAACCTGACCACTTCTGGCCACCCAAACCTAACCCCCTCGAAAATAGATAAACCTGGCTTTACCAAGTTGTAACCCAAGCCAAACCTAATTCAAACTAAAGCGTAATAGGTTAGGTCGCTTCACGACCTAACTTATTCTCCTCTAGTTTATATCAGGCTTGTTTGGGTTACGACTCGAGAAATCCAAGTTTATCCATTACGAGATACTAAGCCAAATAAAGATGGATATCTCGAGAACTACCTGTGATAATTGATCAAGTGATGTATCAAAATGCTCAGTTCGATGTCCTGAGTCCAATGATATATCACTTGGCGGGGTCAGCCACTCCCAAACACAGCCAAACACATTAGAGGATCAATTAGAGGTGCAACATATAGTAATCATACAAATCAAATTTCAAATTCATATAAGATAATTAAATTTATGATAACTTTTTTGATTCGATAGAAAAGAAGGCGTTTTTCATTTTATTGCTGCTATCACTTCAAAAACAGTAGAAAAACTCAAAAAGTGACAGTTAATAATCATTTATAATGATTTTTTTTCGTGATTTAGTGGTAAAATCAATATGAAAGTATCCAATATATATGAACAGAAATGAAGCTATTTTTTACTTTATTCATTTCAATATGCCTTTATCTCCTTTAGAAAAGTTTAGAAGAGTTTATAGCTACCTATCATAAAATAACTGTGAATTTCTGCGCTTTGAACACTGTTTTCCTTGACTAACATAACCTATTTAAATGAATATACTGCTACAACTATCTAGTTAGTTAGTTGAGTTAGGTTAAGGGGGAAGGCGTGAGTAGCAGGTAGTTCACTGGTATAAGGTAACCACTGAACTCGAAATACAAAGTCGCAACATAATGATGAGACAACAATGTGTTTGAGATCGGCCAAATACCAATAATATTCGTGCGCGATACTGAATAATGATGCGATCGTATGACAAAATACAGAGCAGCCAGACTTAATACCATTCAAACTTTCGAAATTTATTGTAAAGTTACACGTTTCCAAAAGAGTAACTAGGACAAGGAGAACGCTTGTATCTCTGCGCTAGGTGATCTGATTTTGATCCGGTTTGTTTTAAAGTGTAAAAAAATGTTCAAGAAATGTCATATTAAAATTTCATAAGTTTATTCCGATTAATTATAAAGTTAATGACCAGTAAATGAAAGTTTACGTTCAAAATCACAAATTTTAAATAAAAAAAACAATGTTAATGCATTTAATTAAAACTAGAATTAAATGATTAGTATCGGGTGTGGCCTCCTTGAGCACCGGCGAATTTATGATAAATCACTTTCACTTCAAACAAAAGTTTGTTTACAATCAACACAACTCACTTCGGGGGTCATTCACAGTGTAGGTTACCATAAAGCGTTACATTTTTATAATAATTTGTAATTTAAAGTGATTTTTATTTGTCTTCTCAAAAAAATTATTATTAGTTTAGATAAATTTATGAAATTTTAATGACATTTCTTGAACATTTTTCTACATTTGAAAACAAACCGGATCAAAATCAGATCGCCTAGCGCAGAGATACAAGCGTTTTTCTTGTCCTAGTTACTCTCTTGGAAACGTGTATATATCAAATCATAAACTGACATTCAAAATCACAATACTCTCAAAATTCTCAAGTATTTTTGCAAAAGATTTGAGTCGAAGTTGATTTGTCTATAAGTATTGTTTGAAATTATTTTTAAATAAATTATAATAATTATTAAGTAATGATAATTATTATTAGTAGTAGTTAATTAGTAGTAATTATTAAAAGTAGTGGTTCGTTTTGAAGAAAAACATCTTGTCTGACATTTACGTAGAATGAAATTCTCGTGAAGAAAGGGGTTCGTATATTTGGAGAATGACATCGTATTGTGCACGACTGGTGGTAACTAAGATGGCATAGATGGGCCAACTGGTCCTCAAAGTGAACCGCACCGCAAACCACAATGAATAGAACCTCAGAGTACCACTAATCGCATATAACGAGCAGTTGAATGGCGTGTTATAACTAACTTTTCGTCATTAAATCACCGAATCAAGAGTTCACTTTATACTTTCAACTCTATACTATCGCACAATTGGCCACCAAATCAGTTGCTCAAAGGTTTTTATCATTTGCCTACCAGATAATATCCCTTACAATTCGATGTCGCAGTATTACAATCCAGACCAGAGTTATCGCCAAAATGCTTCTATTAACAAGTGTTTCGAGTTTATCACTAAGATTAAGTCACAAATTCACTCAAAATCAAGTAGTTCGCTTTTAAAATTGTTTTTATATGATCTCAAACGTATTATAGACAGCGAAACATCTCAAAAAGGCTCGATGTGTGTGTTTGAGATATTTCAACCAGAAAATCTGTCGAGAATTAGTGGTAGTTTTATTTGAGGCAATTCTTAAGCAATTGTTTTTAGATAATCATTTTGAGCAAATATTTCAGAGACTCCATTCACCTTATGAATAAAATAGACTTTATTTTAAGTGAAAATATTGCAGCATTCGATCTTATTGCTTTCAGTATTATTATTCGATTTTTTTCATTCGATATTTTTTTCTTCAATCTTGTGCCATAATACCAAATTACCCATGAGGAAGTATTCTGAAATCAAGTTACCCATGAGGAAAAATTGTGGCGGCCGGATTCAAAGGGAAACCTCTTACTAATTTAATTTTCATATTTTATCACCTATTTATTTGACATTTTTCTAATTAATTGATTTATTGATTAAATAATTTTTTAACTGAATATCATTTGTATATTTCATTTTCATAATTAGTACAATACAGTTGACTTGCTTTCCATATTTCTTATTACGTGTTATCTGTTCGTAACTTTTGATTGGTTTGAAATTTTAACTAATTATCTTTAATGTATCTGCTTGTGTGAATTCTCCATTTTGTAATCAATAAAGCTGCAACAAATATGTATTTATTTAGATTATGTTAAGATATGAGAGTATTTGATTCACTTTCCCACATATCGTCGTTGTAAACAGTAGAAAACAAATACAATTTATGAAACAACCCATAAAATTAATATCAATCATTATGCGTCAGGTGTGTTCAAATATTATGATATAATCTTATGAAGGGATTGACATAAATGGGATAAATTTAGGAGACAGTTCAACATTAAATATCTCACTCGTAATATATGTATAAATATTTTTCGCAGCCCTATTAATTAGTAAATCTTAAACTTAGAAATCAATATCAAGTTACTGTATAAACACTAGTACAGTAAAAGCTGCTCAACTTGTTATTCGATTAAGTGATTTAAAACTAACAATAAAAGTATCCCAGATAAATGTGACTTAATTGTTACTAATTTCTAAAGACCACTTAACTGTTGTGAAAGTTAGATGGCTTTACTGTATTACTATTGAATTTGAACATGAAACGCAAAACAGTTTTATTAAAAAATTATAAACATCGTTATTCAACAAAATTAGCGATTTATAAGTAAAGAAAATCAAGTTTTGAAATAGATAATCAAGTCTTTAAACACGAGTTGAGGCATATCCAGTAGAAGAAGTTGCATTAGTTGCAGAACTATCTTCTCCACTTTTAGCTTTAGCCTCGAGATCAATTTTGTAACAGGGAATAATACAATTCCAGTAATGTATGGCTTGATTTTTGAAGTCATTATTGAAATAACAATAAATGAAAGGGTTATACGAACAGCTACTGATTCCAAGCCAATAGCAAATCATATAGAAAGTGGTTGCATTGCATTTTCCTTTAGTTATGGGGATTACTTTAGTATAGAACTTCAAAAAGTGCATCAGATGTGTTGGAAACCAGGCCAAACCAAACAAAACAGTTACTACCATCAACATTTTCACTGTTCTTCTTTTGTTTTTGTCAAATGATTGTTTTTTGGCGTTTGAAACAGTTCCGACTTGTTCCCTTTTCCAAATTGTGTGGGTAACCATTCCATATAGATATCCAGTTATTGCTAATGGAATCGCATATTGTGTTATGATTACCATCATTACTCTCGCTTTACGAAAAACTAAACTCAGTTCTGTCGGAAAAATTACTCGACAGCCAATTATTCCCTTTACACAGATAAAAATCATATTAATTTAAGATGAATTAGAATTAAAAATTGACGATAGGATAGATATCTATTATAATATTGTGATACCTGTGTGGGCGAGAAATACTCAGAAACTCTCATCGAGAAGAATGTAGTGGAAACGAATAGGATTCCCAAAAGCCAAACAACAAGTATAGGTATGAACGGCCTGATTCTATTAGTCGATGGTTTACATACTAATCGATAGCGATCTATTGCTATTGCAGTCATTGAGAACGTGGACACATAATAGGATAGAACTTGGAGTGATTTAAAAATACCACAAATGCGTTCTCCAAATCCCATTTCCAATATATAGGTTGAGCAAAACAACCACTGGCCAGGAATGACGAGACCACCGATGATATCAGATATGGCCATATTTAGCACTAATATATAAGTGGTTGATCTCAAATTCTTTTTATTGTAAATTACGAGACACACAAAAGAATTGCCAATAATCGCGGTGATAGCTGTTATAAGATATAGTACGAGAACGATCCAATCTCTCGCTTCTTCATATTGAGAAATTAATAAACCACTCGCCTTTATTGTCCCATTTGTTGAGTTTGATTCCATTTTCGAGTTAGAAACAGTTACGCATTATTTAGTTTGATTAAGAGCTAGTCAATGGAGTCTTGTTTTTAGTTATGATGAAAAGGAAATCGTGATCCTTAAAGGATATTCATTAGCTCATACAATCATTCAACCAAATAGGATATTACGTAATCGGACTTCTCTGTGGACTTCATGTAATCAGTTTGGAAACTAGTTTTGTTTAATTCCAACACTATCGTCTCAATTATTAAAATATTTAAAATAACAAATTTATGAGCACTATTGATGAGACCTTGATTTTAAATGCAGGATAGAATTTTTTCTTTCATAAATATTTTTTACACTTTTAGGAAACATCAATTTTTCCATACATCCCATCCAACATACATTCCATCAAATATAGTTGGAGCACATGATTCACTCTTTCAGATAAATCCGTATTTTATAAGTTGACAAACTATATAATAAAGTTTTCAAATTCGGCAAACGAATAGAGTTTATTGCAAAAGAAAAACATTAGTTTATTACATAATTAACAGTACTAAGATAATTTATTTGCACAAAAATAACAGTTCGATAGAAAAGTAACAATAGCTCAACAACTTTATACTCATTTGTCCTTCAAAGTAACCCCTAATAAAAACTTTGTTTATTAAAAATCAAATAAAATAAACTTTGGCACTAAATTAACTATTAAAGCATAGTTTATAGCCTTATAACAAAATAAAAAAGTCTTATAACAAACATTATTGCTTTGTTATTACGTAAAAATAACTGCATAATAGACTTAGACGTTCATTAAACTTGATGCTAAATGGAGTCCCACACCCCAAGTACCACCCGGTCTGCCGTTGTCAGTTTCATCTTTGTTGCCATTAGATCCATTAGCGTCAACATCCATTAAATAATAGGCTGCTTTTCGTCCACTTAAGAATGCTCCATGGACTGTTGAGTAGAAGGATGGATGCGTTGCTTCACCAGCAAATACAAGCACCGGCTGTTTCAATCAACGAAAACTTATATCAGTAATATACTCTCAATAACTTAATCATCCTTGATAGCAACTAGAAGTGACCCGTTGTGATAACATGCTTTCCATCAGATCATAATATGTTCAGATATTAGCAAACTTATATAAGATGCTTATGACAGGCAGATTGAGATAACAGTCATTGTTTGCTGCTATCAATGATTATTAAGTTGACTGTACAATAAAGTTAGTAATACTTAATTCAAAATTTTGATAAGATATTTGTGCTCTATTTAGATCAAAATAATACCTTATCATGAGCGGGATCGGCATATATTGGTTGCGATAGCAGTTCAATATCACGAACAGATCCGTTACTTTTGACAAAAGCATACGAACCACAAGAGAAAGGATCACTTGCCCATCGAGTAACAATCAGGTTATCAGCCTTCGGAAAGTTTTTATTGTTGAGGAATTGTTGCAACACTTGAGTCAACTGTTCGTTTATTTCTTCATCCTTTAGCTTCTCTAAGTGTAACGCTTCTTGTCCTGAGACCCATAACAGCAAACAATGGTCAGTAATCTTGGAAACTGAATAGATTTTATTAAACCATTTGGACTCTGTTGAGTTTCTAGTGTCCCATAGAAGGAGTATTTCGTCAATATTTTGGTCAAGAAAGCTATTAAGAGGTAAGCTATACTCAAGAAATATTTTATTAACAACTCCAAAACCCAACGAATCGATGCAATCTAATTTATATTGAGGTAATTTTGGCTCAAATAAATTCACTGCATCTCTTTTTAAGACACCTAATGGCAGGGTAACAACTACATGATTGCAGTGAAATACCGATCCATTATCACAAACAACTTCGACATAGGTTTTCTTCTTATCATTTTGAGATACTTCTGAGTGACTATCTTGGTCAACATCTTTCCATTTGACTTTGAGGACTCGATGAGACTTCAAAATGCTTAGCTGCTTTTCATCACTAAAATTTGACTTATCGCCTAATTTTGATCTAGCAGCTAATTTAGCATTCATTTGGTTCAACAAACAACCGAGGAGTTGATTGTAGCCTTGAGGAATGGTTATGTTGCCGCCTGGTAGCTCTGTATATGACCCAAAGTCTTTCAGACTAACATCATCCATTGTATCACTACCTGATATGCATGTCTCCCGATTGAGTAGAGTATTAAAAACACTTCTTCTCAACTCTTTACTCTCCTCATCTTCATTCTTAAGCCCATTAATCCATGCTTCTATATCTGCTTTCAAATGCTGTCCAACTGAATTATTGTAACGAAGTGATCCATCATTGTCTTCCAGCTGAAAATAGTTTTCACATTTTTTGATAAAATAGAAATAAGCTTTATAGGCTTCCTCGACAAGCTTAATATCAACTTTATCGCCGTTTGCAGTTCTGGCCTCAACTATATGTTTGCCGGTAGTGGTAGAGGACAGCTGATCAATCAATTTATGTTTGAGTGCCAATTCGTAGATAGGGTTGCCCATTATTCCATGGATCCAATTGGCGCCTAACTCTATCCGATGACCTTCATACTTCGTCTGTGTAGATGCTATTCGACCTCCGATTGCTGCACGCGATTCTAGTACTATTACACGACCCGAAAAGTTATTCAACAATAAATGATATGCAACACTCAAGCCACTTATACCACATCCGATTATCACTACGTCGCTTGATGTACTTGATTCAGACATTGTTATATTATTTATTTAAAATAAAATATCTTAGAAAAAATATCAACAAAATTCAACCTAATATTACTTCGTCTTATCATTTGTTTTGTTGCTAAGCAAACATAAAGCGCTTCAGTTCGCATGTCTTAAACTGATTCATTTCGCTATGGTAAATCTATGTCAATGACATAGCATGCTGAGTATTACAACATAGACTTGCGCTCCTTCACCCTACTAAAAGTTAATTTGATATCCGCCAAAGTAGCTGGTCTCTTACTGACTCAAGGTTTATAAGTCAAAGTTGAATAAAGTTATATTCAGTAGTCACGCTTATGTAGTGCCTGCAAGGGTTTGTGTAGTGCCTGCAAGGGTTTGTGTAGTGCGTGCAAGCAAGTGTATGCATAGACTCCCCTAAAAGTTCTAAACTTTCTACTCCACTACTGGCTATATTCATACTTATTTTTAACTTTATGAGTTAAATGTAGAACTCATAAGTTTCAATTTAGTCTAACTCTCTAAAAACAAACAGTAAATTGTTTTCATTCAAAGGAAGATCATAAGTTGATAAGATTAGATTGCATATGTTAACAGTTGTTCATTTTTGTCCATTTGAGTTATGTTTAAACATAACCATAAAGTTATTTGTTTGATCAAATGTGTTGACATCAATTGATGAAAACAAAAATCTGAACAATGAAAAATCACTCGTTGATTTAGACCAAGATTTACTCAATGGTTTTCACATAATCTTCAAAATCTAGCTTCGTGTTTGTTAATACTTATCATAGTTTTGTATCAAAAAAGCAGAGTATAAAAGCTCACTCATTCAAAGTAACTTTAGCAAATATAGAGTTAACTTCAGATTGAGAAATGAATTCTCTGTTACGCTTTTCGCTAATTATGACACTAATTATTTTATGCAATCGCACTAGTACTAGTGCTTTGATGATTGGAGCATCCATTGGAGATGATTCACATGCAGTTGACTCTTCAAAGACTGATTCCGGTTCTGCTGGTCCTGATCAAGTCGTTGAAGTTCCGATCGGGTATCTTATTATTAATAAATAATACAAGTTGATTAAGATTGACGAAAGAAAATCCAATATAGTGCTCGACTGATAATTGATCATTAATTGTAATTTTTTCAATTTATTCTTTTGCAAAATAAATTTTATCTTTAAAAGTGTAAAACTAGTAAATTGGAGATTTCTTTTCTCATTGTAATTCATACTAAAAGACTAAATTAGTCTAGTTGTAAGTATTTCTAGCTTATTTCAAATTTGATAGTTTCAGTTTGATTTCACTACTAGTCAACAGAAAAGTAATCAAATCGTTAATTTCATCAATCTTATGATCAAAATATATAAACAGAAACTGTGAAAAATCTGAAAAAGTATTCAAGATATGAAGAATATTTGAAATAAGTTTGAAAATTGTATTAAATAAACTTATTTAGTTTAAATGAACACTTTGATTTCGTACAAATGAATTAGATTCATATAAATACTATAACAATGTAACAATTGTCACAGTAAAATCTTTCTATATTGAACACACAGTTAAGCCCTTTTTAAAAAGACATAAGCAAGTCCATAAGAAATTAAGGCTTATTTTTATTATTTTTGCAAAAAGGGCTTAACTACATGTTCAAGTTAGACAGGTTTAACCACATATAAGCTCTGAATTATTTGCTTGACTTTGATTATGTTTGACTAGTCTGAGCCCACGCAGGAAACTCATTCAAATCAAACATTGGTACTCCAGTAATGTACAAATTGACCAACATTATCATCAAACTAAGTAGTTTTGTTATTATTCCTGGAATGAGCTAATCAAATAAAATCATATTTTACACTAATGAAAATTTAATCACTTTGTTATAAATACCATATCAGAAGAGTTTAAGTTTGCGTGACTAAAACCAGTGCATTGGCGGGTGTGGAGACTGGCAACACAAAAGAATAGGAGCACGAAAGAGTGACAGGTATCATTAGTATCAATGGATTCATATTCAGATTCGATGCCTATTCATATACTATGAATTAATACGACTATTCAAAAGAATGCAGTTGCCTCTCGCTATAGTGAACACTCTAGTGCACTAGAAATCGTTGATTATAACGGAAGCTAACTATATCTGATATACCGTGGAGGGTTTGAGAACCATAATAATTTTTCAAAAAGTGTACATTACAAAGAGTCCTACTATATCTGATTTCATTATAGAGAGAGCCAACTAATATTGCATAACAAATTTTTGAACATACTAGTTGTCCGGCAATGGGTAAGAATATTGTAGCGATAGCTGAGTTGCTGGCGAATTCAGTAGAGATAGTGGCGAGAAGTGATATTACTATTATAATGCCAGCCAGTGAAAGAACATCCAAATGAATTAATTGTGTACCAATGTATTTAGTCAAACCAGATCTCTGCCAAAAGTTACTTAACCTGTTTAGCATATTCTGTTTAATTATTACCTTTTTGTAACTTTCACCTGCATTTAAGTGATTTTTACAAAAAATATCAAAATCTCATAGAAAAACATGGCTTAATTGGTGTTGATTTGTAAAAACCATTTAACTACATGTGAAGGTTGAACAGATTTTACTGTTGCAGTTTCAGCCATGGAAAATCCTCCTCCACGTAGAATAATGACCCCCCACGCCAGCTTTGATTGCACTGTTTGCCAATTGAGCAAAGACGGACTCGGATATGGACCCATCGGTCGAGACGGAATGCAAAACATTAGTATTACCACAAATATAGCCGCTGTCGCATCTTTTGGTTTGCTGTAATAGTTGATAGAACGAAAGGAAATTTGAGATCTAACCTAAATGACACCTGATGATTTGATGCTTACATGTCATTGCCGATTAGTGTGGCCCAACCAGAAACAAATTGTGGATCTCTAAACATCCATAAGAGAATGAGCAGTACGAAAAGCAGACAAACTGCTATTTCATGGAAACTTATTGGTCCTAATTCATTATATTTCTCAGTTATTATATGTTTTGGTGCCTTTGTTATATGAGATATTGCATTGTTTCTAATAGTAGGAAAACATATGGAGTTCATATTAGAAACTTATGAGATTTATATTAGTTTCCTGTCAAGCCTTGCCTCATGTAAATTAATCTAAATATGAACCAGAGAGCAACAACAGTGATTATAGTTGCAGGTATACAAAACAACAACCAATTGGTGTAATCAACCGGAGGAAGTCCCTTGTATATACTAATGAGAAAAGAATTGAGACGTTAGCGGTTCAATTTAAGAGTTAGGTAAACAATTAGATAAACAATTGTCAAAGAATAAGACAAACAATCTAACAAACTTACTCATCAAGTACAAATCGAAATACCAGATTTGGACCATTGCTTGTTAAAGTAGTTGTGCCTCCAATAGTGGCAGAGTATGCAATACTAATGTATAAAAGTCTTCTCAATTTATCATTTTTCTTATTTTCAAGTTGTTTTGAATTTCTTGGCTCAACAACACATAGACTGATATCTTTATCATCTATTGCAATATATAAGTAATAAACATTATTAGTAATGGTTTAGGAAACTCAGTCCAATAAAAGTATAGATAAACTTGAGTTTCAATGTGAGCATATATTTAAAGTGATAAAGTTTGAGCATAATAAAACTCTATTCATAAACATAATAACATTACTAATAATAATATTTTTATGAATTAAGTTTTATTAGACCTGAAACTTATCTCTAATTTAGTACATGTTTCGTTCAGATTTTCAATCTTTGTGGTTGAGCACTCAAATTATGCTCACAATCAACTTCATTACTTTATGCCTAATTTAAACACTTTTCAATTCATAGCATCATCCAATGGAACTCATTTTTCACTTATCTATACTTTTATTCAGTCAATTAATAGCGACTATACATTTGACAATAGAGTCCTGATGACTGCTATCTTCTAATTGTTCGCTATTGAATTGCATATCATCCTGATACTGGTCTTCATTTAATAATTCAGTACTAATCACATCAGCGATCGGCAGAATCATAGCAGTGGCAGCCGTATTGATGATCCAAATGCCCAAGAACATAGTAGTCATCATAAATCCTGGGAAGGAAGTCAATTAGAGTGACAAGTAGGCAGTATGTACTCTAAAAGCCACCTAACTATCAATCAAAGTATAGGCTTAACAATACAAGCACGATTATATGGCAAGTTGCACAATAAAGCTTAAGTAATCTTGATACAATTGACGGCAAAGTGTTTAGCAAAAATCTGAGATAATATACAGTTAAACCTCTCTATCTTGAACATGTAAACTCCTGGTGGTATAAATTTGTCTATTACACTGTATAAATGAACCTACATTTTTAAGAAATGCGTTAACTCATCGGCCTTTTACTATGGATTAAAAATACTTTCTATATTCAATTCAATGAAGTATTCTTAATCCATAGTAAAAGGCCTATTCATTAACGCATTTCTCAAAAAGTAGGTTCAAATGAAAGCTTTAATAGGCAAACACTGTGTCTTATGATTCTAATGATGTTTTCAAATAAAATATAAACAGTACGATTATAAAAGAGGATGAGAAACATGAATAAATATGTAGGCATTGTTTTTCTAATAATAACCTAATTTTGCACAAAGTTGCTTTTTAGCAACAAACTTGAATATGAGATCTAAATTAAACAAAATAAGACATCTTAATGCTCTCTTCGCTATTTTGCAAATAATTTGCAATAGATTTAAGACATTATAATAAACTTTTTAAAAACAATCTTTTTGTGACGGGAAATTCATTTGCAAATATATAAACAATTATTTTATAATGTTGCCAAGCGTAACCCAAACTTTTTAAAATATAAAATGAAAGCTTATATAGTGTGCTTTAATATTCCGAAGAGAAAATCTAGGGTTATTTTTGGCAATAAGTTCATATTTGCAAAATTATAACTTATAGTTAATATTGTTTAAAAATGTCAGAATTAAGTTATATTCGTTATAAAAATATTAAGTATATTAGAATAATTTTTATATATTTATGTATCATTTTCATAGCTAATTATCATGTTAAAATAAAATTAAAATCAGAATAATTTCTATGAAGTATTGACACAATGTTTATGCCGTCACAAGTTTAGTTAAGCACTTTCTTAAAATCAAGGCCTAATTTCTTACGGATTCATTTATGCTTTTTAGTAAAGGCTTAACTTCACGTTCAAGGTAGACAGGATCTACTGTACTCTCTCGCATAACATTAAATAGCATTGCATAGCAAGGCAATATCCTTTACAGATAAATATTTATTAATATCTTCGAAGAGTAGTCTAAATCTTTTCAGTCCACTGTGCATAATTTCAAGGATCTTTTTCATTTCTCATAGTTTTTAAATCTCATATCATAAAAATGCATTAAAATGATCTCGAAATTAACATTGAAGAGCTTAAGAAATGACAAACAAACCTGCAAACAATTTGCGAATATCACTTCCAACAGTCATAAGAACTCTAAAAGCAATTCTCTTATGCAAGCCACTGGATTCTATTGATATAGCAATAGCGAGACTTGCAAAAAATAGCATATTTGTCGCTTGTAAGTAAGGTCCACATGCTTCTTCTGTTGTAGCGAGTCCTAGGAGTGGGAACAGGACTACTGGTAGTAATGCAGTCACTGGCAGGGGAATCGGTTCAAAGGTCCAGTATATGGCCATTAATATAACTACGTAAGCACATCTCGATTCCTAGAAATTTAAAACTTTTTATTTTTATATATCTTGCGACAAAAAACCCAGAAAAAGTAAGTGTAAAGTTTTTAATGGAAATTACGATATTTTGACCTCAAATTTATCACAAGAATGCATTCGGTTCTTATTATTACAGCTAAAAAGAGATGAAAATTTAATTTGGTCTCCTTCTACAGCTATACACTTTTCGATGCGTTCTTTCACACTTTTGTTCAAAGACTCCAATACTATGCCTGAGCAAATGTCTGAAAAAAATACAGAGATATATACTTAATGTCAAGTAATCGACTGTACTGTAAAACCTGCATAGTATCGACCTATTCAAAATTATTAAATCCTAACCTTAACTATCAATCACTTGAGTCAATAGATAAAGTTTAACAAAATATAAATTAATTATTCATTAAGTATACTTTCACATTGTAAAATAATTTTCTAAACAAATTTGAACTTATAAGTAATGATCAAAATATTAATCATTATATCATTTTTAGGGCTACAGTACAGTCGATAAATGCTGTCATTAAATACTATGCATAAAAGTATATATTTTATCTTTTTTAGACATTTTTTCAGGCATAGTACGCCTAATTATAAATTGTTCCATATTTAATTTATTTTCGCACCTACAGTTGAAATTTTTTGGTTCTTCTCTCTCTCTCTCTCTCTCTCTCTCTCTCTCTCTCTCTCTCTCTCTCTCTCTCTCTCTCACTCACTCACTCACTCACTCACTCATTCAGTAGTATCCTCTATTATTCCCCATAGGTGTTGAATCGTGTTTAGATGTGAATAATTAATTCTCAAAATATGCCATGGGTTTCCGGAATTTTTTGTCGTAAGGTATATTATGTGTCATACTGTTGTAAATTCAATGTAACACCCTATCATTTGTTTCATTTGTTCCATTGTGTTATTTTGGTTTTATATTAATTAATTTAATGTTATTAAACCCATAAATACCTACGGGTACATCTGTAACTTAATAACCCACGATAGCAACAAAAAAAGGCTGTTGTTATGTCAACTTTCTTGTAATGCGCATTAATTCATGGCTAAGTTTGACTTATTATTTGCTTTGATTACTATATTGAATATTCAATAAGTTTCGCAATATCTTCAACATTATGGTCTAATGGAAAGAATCCCTTGACAACACATCATTTCTGGTTTATGTCGCGGACTATTAAGATTTTGGGTGTAATGTTTCGCAAAGTTATTCATGACTTATAATCTAATATATTAATTACTTAGCACAACTTGGATTGAGAAATATTAGTGTACTTTAACTTTAAACCTCGCAGGTAGAATATCGATCGTATCAGCTCGCAATTTTTTCCACATTAACTCACTTTTCTCATTGAAAAGTTTTGCAATTTTACATCGCATAATCTAAAATTTAGAATCGGTTTATTATGAGGTCAAGTTATAACAGATTAATTTTATTTTTGAAAACTCAGAACTAATCAGTCAATGTGAACTTGGTTGGGCTGTTAAATCATTTGAAATTAGTTAAAGTTATTGAAATTATTAAAATTTTTAGAACTATTGAATTGACGTTACTAAAACTTTTGAAATTATTGAAACTTTTGAAACGTTTTTAAATTATTAAAATTTTTGAAAAACCAATTTGACTACCTGTGAATGAGCTCCGATAATAAGAAATGGCAACAGTAGAATGGGTGTAACGATGAGTATTAAACTTTTCCAGCATACTGTAGTGATCTTAAAAACTTTGCGCATACATAAAAATGACATTTTAATAGTTTGAACTGATTAATGACAATTTAGAGGAAAATAGTGTGTTTTCCTTTTAAGAAATATATAAATTGCTTTCTAATCAACTTTTTCTTCCCATCTTAATGTTGTTTCACCTAGTTTTGAAAAATAAATTAAATATTAAATATTACAGCTAACTGTAAAAGAATAATAATGCCATACATTCTAAAGGTAATTTTAAGACAATTTTAAGATTATCTTAATGATTAAATTAATAAAAACTCAAGTTTTAAGGCTTTATAGACTTAAATATCTTATCACTCAATATAGTATATAATCATTTTAGTTAATTATTCTCAATATAACTTTATAGAAAGCTGTCTGAGAATTACATTTTCATTTACTACAATTGACAACATATTTACCTGAATCACTATTAGCATTGTTTAATCAAATAAAGAACGTTATCTTAAACAGCATGTAGAAGTAGTTAGGTAGATTATTGATTAGAATAAATTTACAAACTCTTTTATGATTCAATATTTATTTGTATGAATAAAATATCAAAATTATTTATACATCACAATCAGCAATGACAGTATGTTTTCATGCCAGCTTGGAAGCTATCATAATCAAGGACTTCAATCGCATGCCTCTCGAAACTGCAGTTCCAGCGCATGTCGCTAACACTAAGGGTCTACATCTGTATCCTTTATTTCGATTTCGATCAATCACAGACAAAGTGCCGCTTTCTATAGTTTTAGTTTGTGATAACGCTTCGGCTCTTTTCAACTATGTTTGCGATTCTAATGTCTTTCAATCTAATATGAGTATGTTTTGTGAACATTCGTTTCTTTTATGTATGACTTGAAGTCATGTACATTCAAATGATTAATCAGAATGAAAATTAGTTATACAGCTTATTTTTGGTCACCAAATATTGCGATTAAACACAACTCATATTAATTGTATGAGAGTTTAGTTGCAAATCACGCTCGCTAATTTGCGCTTAGGCTAATCTTCAATTCAATCAGACTTAAGAATACTCGTAGGAGAAATGTCTTTAAAGTTAGAATAAGTTAGAATAAGTTAGAATAGATTTAGAAACAAACTATCTCTTATTCATTATGCTTAGAATATTTATCCTTATTTTTGAATCTATAACTACAATAATCACTTTATTGTTAAGACAAGTGCACTTGAGTACAAACTTATAATATATTCAAAATGTATTCTTCACTCTTTCGGTGCAAGTCAATCCATCACTTTGACGTTTATGGTAATTTAGTCATGCCCATTAACATTAATAAAAATTAAATTAGGTTTCTGAGCATTTTTGCTTCAAACTTATTCTTGAAAATGTTTGTTTCATAAATTGTTTGTAATAAATATATGGCTGAACTAATCATATCTTAATTATTTTTCTAATAATTCCATCAAAACTATTCATTGTTTAAGTATGACAAATTTAAATAAATATAGATTTGACTCATTAAGTCATAACATCTTTTTTATTCAACAAATACACACTCTTCTTGGAATTAGTTACCGATTCTTTACTACCTTTAAAGTACTATTCTATAGATTTCGAATGACAAAATGTTTGATTACAAGTCAAGCATAAACAAGAATGATTACTATAAATTATTTATTTTATAGTAACCTTCAAATTATATTTTATTACATATATTGAATGTCAACTTAATGTCATTCAGTTCGGTTCGAGTGTCAAATTCATACATCTATTCAAGTCATTATATTGGAATGCAGCAAGGTTGTCGGGTTGCCGGGTTGCCAGATTGCCAGACATCCAGGAATTTCCGGTGAAAAACCAGAATTCTTTGTACTTTAAACCGGATCAGTTCTTTCCGTCACAACCATGTGTACCAAAAAAGTTTTAGATTACTTTTCAGGGAGTATTTAATAATACATTAATTTAAAAATAATTATAGATAAATAGAACTGGGAAGTCATTATATTTTGTTTATTGTTATTAATAATTTCAAAAGAAAATGATTCCATTAAGCAGACTGAAAGTGGTTTCATTTTCAACGACTTGACCGAAAAGTCCGAAATTCCTAAATTGTTTTGTTAATAGAAAAATTTGTGAAAAAAATTCTCATAAAACCAGCCAGGTTTTAATCATACCAAAAAATTAACCAAGAGTAATAAAAAGTAAAGAGAATATTCAATGCGAACCTGGTCACACAGTGCAGCTTGAAATTTGTTTGATTAGAAAATATTGTTGACTCAAAGTAAACGTATCGGATAGTTACTAAGTTCCCAGAAACAATTGAAGTAACATAAGTTTAATGATTCAACATTAGGTTATGAATTAGTGTATTGTATGCAATTTGCATACTATGTAAATTAAAAAAATCTATATATTCCTTTTGGACAACTGCCAAAAAATCTAATTCTTAAAGTAGAGATATGACTGTTTTTCAGACGGCCCCCAAAAAGTGTTGCTTAATATCATTTACAGTACTCAAACCTATAATGTTTATCACTATAATTACGAAAAATCTGTTTTCAATTACTCCTCACGTATAAGCCAGAATTACGCAATAGTTAAACCGAAACTTCCTTTCAAAATTCAATAGAAATTTCCCATAAACGCTTACCAAATATCTGAATTGGTTTTTTTATTTAATTAGAAAAAAACCAGTCTCTCAAGCTATCTTACTTAAATCTTCTAATTAAAAACTTTTAATTAAAAATGTTATTGTTAAAAAACTTTAATTAAAAACTTTATTTACACATTAAATGGTCTTACATTGGAATAAATACATTTATTGCTGATGAAATTTGAAAATAAATTAAGCACAATATTAAAAGCATTGCACAATTATCCTAATAAAACTGATTGTATTAACTAATCTAATGATATATATGAAATATAATGAAGTATAAGGAATCGGAATGACTTTAGAATTTCCCAAAGCTTTAGGCAAAATGTAGTCAAACCATGACCAAGCTATAAAAATTATTTATCTTCTAATTGTTAGGCTTACCCATTCTCTAACTTTTACCTAGTTTAAAATCAACTGGACTTCAGTTCATTCCTTTGCCTCACGAATAAACTCGATAGCAACCCAATAAAACAGATAACAGATATTATTAATAACTTCCTGATAACACAAAGTATTTATGAAGTATATCTTCAAACTTTGTTTTCAGAGTCATTATCGGTTGAATCATACTTCAAACGAACGGCAGTTAGAGAATAGGTTTGAAAAATGACTTATATTTCACTCTTGAAATATATGAGATTTCAAAGCTTTTCATCAATATTTGGATATTTTCTAAGAATTAAGCTATTGGTATAATCGATTAGGAACTAAAATATTTATACTAACAAACAAAAGATCCAAAACAGCAAAAAGCTGAATAACAATCAAACTTTCGTATCATAAATGCAGCACTTCTGGTATCGACCAACCTGGCCACTACCTCTCAACCTGCACTTTCTGCTGGAGCTGAGCACCAAATTATTAGGACATTTCTTGGGTGAGTTTTCGCTAAGACAAGAGGTCCAATAACACAAACGAGGCATTTTCTCAAATCGACGAATCGCTGCCAGATTCAAACAAACCAGGGTACACAATATCAATAATTTCAATGTCCTCATCCTAAATAAAAAACATATATTATTTAAATTATCTTAATCTTTCATAAAATCAACAAAAAAGTTCTTCAATTAAAAATCATTTTAAATTACCTTGATATAGTTTATGTAATATAACTTTCTGCAGTCCGAAACTAATCTGAAAATCAACAGAAAAAGGCTTTATATTTGAGAATTTAGTTAACAACTTGATTAGTGGGCGAAACAATTTCACAAATGAAAGTAATTTACCTTTCAACAGAGACTTGATATAAGATCTAATACCGAACGCAATTCTACGTATTGTGAGCTAGAAATGTAGGCGCAATAACTTATATATTAAGTTACTATATAGTGAGGTAAAAACCTTCTGGGGAATTCAACTCTATCAAAACCTCATTCAATGCTGAAGCACGACTTTTATGCTGCTCTGAAAATTCTACTTAAAACTTATAATTTTTAAAGCAAACCGTAAATTTAATCTTATATACAATGAGACAATCACTTGAAGTGTGAACAGCAACAATGCTTTTTCTTTGAAGTTAAACAAAAAATTCATTATCATGTATACTGGCTGCATGAGTCGATTAAATACGTTTTCATAAATTATAACCGATTGTCGAAAAACTGGTAATTCAAGTATTTCTATGGCTAATGTTTGATCATAAGATTTATCCAAACAATCAAATAACATTATGCATAGTTTGTAAGGCCTTGACGTAAAGCTCGACTAACATTTTTTCTGTCAATTTTTAAATTGATTGATTTTTTCTCACCCATAAGCGTTTGTGTCACTGAATCGAATTAATAATAAATAAAAACTACTTTGAATATACAATACATTTAAATAAAGCAAAATACCACTGGCATAAAGGATGTAAAGATAATAAAAGGGTAAAGATAAGCAAGCTAATATTAGCTTACATTAACTCAACAATAAGTTAGTTCTCAGCTCTTTTCCTAAATCTATTTACGCTTGTATTTCACCCAAACTACACTTACAACGTCTGAGTATTTCTTTGAATGCGTTTTTTCATATTGTGACGTTAATTCATCGCAATTGAAAATCTGAGGATAATTCGTCTTGTTGGTTTATCTATTATTTTGATTGCTTTACCGATAAGTAACATTCTGTATCAGTAAACACTTTAGATCCTGATACAAGTACGGTATTCCTCAAGGCCTCAGATCCTGATGTATGTACTGTATTCCTTTGGGCCTCATGACCTTTGAATATTATTCTTTATAGTGACAACCACTTCTGCTTCGAACTTGAACCAAATTACAATACAATTATAATTCAAACTATATGCAAAACATCCTTGTTTAAACATTTGAGAACAATGGCTATTTTCCTCATCTGAGTATGTCGAGTTTGAGTTCTTCTTAAAATGATTTTATTGAGAATTTTATTAATAATTTGGGAGTTTTATTATTGTAGGTTTTTTTAAGCATATGACTACAAATATATAAAATACATTCAATTATAGTATGCTATTGAAGATAAAGCACTATTCGTGATAAATATAGCTAAAATGGTAATTTAGTTATCTTCCGTATAAATCTCAATAACTTTCAATAACTTCAACGGCATCCCTTTTCAACAGATTAAAGGCATAGATCGCTTTATTAATTTTGAATTTATGCCTAATCAATGGCTTCATATTGAGTTCTCCAATCGATAACTATAAGAGAAAACAAGTTAACCTTCAGAATTAAAACAAAGCTAACTTATTGTTACCACCAATAACTACAGGTTAGTTATAGGTAGTAACAAACTATAACAAACTAACCCTATAACCAAGGTTGGTTTGTATATTGTTAAACATAAATTCATCTTTACACTTTGAGTCTCAATAATTTCGATTTGCCACAATGTGGACGAACTAAGCGCAACTTTAATTTTTGTAGTCCTCAATACTAGGATACAACTTTGTTATCACTTTAGTCGCTTATATTGCCCGAGAAACACGATTATTTTTATTAAATGATCAAACTTTCAAAAAATTCAAAGTATAGCGTTGGGTAATACCTAATCTTATTTGAATTAGAAATAAGACTTCTCAGCACAGACCAGTGACAATAACTTTGGAACTTGCAAACTACTAGACTCCAGAATAGTGTCGGGTTCGGACACTTTTCTGAAAGTGTCTACAGATCCGGAGTCGTTAAATGTTTATGAATCGAAGTAAATCAATCAAATGAGTCAATAAGTTTTGTCTGGGCACACTTTTTTTGGGCAAATCAAGTCTGCTTTGATTGATGTCAGTTAGGAAGACTTGCCGCACCAAACGCTTCAGCGCATAATAAGCTCATAGTACTTACGGGACAGTCGCCACGAACTAACATATTATGACTAATTGATAGCTTAGCTCTTCAATAGTCGTGTACTGCCACAATAAATGATTGCTGCCTCTTCCTATGTTATGTTATCTCGTATTCTAAACACAAATTTGAGTCATATTTGAAGAATTTTCTAAAAGTATTATGAAGTTTCGCTAAACTTATTAGGGTGTTAGTCATCAATATTATATTATCTTCAAATGTATTCATCCATTGGTGGTAATCCACGCGATTGTAAGTAAAGTAAGACACAAGTTGTGTCCGTCTACTCTATAGAAATCGTATTTCAAAAAAGGAGCTACTTGTTCGACTGCAACTCTAAAGTTTTTGACTTTGATACCGATGGCCAACACTTTAGCTGGTAGTTTGTTTCCTAATACATTAGGCTTCTTTACCTCAAAGTCAACCACTTTTCAGTGCTTCCAGAGATGCAGATCAGTTGCACATGTACCACAATTTTAACAGCAAATTATAAATATAAGCAAATGAAGGGCTCGTTGTAATTAAATAGAACAAAAGGCAGTTAAAAGCTTGAAGTAAGCAATCTATAAAATTAATAAAGGTTTTAGGGTTTAGTATGTCTGACGATCTCTATTGTTGAATCTCGAGCTGACATAAACCTAAATCAGACCAAACTTACTATAGAAATAAGTTCTACGACAATATAAAGCGAAACTCTGCAGTCCGAGTGCAACAACGGAGATCGTTAAGCATTTAAAATCCTTTTTGAAAAACTCTGAAGGCTTTCTGAATACTTGGACTCAATTTGTCGTCCATCGGTTACTTTTGCAAAAGAAATAATCAAGCTTGCCAGAATTTCTGAAATAATCAATTTTTAGCAAAAATTCTTATCTTATTCTTCACTTATGGCGTTTTAAATTATCTGAACTTAATGAGTATTTTGATTACTGTTTATTTTGAATTGAGATTTTTCAATTTATCTCATAATTTTGTTGGTTTTATTCAAAAAGACTTATAATTAATTTTATTTATAACTATAATTAAGAATTCAAGTCTTAGGTATTTAGTAGCAAATAAGAATTGATTTCGGCAAATGACTGCATTGAAGTTGTGGGGTCTTGAAGTAAAGTATGGCTGACATCAACTGATTCTGATATGGAATAAAGACGTGAACGCATCGGCCACTTCTGAAAATAAATTTCAGCTTTTTAATAACCACTTAATTCTTATACGTTTTTCACAAATTTAATAAACACAATAACAAAATTCATAAACAATAAAGTCACAAAAATTGTTCATTAAAAAGTAAGAGAAATATAGAGAACTTCATTAAAGTGTTATCATATTGTAAAGAATTGACACTTACTTTGATTGGGTGCAAAAATTTCAAATCACAATCGAATGTAGTGTTAGCATTTAATTCCACTTGTTCGTCTCCAGACAGAAGTTTAGTTAAGTAAGAAATATAATTAGTCGCCAAAATAAGTATGTCCAGTTTAGATAGCTTTGTATTCGGAGGAACTGATGGCAAACATGATTGCAAGCATTGAAATGCGTGTCGCAAACTCTTAACTCGACTTCTTTCGCGTTCCGCGTTCTTTGCTGTAAAATTGCTCTTCAGTTTGAAACCTAACAGAAAGTATCCTTTTCAAGTACATGTTGGTTAATACTCTTCACTAACTTACTTTTGGTCTTCATTTTCGAGCGACCTTTCCTTCTATTCAAACACTTATTCACACAAACACTTTCCATAACTTCAAATTTAGGAAAAACTTTTTCAATCAGTGATCTCTGGGTTCTAAATAAAAGTGAAAGTGAATTTGAAAGTCTAGTGAAAACGCCCCAAAAATTGTAAAAATTTGTGTACATGAACTCTGATTGCGATAAAATTTCATAATTTACGATCTCTTCAAGCAGTACAAGGGAATGGATTTCCTATCAGTGCATATAAGTTGTAGCAAAACAATACGATTATGAATAATATTTAAACTAACTTAATAGTCGACTAACATATCGGATTTCTGTATTTAATGAACTATAACTTGAAAAAGTTGACGGGAACTAATTGCTATGAGTTAAAGGTTATGCTAACTCTCATTCATAACTTTTTTGAAAGTATAAGTTAGCCATGACTCCAGTCAAGTAGACCTCTCTCTCTCTCTCTCTCTCTCTCTCTGCTCATGCAATAAAAGAAGTTTCAACAATCTTAATTAGTGGTCAAGCTAAAACTTTTCTATTAGGTTGCACAAAATCCCAAATAATACATACTTTTCAGATTGAAATTTATTGCGTTATGGTTTAAAACTCGAATTATAATTTCTTTTCACTCTGCTTTATAGATATTGTAACGAATTAAGAAAATTCATATTTCAAAAATGTACAATTTTTCACTTCAAGTAGCCAGAGGAGGGCAGGGAGCTATAGCTTCTCATGATATTTTTCTAAAATTTAATCGCAGATCTATACTGAAATAAAGAGTCTGATAAAACTTTGAAATGGTATCTATTCAATAAATCGGCCGATTGCTTGTTGTTAAAAACTAATTAAAAATTTGATAACAAGTTAATAGATATTTTAATGTTGATATGTGTTTAGCTCAACATATCAGAGCGTTTGATTTCAAACTTAGACTCCCGAGTCAAAAACTGGATAAGACACTGCTATGTACCACAACTGCCACTGATTTTAATTGGTAAAAATTGTTTCAAACTCATAAACTTTCGCTAAATGCATATAAGCCCTAAGTGGGAGTTGAGAAAGAGATTGAAGAGCTTTTGGGTCCTTTTTTAATCGTTACAATTGAGTGGTCTCCTATTTCAAGAGATTTGTATTGAAGTGCGCCAAAAATTCACTTATTGTATCAAGAATTTATATTAAGGTTAATGCAGTTTAGTCTAGTTATTGGAAATTATGTTTTTAAATAATTATTAATTAAGGCACTAATCATGAAATATGCACAAAATACAAAGTTTAAACGATAAGCACTTTTTGAGCTGAACAAATGTTTACTTATTTAAAACTAAGTAAACATAAAGCAGTATTAATTAAAGAGTTATTTAATGTAATATTTTGGAGTTAACGTATTGCATCGTATGTAGTAATCAATACAGTCATGAAAGTATTTATTGAAAGCTTTGCGTTTAAGGCAAATACGACTTAAATAATAGTAAAACAATAATCGGATAATAATTAAATAATAAGAGATAAGATGTCAGAACTAAATGAATATGATAATAAATCGTATAAGATATGTCGTGGATCAGGATTTCGAACTGATATGGAGAGACTATTTTCTAAATTCTTAGATTATCATTCCACCAAATATATCGTTTTTGCTCAATCTTTTCGTCAGCTCAACTTTAGTCTTATTTTTCGGTAATTATTACTCTTCTATTTATCTGTTATTGTTTCTATTTTTTACTTTTTATACATTTTATTTGTTGTCTGTTTACTTAACAGTATTTAACAAATTAATTGAGGCTAATAGTAGTTAAAGTAGTTAACTAACCAAACGACCATCCGCTTTAACTAACAAACCACCATCCACTAATTACCAATACAGGGGTCGACAAAACGAGAACGAGATGCACGAATTCATAGAAGAATGTTACTTAGAAGTATTATCGCAATTACTAAATAAAGACAGAACTATGTCTGAACGAATGGCAGCACTTTTTCTACTCTACTCCTTATATCTCAAACAGCCTTTGGATCAGTCCTATAAACATCGATTTGATTTTCAAATTCGTATCACTTTTGATCAGTTATTAATTATACGAGAGTTCATTAATCAATGTAAATTCAACTCTTATTACGACTGTTTTTATA
Organism: Archegozetes longisetosus; assembly: GCA_018873245.2. Taxonomy (NCBI): domain Eukaryota; kingdom Metazoa; phylum Arthropoda; class Arachnida; order Sarcoptiformes; family Trhypochthoniidae; genus Archegozetes; species Archegozetes longisetosus. Next base: position 8,893,450 of record JAEMBT020000009.1, on the reverse strand, counting down.
TCTGGTATAAACTATTGTCCCTTAAAGCTATTGATTTCGTTTACTATCGCTATCAAACTGTTGGTCCTTCAAATACTCGCTCATCTCATTACTTGATGTCTCACAACTCAACTTCTACTATCGATACTTTGCTCAACCATTTTCACAAGTCAGTTCATTATCGCTTGGATCAATTGCAAGTCAATCATAATAAATATGTCGAATATAAGGATAGTGTGTTTCACGTGGATAGCGATTTGTCTAAATCAAAGCCTAATATTATTGGACACGACTTGTTTAAGGATTCTGTTGCCGGTTTGACTAAACTCGCTAATGACTTTCGATTGAATCGTCCAAATTTCAAAGCCAGAGGTCGGCCTTCCGTCTGGACTGCACTCGCAACTGATGCTAATCATGAAATTGCGACCACTCACTCTGGACAAACTAAACTGATTGCTGCTAACAAAACCATTAAATCAAAGAAAAACGTTAAGAAAGAGAGCCCAACTTCCGTTGCTCTGGACTGAAGAGATTAAGGACAAGATCAAGAAAGAGAAAGAAAGAATTTATAAGAGAAAAAGTCAAAACAAATCGAAGAAAAATGTCATTTCTGATTAGACACGAATATTACGTTGGCTTCATTTAAATCTCTCATTACTTATGTGTTTGATTTTGATTTAATTTTGATTTTTATCTTTTGATTATTCCATTGATTGACTTCAGTTTCTGATAACTGTTATGATATTCATATTTCTCATTAATCTTATTATCATTAGTTGAGTTGAATTTTATTAATGATTAAACTTGAAATCTGTTTAAATTAATATAGTTTGCAAGTTGTTCTCTAAATCGATCTTTAAATTTACTGATAGTTTTGAGCGATACTATGTTATTGAATAAAGATTTGTTGATTTAAAACAAAATAAAATTAGTAGGAACTTTAAGATTTAGTTACATTCATAAAGACTCTATCGAGAAGTTTTGCACATTGTTCAACTTGAAGAGCATACGAAATAAATAAAAATATAGCCATCAATATGAGTCCAACAAATAAGAAAAATATTGTCCATCTAGTGCCTAACTGCTTGATTTGAACCTTCTCGATATCATTATAAATATTATCAACAGTTTTATGCACAATATAGACAGCTTCGTGATAGAAGATATATCTTGTAATCCATAATAAAATTGAAGCAATATGTAATCCACGAATAGTCCATATAAAGTTGGTCACCAAAAATGCCTCGCTCTCAGTTAAATTCCATGGATTAGCACTTATTACGTAGAAATCATAAATGAGATAAAATACACATCGCAATATTTCTAACACCGGTGCATAGGGCCTAATCAACATTTGAAAGGTTAATTTTAATTCTCATTTATCAAATTTTCCATACCTTTTATCATATATAGCACCAAAAGCTATCAAAGAGTATGTGATGTAAGCCATCCCGAGAAATATTTGAAACCAAGAATTCCTCTTTTTAATTGAAAGAAAATTGAATAGAATTTCAAATATGATTTTATAGGGTTTTTCATAAAGCCTACCACTAGATGATGGTCTGCTATCAAGTAAAAGCCTAAGAATATAATAAATCCATGTGTAGTGGTGTAAACTTTATGCCACAACGGAATGAATGGATCATAAGTATATTTGGGTAGACTAGGATCAGGTTCAGGTATTTCTGATAAGAGTCCAAGTCTAGGTGTTCCCGGTTGCCAACCTGGACCTTTCAAAATTGCTGATAGCTTGTTCTTAAAACCGTCAACCGATTGAAATTTCTGCCAAACGTTTTTGTAGTAACCGAATTGAAGAGTTAACATATCAAATGTTTCGGGATGTTTGGACACAACACCGAATATAATGTGTTCCTTTTCGTGTTGATAAGTGCCAAACACATGATCCCAAAACATTAGTAGAGCGCTGTAGTTCTTGTCGATGCAATACGGATTCTTGCCTTTGTGTATAAAGTAAATTAATTTTAATCTTAAAGTCATAATTGGGACAGTGTTTGAAGCAGGAGCCTAGCGTAGTTTATTCTATAACTTTTGATTTTAAACCACAGGTATTCAATGCATTAAGCTGGATTTCTTAATCCCTTATCATTTGTAAAATAAATTTGATGTTTGAACTTCTAAGAAATATCTAAGCATATTTTTCAAAATGAAAATTGAAAAACGGGACGACTAATTGTCCCATCGAGAGATTTTGGTCTGACGGGATTTCTGTCTTTTCTCTTTAAAAAGACGGGACGGGTGGTCACTCTAGCTATAAGTCCATTGATTATAACGAGAGTTCACTATATCGTTTATAGTGTAGAGGGTCTACAAACCAGATAATTTTTCAGAAAGTCTACATTTTAGATTGTAGTTCACTATATCAAAACTTATTAGAGAGAGAGAGAGAGAGAGAGAGAGAGAGAGAGAGAGAGAGAGAGAGAGAGAGAGAGAGAGAGTCGACTGTACTAAAGTTAGAATTATTTTTAAAATACTGATACCATGATGTACTCTATGATTGCCGGCTGTATTGACAATATATTCTAATGGTCCCAATTGTGGGATTACTTCATTATGAACCCATAGCTGGCAAAGAAGACTGAATTGTATGTGAACTGCAAGTATTGGCGGAGGAATGATCACAGCCAAAGGGATTGGAAATATCTGTTGATTGGATTGAAGGATTAATTTCATTATAAATCTTTTGAGTAGGAAGATGTAATGTTGCTTTTTGTATAGTATCAAAATATTAGTTATTGATTTCACATGAGAAAATAAGCAAATAAGAAGTAAAACCATCATTGATTAAAGTCTTATGAGTTATATAGGAATTTACGATCTAAAATTCGGCTAAAGAAAACTTTGAGAATTAGAATTTTTGGCCCTTATTTCAAAAGTCTGGGGGTGTCAGTAGTTAAATGAATTTGATATTTGCTAATTTTCTAATGTTTAGGCTTTATAAAAAGCAACTTTGTCTCGTTCCTACTTTAAAAAGCACCAAAATATGATTGAAAACTAACTCACATCAAAGAATATCAAGTCTACAATGCTATTACGTATGGCAGTTGTGACACTGATATCTTCAGCCATATGATGGTATTGGTGTGTTGCCCATAAAATGTTAATTTCGTGAAAGGCTCGATGTGTCCAATAATAAGCAAATTCAACCAATAGTATAGAAAGAACCCAAGTCCATAATGAATTGATAGGTAGAGTAACCAAACGATAATTTGCGTGAATGTAAACAAAAGCAGTGACCACAAGGCCCAAAAGAAAGACTCTGTTCGAAAATTGATGAAGTATTGCAAATATACAGTAATGCCTATCGAGAATAAGCTCAAGAACAAGAATTGAAACCTTAAAACTGCATAAAGCATCGCCGATCCAGTGTTTATGATCATATCAGCAACTCTTGATGATTGTTTGCGTTGAAAGAATCTTATAATTTGCTCTAATATAATCATAAATGCTAAGACTGGAGCTACCTATTGTTTGAAATTAGTGATCATTTTGAAAATATTCAGATTACATTCTGTTAAGCTTAAAGGCTTTGGTCATAGAAATCTAGCACTACAGTCGACTCTCTATATAATGAAGTGGGATATAGTGAACGACCAGCTATAATGTACATCTTTTGGAAAATTACTTAAGTCTTAGACCCTCTACATTATATTCGATATAGTGAGCTCCTGTTACAATCAATGAATTTCTAGTGCATTAGAGTGCTCACTATAGCGAAAGACGACTGTATCTCTAGCATCAATCAAATTGCCTAAAATTATCTCAATTAACTTAAGTTGGTTCAAATAATTGGCGAACTCACCCAAATCTCATAATTTCTGACTTCGGTGGCATTTTCGAAAAAGTGGTCGTAAGGATTATGGATATAGAACAATAGTCCGAGTTGTGTCAAACCTCTATATCCCATTATACTCAAGCACTCAGACCCGAGATTACTTGAATTCATTTTTGCAATTATCAATTCAGAAGACGTGTTCAATGAAGAACTCATTGACATATTAATAAAATTACTCATTTTTGATAAGTATTTTCTAATATAATATAAACTATGCCAACTGTTATATAACTTGTTTTAATCTTTATAGAAATATCACTCTAGATATACCGTACGCATCGACTTTATATAGAACTGAGATATCGTAAGCTATGATGTTAGAAAATATTTCTGAACTTCTATATATACTTCTGAACTTCTGTACTCGTATGATTGGTAAGAAACTTATGTAAAGAATCTTAAATGACTCAATCTAAGAGGATAATAGTGGACAATCACGTAGAACAATATTCAGGGTTAACGAGGAAAGTCAAAGTGATCTTAAGATTGCAAAAGCTTCTATAGCAAAATCAAATCTTTATCCGACAATTGTTTAATATTTATTTGAATAATTAGTTCAATAAACCCACTCAATATGAACGTTCGATTTATTAGTTAATTGACCCAATGATATTTCTAAGAATTTGAGTCATTTATCTTAACAAGTATGCTTTCTAATTTAATCACTAATGAATTATGTAATATACTTCAAGCAAACTTCTATCTAGTGGTTACTAAGGAAAAACCAAGTCTGCAAAAGTTTGCATAAGTTCTCAGAAGTAAACATAATCATTAAAACTTATTTTCTATAGTTTTGCTTTAGTAAAGATATTTTAAGGATTGTATTCAATTGCTCATATCAGTGTCAGATATTTCACAATTAACTTGTTTATGTAAAACAATCTTTTACGCAAAAGGAAATAACTCTCGAAATTTCAACAAAAGGAAGTTTTATTTAACTATCATTCGTATTAAAAAGCTTTGTTTTAATATGATGTGCGCGTAGAATTACCTTCAGTCAATGATACGTGTAATATGAAATATTTTATCCTTGTTCTCAACTCTTAACAAACTTTCATTATTTTCGTTCTTTATTTAAAGTAAAATAAAGATTTCTAAATTTTTTTTGTTAGACATAAAAACAAATGCTGAAGAGTTAACAATGTCTAATGACAATTAGCAACAATTACAGTACTAATGTTAAGCATTCATTCATAAAGGTTCTTGACTTATTTTCACATTCTATTGGGTACTGAGAAAACAGAAACATCGAAAGAAAAATTTATTTCAGATTCTAACCTATACGTGTATTTGTTCCAAGTAAATTCAACTGAAGTGCAAGTTTTAAAAAAATTATATTATAATTATAAAACTGAATCATTGCAGTGACCAGATTTTCAGCTTAGGGAGTAGAAATTTGAAAAATCTTAACAAACTTAATACTCTAATGAATGAGAGGCATTAAGACATTGTGAGTATAACATCAGTAATAATATACTGGAATTATAGCTATTAGGAATAATTTCAGTAGAGTGTTAAAGTGTTTTGAGACTTTTAGGCAGCCAAAATCGAATAACGATTTTTTGGTTTCAAATGTATATACAAATGAAGAAAAATAGGTTAGGACCTTATGAATAAGATCTTATTGATTCTTTTTATGGAGGATTTATAATTCTATTTCGATTCAATTTCATTTTCGACTTAATTCTCCATAAAAATGAGTCAATAAGACTTGATTCGTGGGGTCTTAACTATATTTTGCCTTATGATGCATTGGATTCAGTAACGACTTGTGTGGAGATATAAGGTCTTTCGGATTATTGCACTAAATCAATGTTTAGGTCTTACTTTACATTCAGACAAATTTTCATAATATGCTCCAATGAGGAAAATATGATTAAATCGGCAAAGAAGTTGTCTCTAATTTCTATAGAAAAGCATTACGACTAAGAGTAGTTTTGCACTTATGCGTCATAAGAGTGTGTTAACTGCATATTTCTATTACATTCAATTACATAATGTATTTATGCAATACTAAGTTAAATGTGAGTAAATTATTTACAAACTTTTGAAATAAAACTTTAACTTTATGTTTATGTTCATTAGTTTTGATTTTTAAAATCTTAAAACGTGTGATTTGTTAAAAAATAAATTGAGAAATATCACTAATTGTGTTATAAATAGACAAACGCCTATAGACTTGATTAATAATGAACTGATGCAAAAGTCTAAAGAAAATGGAAAGAAACGTACATCACATCCAATCTTATGGCAGAAAAACACGAGAAAAATATTAAGAAACTCAGTAAATTATTAAAAATAAATTATTTAAATTTATTTGAAAGTTGTACCACTTTAAACGCAATTTTCTCATTTCTGTGCATAAGGTTAAAGTCGTTACTGCATACAACGCATCTTATGTACAATTGATCAAAACTAAAACTCGGCAGTGAAAAAAGTTCTACAATTTAGAGCTACACTTTTAATGCATTTAGGGTGGTTTTTTATGTGAAAGATCACATGCCTTTTAGTTGGTCGGTGCTATTGCATTAGTCATTTTATATTTCATTTACGTAAATTTTAAAAATCAACACTTTTATCAATATTTTGCCCGAGTATTATACATATTTTTTTGACAAAGTTTTTACAGTCCTTTCAAATAATCTCAGAAACGTCGCAGATGTACACTTATCTGTAGTATTATTTTACATACAATAGACTTTACATATTTGACCCAATATTAAAATTGAAAAAAATTAGAATCCAGCTATCAATCAGTTGAATTGGTATGTTTTACAATTGATGATGAAATTATAGTTGAGCTACATTTATGTGAATGTTTCAAAGTGTGATGCAATTAATAAGTGCCAAAACTGTATTCTTATGTCCGTAGTGCATATGAAACGCTTTGAATGATGCTAAGACTTCTTTCTATGATGGGACTGTCATACTTGGAAATAGTTTTGTATAAAGATACTCATAAAATAAAATCTAAACTTTATAATCTAAGTGAATGGCGAAATAGTTGTGAACATGAGAGTAGAGGAAGTGGATGGGAGGAGAATAAGTTATTAAATGGGACAACAATGCCTTTTTTACTTTTGTTACTCACTCTGATGGCCTCAGTACTAATAATTTTTATATAAATCTAACTAAAACATTTCTTAAGATGATAAAATATATATCTAAATAAAATATCAACCATTAGATTTTACAAATAAATATTATTTGTGCATTAATTCGACTTATTTGAGCTTGTTTAAAGAATTTTGAATCAACTGACGTATCATTACTAGGGTGCACAATTCATAAATTTTTAATTGTGTCATATCAAAACACTGTTGAAAACTGTTAATACATATTCTAAAGTTGTCATTCTTTAAAGGTGTCGTTTAAAGACTTTAACGGGTCACAAAATAAATGTTGTTAAACATTTATTGAACCACCATGACTCACACATTAACATGAATCATGGAACTGCATATGTTATTTATTATCTTTTTTCATTCGAAAATATCCCGACTACAATTACATATTTTAGCCAGATTTGACTTCAGTCCATTACGGGAAAATGGTTGTGATCTCTCTTGAATTTGATGAAGTAAGCTTTGCAAAAAGTATCAAAACCCAGCAAATGTCCCTCAAAACCATTCTCTTGAACACCTATTCGGTTACCTACAGCTCGTCAAACTGAGCCGTTTTAGACTAATCTACTGAAAAAGTTTTACTTTAGAGCGACTTAAGTTCAACTATTGTACAGTAAGATAAAGAAAGATTATCTTGAGTGACGTCGATATCGCTGAAGTATAGAGCAGAACATGTTATATCGGATATTCTATATTTTTATGATTTCAATTGATGTCGATCAGATTAACGCCACAATCAGTACTTATTTTTAATTATAGAATGTTTTTTTATGAGAATAAATATGTAAGATAATAAATTATGTAAGAATAATTACAGAATTTCTTATATTTTTTAACTCTATTGAATAGATTTTGATTTACAAGTTTATCAAATTTGAAAAAGCATATCCCTTAAAAAGTATCAAATTTTTATTGTTATTCAATCTACGATACTGTAGGATTTTTTAAAACTAAACTCAAATCCTTATAACAATTTTTCTTTATTATAACCAGAGTCTTAACTTTGTTGGAAATCCAACTTTTTATTAGATAAACGAAAAGCTAGAATTCAAAGATATGAGTGCCAATCACCAAGTAACAATTAATTTGAGCTCATATTTATGTTCCTATAAATCCTATAAACCTTATTTTTGTCATTCAATTCTCCACTTATTGTTTTATCATTATATTTTGGAACCTTTAGTTTATATTCTTTAGGAATGAAAATATTCTTTTTCTCTAAATAACTTTTTGTTACTGCTTCATTTGGTTCAATTGGATCAGCAACATTTTTAATTTGTTTATTCTTCATGTCTGTATGATCAAAGTTTTTAAGATCATCTATTTTATTTTCAACTTTAGCTTGTTCTTCTTTTATCAATCTTATTTTACCATCTAATCTATCAACATACTTTGTTGTTGCTGCATCAAGTGGATCAGTAGGATTTGATAAATTCATTATTCTATTGTTATTCATATTGAGTGCTCCAACCATACTTCCTCCTGTTGATCTTACAAATTTATCCAGCTCTGTATTGATTTGTCTATCTAAATCTATGTCATTATCAAAATTTGATCTAAATCCAAACTTGTTTATTGACATTATACTTATTTATTAGTAAATTTATCAAAATCAATTTTTAATTAATTAAATGATAAGATATAACCGTAATAATCCTAAATTGAATAAAACCTTTATATTAGGTAAAGGATTATCATCAGCTGACAGAATTAGTTTAGAAACTAAGAAAGTTACTAAAAGTTCTTTAAATAAGAAAAAAATAAAGTCTTTGCCAGCAGAACAACAAATGTTTTTAAAGCCTTTGATTAATAAAACTGGAAAAGGATTCAAGAAAATATGATTATTATGGGAAAACATTCTTATGTATTTTTATATAATTATTCTTTGTTATTATTTTCATTTTTAATAATTCATCTAGTATAGCATTTATCTTATTATACTCGCCATTATTTCCTGCATTATAAGAAGCAAGAGATAATTGTAACTGATTTATTAAAGATTCTGGATCACTTGGAAGGAAAGTAATATTTAATTTTTCACCTGATTTTTTGAATAAATGTGGGAATAATTGTTTAATCAATTTCCATTTCTCACTTCTATCTGAATTTACTTTTTTAGTTTCAGGATTAAAACTTTGGTAGATAGATTTGTCTTTTCAAGTACTTCTTTATAATCTTCATAATCTCCATCTACACATAAATCTAAATTAGGATCTTTTTTCGTTAATAATTCCATTAATCCTTCAGTTGCATTATATTTCTTACCTGCAATCTCTAAGAAATTATTATCAAACTTTATAATTGAATTACCAATTGAATAGTAATTATTACTAGGATTATATCTTATCGAATATCCAGCAGTACTTTTATCGTCATTATCACTTAAACAAGTTTGAATTAGTTTACTTACTTGAATAGTAGGTTTTACTGTTTTGGTTTCTGTTCCAGTAGTTATTGCCGGTAATTGATTTATTCTTTGGTATATCTTTACTTGATTTGATGATATCTTATCACCTAAAGCACTCAATTCTTTTTTATGTGCAATATTTTGTTCACTAATAATTTCTGTTATTGGTTTAAATAGTTTTTCTGCTTCTTCTTTAAATCCCATATTGACTAGTTTCTCTTCTTCAAAGTTTTGTTTAATATTTTTCCTAGTTTTAAGAAAATCACTAATAATTTGATCTCGTTTCTTAGGATCAGTAATATTAACAAACATTGTTTATTTATTATTAAATAATTAAACGACCGTTTAAAATTTGATAGATTTTTTATATCGTTTAACGACAACGTTTTAACAACTGATATAAAAGTCGTTTAAGTTTCTTCTGTATTTTCCATTGTGTTTATTTGATGATAAATCAACTGTTACAAAACTATAAGGTTTTTCCCATGTTTTATTGCATAAGTATTTAAAATCATTTTTATTGATATCTGTACAATGATCTCTATAGAAATAATCTAATGTTATATTGTCTTGAGGGAATAATATAGATAAATTTGAATTTTCTCTTATTGTTTGTCGAGGTAATTTAGTATAATTCTGTGATGTATAAAAACAATCAATATTATTATGTCTACCTCTTGTATAATAAGCTTCACATTTGTTCTGTTTCTCCAACATAATATCATCAAATATTATCAGGTTTTTATGCTTTTTATTTAATTCAGTTTGATCAGGTATACTTGAATTACCATCAAAATATTCAACTATAATTTTATTCTTTTCTTTTAATCCTTCACCTATCTTTTTAATATAATAATCATCAGTTAATTTATTCTTTATTAGATCAGCGATTAATTCTTTTGTCAAATTGTTTCTTATTCCTTTAATTATCACTTGATATTCTGGTTGATGTAATGATTTACTAAAGATATATAAATGATCATAATCCAACCAATCATTAAGTAACAAATTTAATAATAGACTTGTTTTACCGCAACCCGATTTTCCTACAATACAAGCTCTTATTGAATTAGGAAGTAAAGGACTATTATTCCTTTTATTTTCAATAGGAATTGATAGATTGTCTAACATTTATTAATAATTATAAATGATGATATATTGTTTAAAGTGTAAGAGTAAAAAAGAAGTTAATAATATTAAAGAAATTTATTCTAAAAATAATAAACCTATGATAACTGGAACTTGTTCATCTTGTGGAACTAAACTTTATCAATTTATCAAAAAAGGTAAAGGAGTTTTTAATACTTTATTAAATAAAATTCTAATACCAGAGATGCATTTATCTTTACCTAAAGATGTTTTATCTGAAAATGTAGAAAATGGTAGTTTTAATAAAACAGGAAAATATAGTTATTGTGGTCCTGGAACTAAATCTAATAAAAGATTATCACAAGGTTATAAAGGAATAAATAATTTAGATAAAGCATGCTTAGAACATGACATTGCATATGACAAAAATAAAGATACAAAGAATAGAAATATAGCTGATAATTTATTGGCACAAGAAGCAAATAGATTAGCAAATGACATAAATCAACCAGAATATGTTAGAAATGACGCAAAGAAAGTTGCAGCTTTAATGTCAGCTAAATCCTGGTTAGGTTTCGGACATTCTTCATGACAATCACTTAAAGATATTTATTTCGATCCTAAACAAGGCTATTCAGGTATTAATGATTTAGTAAGAAAAACTGGACTAAAACAAAAAGAAGTAAAAGACTTCTTAGATACAGTTGATACTTATACCTTACATAAACCAATTAGAAAAAAGTTTCAAACTAGAAGAGTTTATGTAAAAGGAATAGATGATCAATGGCAAGCAGACTTAGTTGAAATGAGAGAGTTCAGTGATGAGAATAAAGGGTTTAATTACTTATTATTTGTTATAGATTTTTTCAGTAAATATGCATGGGCTAAACCTATTAAAAATAAAACAGCTGAAGAAACAATTAAATCTTTTGATAATATATTTGAAGAAAGAAAACCTTTAAAGTTACAAACAGATAAAGGTAAAGAGTTCATTAATAATAAGTTTCAAAAGTTTCTACAGAGTAAAAATATTACTTGGTTTAGTACCAACTCAGATGTTAAAGCTTCTATTGTTGAAAGATTCAATAAAACTTTAAAAACTAAGATGTGGAAATATTTTACACAAGTTGATAATAAAAAATGGATCAATATAGTTGATGATTTAGTTTATAATTATAATAATACTTATCATACTTCAATTAAAATGACTCCTGTAGAAGGTAGTAAAAAAGAGAATGAAGTTTTGGTATATAAGAACTTGTATAAAAATGATAAAACGATAAGACAGTCAAATAAATTTATTGTAGGAGATAAGGTTAGAATATCTAAATACAAGGGAACTTTTGATAAAGGTTATTTACCTAATTGGACAACTGAATTATTTACAATAAGGTAAATTTACAGTAATGTGTTAAATACAAATCCAGTTACATATAAAGTAAAAGATTGGAATGATGAAGAAGTTGAAGGAAGTTTTTATGAACCTGAATTGGTCAAGTTTGATAAACAAAATGAAGATTATGAAATAGAAAAGATTATTAAAACAAGAACTAAAAAAGGAAAGAAAGAAATATGTAAAATGGAAAGGATATCCTTCATCTATGGCAAGTTGGATACCTGCTGAAAATTTAAAGAGTTAATAGGATTTGATAATGGCCATGAGCTAAAGTTTTTACTCCGTCATCTAGTATATATCTTTTGTCATCAAAATTGGATAAAGCAACATTTTTTTGATGAAGTGTATAAACATCTAATCTTTTAGAACCTATTCTATTAAACTCAACAAAGTTTTGTGTTTCATTGAATAGAATATCTTTATATATTAGATGATTTCATAATGGACTTCAAACTTTTTGATAAGGTAAAACTACGTTATTATTAACTTTAGTCAATAAGTTAATACTTCCAATTCATCACTAGTTAGTGTACTATTAAATGATGGGCCTTCAACTAATTGTGTTGATTCTTGCCGTATTGGCATTAAAAAGTATCGAGGCCCCAATTTTAGACCAACTTCGGGAAAGTGTCACTGCAGAGGACCAGCGATCATTTATAAAGTTAAGTGTATTACTGGGCACAGCTCAAGAGTTGTTGCGACACAACTGGCAACTGCTGCTCCTCAAGGCCATTTAAGTGAAAGGCAAGTATACACCTGGTATAATGATTTTAAAGACGGAAAGCGCACAGATATAGAAAATCTATCTGGACCCGGAAGACCACGAGATGTGGTTACAGAAGAAAATAAAAAAATGGTTAGGCAGCTGATATTGGAGAGCGAGGGAATGCGTACGGAAGATCTCTTATATGAAACTCAAATGTCTCATACAAGCTTATGGAGACTTCTCAAAGAAATCGGAGCCAGAAAAATAAAGTCCAGGTGGGTCCCTCACGAATTGACCGAGAGACAACAGCAAGCAAGAATGAATATAGCAGGTAAACATCTTGCACATTATCAAAGGGAACGTGATTTTCTGAATAAGATAATCGCCATCAATAAGACATGGATTAAATCATATGACCCACAAGAGTCTAGATCCGCTAGTGAATGGCTATTGCCCGGACAAAAACCGTAGTTATGCGGAAATGAAAAAAAAATTTTTTCTGAAAAATGCACAGAAATGAGAAAATCGCGTTTCAAGTAGCACAACTTTCAAATGCATTTAAATCACTTATTTTCAATAATTCATTGAATCTCTTAATATTTTTCTTATGTTTTTCTGCCATAAGATTGGATGTGATGTACGTTTCTTTCCATTTCCTTTAGACTTTTGTATCAGTTCATTATTAATCAAGTCTATAGGCGTTTGTCTATTTAAAACAGAATTAGTGATGTTTTTCAATTTATTTTTCAATAAACCACACATCTTAAAATTTTAAAAGTCAAAACAAATGGACGTAAACAAAAAAATAGTTTTATTTCAAAAGACAAAGGCGGCATATGAAAATTATGTTAGACAATTTAATTATAAACATTCCCATACTAATACAGGATGTTATTGATGCATAAATATGTATATATTGTAATATAAGCTATTACAGGATACTAGAGGTAGATCATTTTTTGAGTCAAATTTCAAACTAATATTACAGGATAACGAAATGAGATATTTTAATTCTATCTTCACCAAATTATAACTATAATTAACAGCTTTTAAGAACACATTAAAATGTTTATATAAATAATTTTTTAGTAACGGAAAATTGTGTTTGTAAATTTCAAATGACTATTGTCATATGATACCAATAAAAACACAAACGTTTCTTGGTGTTAAATTAAAGCACTAATAGTCTAGTTTTAATTTTTGAAGAGTCTGCTTTGGGTTTCTTTTGGTAACAAGTACAACTTATAAAAATAGAAATGTCCGAACAAATGTCACATTTACCTAATTTAAGATATAAATATTGTGCTTGTTGCACTGTCCGGTTGGATAGTATTATAAGACGTGATGTAAGACGCGTCAACGAAAATGATTTAGTGACTAAATTAAATACTGTGAAGCCGACAATATTAACAAATAAAAGAAAATCAATGGATTCAACACTGATTAACAAAGGTGATTTAATTTGTGGAAATTGTAGAAACTTTGCTAAAAAGTTCAAAGGTGATAATACTTCAAATGTGAACGTGTCACTACCTATTACAACTAATTTGTATCCATCGTTATTGACCATCATGATAATGAAAAGCTTGACAGTGACCAGCGTGACCAAGATCACATTGAAAATCGTGTTGAGCACCTTACAATTTACCCTGATATCTCTACAATGTTACCAACAATAGATTAAAACTCATACTTTTGTTGTATATATGTCTTATAGTATGTATATATTGTCAAACTGTAAGAATTTCTATAATATTTTATTTGTCCATAACTTTTTAAATAATGCGCCGATTTTTAAAATTTTTGCTTAATTATATATCATTTTATATGCTTTATATCTGGGCAAATTAAAATTAAAATTGCTACATGTTTTTTCATCTACCGCCTTTGTCTTTGTAAATAATTGACTCACATTTAAATTAGTATTGTATAAATAATTGAAATATACAGTTAACACACTCATATGACGCATAAATGCAAAACTACTCTTAGTTGTAATGCTTTTCTATAGAAATTAGAGACAACTTCTTTGCCGATTTAACCATATTTTCCTCATTTGAACATATTATGAAAATTTGTCTGAATGTAAAGTAAGACCTAAACATTGATTTAGTGCAATAATCCGATAATCCTTATATCTCCACACAAGTCGTCACTGAATTCAAAGCATCATATTATAGTGACTATTATCCTCATTACGAGGGTAATGAAGGATATGGTGGCTGCTATTATTAATAATCAAATCAATTCAATAAACATGGTCTAAAAATCCTTTTCTCTACTAAAAGTATTTTCAAATCATTTATTTCACTGAGTTAGAAACCAAATAAACTGGCATGTTGATAATAAAATAGTTATGCATAAATGTTCAGATTTAAATTCACATCTTTTCTATGAAATATCTGATTCAAACTAAATTTCAATTATAACTAAATCTTGTAATGAGATCGTTTAGCAAATATTTTGAGGCAATGACGGGAGTAAATCGCGAGCTTGATATGTCTTTGTTCAATCTTATTGTCAACTAAGTTATGATGGCAACTCAAATGATAACTATCTGGAGACATTTTATTGGATTTAGTTATTTCAACTTCAATCTTAGAATATGAGTATTTGATTAAAATAGCAATCAAGAGTTTTACGAAACTAGGCTTAAGTTTGTGTAAGTCGAATTTGCGTAGGAAACCAACCATTCAGTCAAACAAATAAACATTCGTTTAAGTTTTAATAATTTTCCTCTAAATTCATCCAATCCCTAATGAAAGACAAAGCATCAATTATGATTTTCCTACATTTCACAATTAAAGCCAAATGCAAGCGACTAATATAGTCATCATAAAGTTTATTTCGTGCGTATTTTCATCGTAATCATAATTGATACTTTGTCTTTCATTAGGGATTGGATGAATTTAGAGGAAAATTATTATAACTTAAACGAATGTTTGTTTGAATCAGTTTGATTGATGTGTTTGCTTCCCATATAAGTTCGGCTAAACCTACTTTCGTAAGACTCTTGATTGCTATTTTAGTCAAATACTCACATTCTAAGATTGAAATTGAAATAAACTAAATCTAATAAAATGTCTTCAGATAGTCATGATTCCTGCACTAAAAGTTTGTTTAATTCAAAAAGTGATCAAACTTCAAATAAAACTTCGCAAGTGGAATATAGAGTGAAAATAGTTTGGCGGAATGTATTGGCTTTGACATTTTTGCATTTGGCTGCCATTTACGGCTGTTATACGTCCATACTTGGTCTCGGAAAATGGCAAACAGTAGTCTGGTTCTGGTTCGTGAGCGTTTTTAGCTCTTTAGGAGTTTTGGCAGGATCTCACAGATTGTGGTCACATAAGTCATACAAAGCAAAACTTCCTCTCAGAATAATTTTAGCCATCTTGCAAACAGCTGCTCTTCAGAATGACATATACGAGTGGAGTCGTGACCATCGCGTTCACCACAAATGTTCCGAAACTGATGCTGATCCACATAACGCTAAGAGAGGATTCTTTTTTGCGCACATGGGTTGGCTTCTATGTAAAAAACATCCTGAAGTCATTGAAAAGGGGAAAACTATCGATCTGAGCGATTTATGGGAAGATCCTGTGGTCAGATTTCAGAGAAGGTTTTATATACCATTGATTCTATTGTTTTGGGGCCTGATTCCGGTAGCAGTTCCCATCTATTACTTTGGAGAATCTTTGATGACGGCTGTTTACGGTAAATTTAGTATTAATTTTTGTAAAGCTATAGGCTAAAGAAATAATGAAATTTCCTTTTTGAATTCAAAGGCAACGCATTCAGATATGTATTTACATTACACCACGCCTGGAGTGTCAACTCAGCTGCTCATTTGTACGGCAAAAGACCCTACGATAAGACTATAAATCCAAGTGAAAATTCATTCGTAATTTATGCCTCAATGGGCGAAGGTTTGCATACTTTTATTCAACTATAAGTTGAATGTTCTTTATCTAAAATTTTTGAAATTATAAAACAATGAATATATTTGAATAGGATATCACAACTATCATCATACATTTCCTTATGATTATTCTGCGTCTGAACACGGGTGGCAAACTAATTTCAATCCTGCGACTGCTTTCATTGATTTCTTCGCAAAAATAGGTTGGGCCTATGATCGTAAAGTAGTTTCGGCTAAAACTATTAATGATAGAATCGAAAGAACTGGAAATCTGAATGAAAAGACTAGAAAAATAAATTATTGGCTTGATCTTTTGAAAGGCATTCTAGTGCTTAGTTATCCAATTATTATACTGTCTTGTTTGAGACTTGTTTTCGCAAAGTAAAAATTGACTTACGCTCGTATATGCGGTTTATGATCAATTTTGATTTGTATATTGACTCCAAACAATTATTGTTATTACAATCAGTTGATCATATACTTGTTATTTAGATATAAATTCTATAGCTTTAAATCAGTTTTTCATTCTTTTAAAAATAATTTGTCGAACTCTTATCTTTAAAACTGCTTTATGTTTTATCTAATGCTTTCAAGGTTATTATTGTATTAATGTTTTCAATGGAATGCGGCTCACATTTTAAAAGAATAATAATTGGGTCTATTTTTGTTTTTATAAGACATGTTAAAAACTTGTGAAGACAATGACTCTTTGGGCGGAAGTCTCGAAGAGAGGGCTTCATAAGCCTCTGAGCGAAAGTGGTAGTGTTAAAAATATGTAAAAGTCTTTTAAAATGTGAAAACCTCCAGATATGCTTATATTTTTAATTACCAAACGAATAATGAAATCACATTTAATGTTATACTATTTCCCGATTTGTATTTTTATTAAATATTATTTTAAATATTAGGATTTTCATTTAATTCCCGCGTATCAGGTATCAAAAGTTAATTTTATTTTTACAGAAGTACTTTGTAGAATTGCAACTATTGTATACAATAAACACTCAAGCACTTTGAGTGTTTGCCTCGGGTGATCTTTGATTAATGCCCACAGAATGTCTTTGTCCACCACTATTGGTCACCCACTTCCCGGGAGATCTTCGAGGCTACGGTTTCCCGATCGAAATCGACTAAACTGCCTCTGATACTGTCGGACACTGGTTACTTGGCCGTAGGTATCATTGATGTATGGAAGCGTGAATAATTCACAATTTGTTACTTTCACTTGTCACTTGTTAGCTATCATTTTTTAATACAAAACCAACCTTCGTAAAATAAGTAAACTACAATTCTTCCACAATTCCTAATTAATCACAGAATATAAGTGATGACCATTTCAAGACCAATTGAACAACAGAAAGAAACCGGCGGCCATTTCCATATCAGATAATCTACGGAAAGCAACCGATAACCTCTTTTAACTTAGATGACCTATGGGAAGCAATCGATGACTATATCAATATCTAATCATTTACGGAGAGCAGCCGATGGCCATCTTTGATTCAGGTGATCCACGGGAAGTAACTGAAACCCTTAGTTTCAGTAAGTTCAAGCTTATTGATATGATTCGAATGCCTTAATTCGTCGCCTCTATAAACGTTGCTGCCAAAGCTCTTCCAATGTTTGTTTACTCTTGATTCTAAATTTGATTTTGCTTATTAATAAAATCACTAAATTGTAAAAATGTCTGAATTTGACGTGATAAAGTTCAGGAAATTTACCTAGATGAGAGCTAAAAGGTAACATAAGTCACTTATATTAAAAGACCTCAAGGAGTATTGAAATTTTTGAAAATCAATCAAAAATTATTCAAACACTTAGGAGTTTTTCAATAACTGCTACAAAGAATGGAAATATTAAGACAATAATGGTATTTTATTTTTTAGATATGATCTTAGTGGTCTCTTACGTAAAGCCATTATTGATGACGATATACTCTTGACTAAAGTCGCTAAAGAAAACGACGTTACCCATGAAAGCCATCAAAAAATCCCGATTGATTTCAAAATTTTGATTTAAATTTTACCTAACCTAACTCCTCCCACTCCACTGGCATTTGCCGTCTTGCGATGTCGCCCGGGAATGATCCGTAATTTTCAAGATGCCTACCAACAACACAATACGCTGACCTTGCGAATCACTCGCCTGGAGATGTCATTAACTTTGAAAGGCTCACGCTTTTCGATTTCGATATCTTCATGCTATAAATATGTAAATAAAATTATATAATTATATGTATAGAAACTTAGCTTATCAAAGCTAGCCGTGATAAAAATGTACATAAAATAGTTTCGAATTTTCTAAATCCTGATTTTTAAAGTTAAATTTTATGACCACTTAGATAAAATAAGCTTTTGCTTTTGGGGAAGTAGATTTTCAGGAAGTGTGAACAAAAAATATATGACTATATAGCGTGGGTGGATAGAAGTGGGAGGGGCTTATATGAAGTGAGGGTAGTGTCTAGACGGTGATTCTACCACTTAAGAGTTGATTTCTAGTGATTTTGAAAATGTGGGTGTGGTTTGTGAACAGGTGGGCGGAGCCTCAAAAGGGAGTGGGGATGAACTTCTCTTATCGAATACTACCCGAAGAGACCCTTTCCTGATTTTATAGTCATTGTGCCTAGTTAGTCGTTATTGACCGATAATCTAATGATATCTAGTCGTCAAATTTTTCCTATTCAAATCCATTATAATATCTATAAAAATTTGATGACTAAGTATCTTTAAATTATCACAGAATCTATATGACTAGAGAAAATCAAATAAAATTTGGTACCTAATCTTACTAAATGCAACCAAATATTTGGACCTTGAAAATTTTCAGATACACGTGCCAGGTTGGCCTATTACAAAAACTTTCAGTGTGCAACTAAAAGCTAATTTCGTGAAGGTATTATATCAATGCTCTGGCCCCATTCTAGAATCATTAATAAATTTGTCTATTAACTCTTGCAACTCATATAAGAACGAGATAAGAAAACGCTGATTTGATACTGTTAATACTCGAGAAATATGAATCATTGTACAGATTTTTAAATACTTATTAATGAATATTAACAAATTGTTTTCCTTTCTTATAAATACAATTATTGAACCTAGTAAATTATTTATAACTTCTTTACGAATTCTTGTAATATTTCAGTCAAGACTTGCTTAATTTTGAGTTCTTCACAAGTTCTAGGATTTTTATCAAAAACTTCGTCCTTAGAAAACCCGATAAATAAAAATCACAAAGTTTAAATCTGGGAAATATGACTGGCACATTTCTTCAGATTTATTGCTGATGAGTTTTATTCCAGAAAGCTTTCAAGTACTAATGATGCTTTGGCTGTTTGAGGACCAGCTTAGTCCTAAATGAAAGCTTGATTATTAAATTCTTCCTCTATGAAATTAAATAAAAATAAAGATTTCCAGTTCAGGTTTTAAAATATTAATTTTGGTACGTATTTGCCTTAAATGTGTCCTAACTTTGTGCTGAGTTAGGACTACTCTTTAATTTTTCGTGTTACACTTAAGATCTTAGGATAAGAGTGACCCTAAACTTGTGAGTTATTCTAAGATTTTATTTAGTGATAAAACGCATCAGAAATTACACAATATAGGTTAAATTTGTACATTCAGTAACCATAATACAAATTAATTAAGTATTAAAACAGTAACTAAAAATTTATAATTGTTTAAGATACATGTCTGCAAAGTGAGACAAAACTGTTTTCAAGGTTATCCGAATGAATCTGAACTAGTCTTTAAAACTTTACTCTCATTTGTTAAAATCAACTAACAAGTAAGATAGAGTACTTCTATTTATATTCAACTAATTCTACATTAATTGATTTGACAATTTGTGTAGGTTTTAAAGAAGGTAAAAATCATTAAAAGTCTGAGATTGTTTAAAGAATAAAACAAAACATCGTTTGACATTAAAGTTAGTTTATTTGTGAGTTCAAAACCATAAATTGACATCAATATATATTTATCATCTATGTCGGTTTGTAAACTTGAAATTAAAAAATTTTTGATTTCAAGTAGAGAAATGCAAATAGTTTCTGTGAGTTTTTATTCAATAACTATTTCAAAATAACGCATTGCGCACATCATAACAACAAAAATGGAATTTTGGTATGAGTTTCAAGATTGTCGAGTATCTGAAAGCGATTATAAGTATTGAAAAATCTTATGTTCTTGTTAGATATCTCATCAGGAAATTAAGTATGAAAAGTAATTTTTCGTTAGCTTTTATTTGAAAATTGAAAATTCTTCATATTGAATTCGACTCGAAAGTTCAATTCAACTTTTGAAGAACTTTTGATTTTATGAACCACTTGGCAGTTAAATTAAACTTAAATCTATCGTATTCTTCTATTAAACTTATTTTCGAAGCGATTGAGTTAAGAGAAATTGACTAATTTTTTTTAATTAATTTTCTGTCATAAAGGCTATTAAAGAATATTTATTGTAAAAAATTGAACCCAGTCACCGGCCCTGAATTTTGTTAACTATCGCTGACTCACTAATATATTGATAATGTTTAACAATATTCAGAACTATTTACTTAACTATCATCATTGACCTAAATGATTTGTGTCTAACTTGATTTTTAGAATAAGAATATTTGCTCTTATTAGATTGGCTGAAAAGTAATTGAACATTCATATCTTCTTATCAAAAACAGATATAAAAATGATATTTTGGTATTATATAATGTAGTCGCCTTCAAGCTTTATGACAACTTCCCAACGCTTTGGTAGCCTTGTTATTTCAAAGACAGCATTTTTAAAGTTAATTTCACGAATAACTTCTTCATAAGCAGCTCCCAAAGCAGGTTCATTTGAAAATCATTTGAAAATTTATTTGGCCTCTTAATTCTAGCAATGCCATCGTAAACACATGGGTTTAATCAGGGCTTTAGGCGGTGTTTTAGTTTCTCCCATCGATGTCTAGTGAAGAAATCTTTGTCATTCTGATGTTTATGGGGTGTTGGATTATCGTGCAGTATTATGGGATGTCGAATTCGGTGTCTTTGTATGTAAGGGATTATTACTCTTTCCAAAAATTGAACATATACATCATTGTTTACAGTTTGATATTTCGCAAGTATTTGATAAACCAGCATCCGATTTTGATAGAAAGCTACTATCATCACCTGCTTTCAATCCTTCAACGTTTCCTTTACTTTCGTTGGTCCGAAATTAATTTCAAGGTCATTTTCATAAATTTAAAAATTCCAATTTTTCGAAAATAAAACTTACGACTCCTCCAGAATATCTATATTCTTTTGATTGTGAAGCATCTTTGGAGTCATAACTTTATCCACGTTTCATCGATAGCTATAATTCTATTTATGAACTCGGGACCATGATGATATCTTTCAAGGTGTTCTATTGATATATTTACTCGAAGTTCTTTCTGGTCATCTGTAAGACTGTATGGCACCCAACGTGATGACACTTTATGCACACTTAGTTTCTTCAGAATCTGTTGAGCACTGTACTTACTGGTGCCTAACCGAAAAGCTAAATCTTCTTTGGTCCAACTTCTTTGTTCTTCTAAGAGTTCTTCAAGTGAATGTTGATGTTCTTCATCTGTTGCAACGCAAGGTCTCCCACTATGTGGCTCGTCTTGGCATGATGTACGCCCTTCATCCCGAAATTGATGGTAAAGATTATATATCTGTCTCATCTTAATTGCATTTCGACCGGCTATTTTAGTTAGCATTTTGGCGATTTCAGGGACAGTAGAGCACCGTAATACATGGCACTTTATAAACGCCCTCTGTTCTTCATTGGTAATGCTGGCCCGAAAAGGGTCAGTAGTTAGGGCCATTACAATATCACTAATAATAAGCTGTAAAATCAAAGTGGTCTGCATCGAGAAGGTGCAAATTAACTGCTTGAACAACTGCATAGTAATTTTTACAACTTTACAACTTTATTCATTGATAAGATATGAATTTGCAATTACTTTTCAGTCGACCTAATAAAACAATATAGAAATATGACATCTAATGTTTTAACGATAAATATTAAAGGATCGAAACATTATTTCCACCATGAGCACCGCAACCGAAATGGTTATTCCAATAAGCAGAATAACGAAAACTCCGGAAATAGATTCAAGACGAATAACTTCAGAATTAACTTTAGATTTATGAATATGTTCGTGTTCGGATCATATAATCGTCTCATATTTTGTGCTTCTGTTGTCCATTTTTCGTAGAGTCCAGATTCAATGGATCGCGAAATTCTATGAAACAGTTAAAACTTCAATATATGGATGTGTCATTAATTATTTAAGTACATTTACTGTAAATAGTGATAAATAAACGTGTTAATACTGGGAGCGTTGACTTTGGTAGAATTATTTGCGTAATTCATTTTACTCTAAACCTACACTTATTAAATCCATTTGAGGACAATAATTGAGAATTTCTTAAAGATATGCTATAGTTTCGTGGCTAGTATAACAATAAATTATATAACTTTATCACCAGACTACAAGCCATTGCAGGTTTTTAAGCTTTGAGATGCAATTTCAGAAATTTTCAAGTCAGATATATGCTGCCTGTACAACCGGAGTCCTGTCTACTTCTTGTCATTTATTTTTAAAATTATGTATTCAACACGTATTGTTAACGGCGAATAAATTATGTTTATTAGTGCAATGCTTGAATTTTTCAGTAAAGATCTTACTTCACTACATACATGTTGTAGCAACACAATATTGTCAGTTTAAATATTAAATATACAACTCACATTTTGTTCAGATGATCCATAGATTTTGCACTCATTTGATAAGAGAGTGCCAAGAAATATGGAATCGTAACTCCTCCATGTTTAGAAACGTGGAACTTATTACAATCTGCTTTATCACGACCTTTAGGCAACCAAAAGTGGCAACCTTCCATAAAATAATTGTAAAATGAAGTCGCATAGTCGTCGTGTCCATATAATGAATCTTTAACATTTTCAGGTGTTAGATCTGATAGTTTTATGACCTTCATTCTTGATTTGAAATCTGCCGCCATTTCATTAGTGTCGCATTCCTTTTCAGCAAATTCTTCAATAACAGAGCTTTCCATAGTAACGATTTTTAGATCTTTCCTATTATGAAGGTCTTCCCAAGAATCGACCACATCATCAGGAGTACTAGTTATGAAGTATCCTCTTATTACACCAGCATATCCAGCAAGCAACACAGTACAACCCAATAACCAGAATGTAATAATAAATCTTTGAGTAGAAGATGTAGGAAATCGAGGAATTACTTCCGATAGAATCAAACAAGTGTAGTTCCAAAAATCTGTCATGTAATCTAAGAACGATTTCTTAATCAAAGCCAAAGCCAAAGGTATGAAAAGTATGGTCAATAAGATTGCGATCCAAACGGGAGTATCAAATCCTTGTATGAATTCAAATACGTTTCGTTTTCCCGAACGAACTTTCGACAGAACATGTCCTTCAGGTTTGATGCCCACTGGTCTGCTCATAAGTGTTACTACATCTAATCCATATTTTGATAATGTTTCATAAATTCCTGGTGTTATTGGAAACATCACTACAGACCATTTTTTATTGAGCAGTTTCAAATAATTTACTCATGTTTTTCGAATAAGGAATTCTCTTTAAGCTGGAATCAATAATATTAAACAAAAATACTAGTCTCATAATATACAATGAAAATAATTGTCTTACAGATTACTGTTTTAACTAATTCAAGAATTTTTGACTAAAATTGTCAGCCTTTTAAGTTACACATATAGAACAGAAGCTATTTTAGAAATACTAAAACGTATAAACTATAATTCGCTCTCGCTTAGAAAGAAAAACTTTTTCATACCTATAACTGTATTGTTTCGATAATTCTATAAGAATTTTGGCGAAAGGACCGCATATTTTAGAAGACACATTAAAAAATGTGGTGGACTCCAAGAATCTATGAATGAAATCACTTCTGCTGTGGTATAATTACCGCGATCGAAATTCTTTGTTTGATGCTCAGGAAAGTCCACACAGATATCATTTATGGCTTCTATATTTGTTGTAATCAACAGCGAAATCAAGAGAATAAACCCTACTTGACGCTCATTCATTAATCCCATTGTGTATTTGTACTTTCACTCTTCAATCTAGAAATGATAAATAATGCTTATTACAATAATTATTGATTTGATTATATTAAAATGATTCATTTTTTGGATCAAAGCTTACTCTGAAATGGGGAAAATTTCCTATTAGCCTGTCAGAGTACATGTATTCTGATAATATATTGATGTTTGTTATTGTCACTTCTCAAGTGCTGTCATAGCAATACATAAATTATTTAAGCCCTAATCCAATTTTACTCAAAGAGTGAAAAGGTTGATGTAATATGGCTTGAAAATAAATTTTATGAAATATTGATTTTAATATAAACATATTGAGTGTATACTCAGAGATATCACCTTATTGACTGATATTCAAAATCCTTCATATAGATATTAATGATAAGTATCATACAATTCTTCTGCTTTATGCGACCATTTTAAAATTACATTTACAGTTAGCGACAAATATATCACGATATGGAATTTTTAATTGTATTAATACTTATATTAATATAAGTTATATTAAGATATAAAGGTATAAATATTAATAAATCTAATTGATTTTATACCACTAGCCTTAAGATTATATACACTCGATTACACGGCCAACTAGGACGCTTTAAAGCTTGATAGCTCTTGAACGGATAATCGGATTTCAAAATGGTTTTCGCTTAATTGTAACTGGATAATGTTGAAATTGTTTGATATACCATTCGTTAAAATATTCACAAGGGTTGCAAAGTTATAGCAATTCTAGTAAAAACTTAATTTTTTATTAGAAGTAATGGTATATGTGTATGGCATAGACTAATTGAAAGTAGTTTTTGGATATTTTCTGTTTGTTTATGTTTGGAAAACAATCGGTTAACAATTGATTGTATACTAAATTTGTTTTAAAATAGTGTGTATGGCGGAGGCCATACACACTATTAATTTTTAATAAAATTAAAAGTTTCAAAATTACAATAATATTAATGTTTGATTTTTTAATTTTTGTTTCATTATTTTATAACCCTGGTGAATATTTTAACGATTGGTATATCAAACATTTCCTACATTATCCAGCCACAGTTCAGTGAAAACCATTTGAGAATTGGATTATCCGTTCAAGTGCTATTAAGATTAAAACCGTCCTAGTTGGCCGTGTAATCAAGTGTATGAATATTTTTTTGAAGAGCCTTAGGTTTAAGATTATGCATGCAAAAAGCATTAAAAACTTTTTTTAAATTGAAAGGCAATTCCAATTACTAAAAGTTTAGAACTAGTCCTTCTTTGATATCTTTATCAAACTTTTAGCTTTACTCTAGTACAGATTGAATGAATGAGAGTTAGTACTAATAATTATTTGTTAAGTATGCAAACCTTTCATTTGTAGATTAGCTTTTACCTTCCTAAGAAGCTGGGAAAGTTATCACTAAAGACCGGATAATTTTGTTAAAACAACTTTTAATGAGTAAGAGATATTCTTTTGGAACTTAGGGTCTGTCCATCTTTATGCTTAAAAAGGTCAAAACCGACGGTTTTATTTCGCAGCATTTGACAAATTTAGGCCTTTATGGAATATAACAACAAAAATAGCACTTTTGGTTTTTAGCACAAATTTTAGTACCTTTAACTCAGTTACTCAAAGAAAAAGTCAAACAAATGATAATATTTTGAAACAAAAGCATGATTAACTCATAGTATAATCTCAAAACGCCTTTGCGTAAACAAAAGCATTGTGGATGTGTAATATTAAGTTAAATTTGTAAATTCATTAATTGAATACTTATTGCCTGAATTAAGCCGTTCAGTCAAGTTTACGTGTAAAACTATTCAGTATAATTCTTTTTAATTATTTTAAATCTTATCGTTTAAACATCATTTAAGGTTCTATAAGTTTTCTTAAGACAGAGCCATATTCATTTAAAAAGAGTTTAGAAAGAATTTTCAAGTTTCATTTCACATAATAATAACAAAAAACGGCTGCTCTTTAGGACATAACAACAACAAAATCGGATAGTTTTTAACACAAATAAATCCGGTCTATAGTTATCACATACTTAAATATTCATGACCAGTATGGTTCGAAAAACAAGCCTCATGCCACACGCCAACTTTTAATCACGTATAAGCTTCACCCACAATAAAAATTTTAAGCCACGCCGACCAAAATTTTCTCAAAAGTTCTCGTTATTCTAATTAAGAATGTGCAAGCAGATTCTCAAAATTCGCTCTGAGAGCGGAGTCATAAACTTTTAAAGCTTCGATATTTTGCTCGTAAAGAATCACTTTAAATATTTTTTCATTGAAATGATTCACTGAATTTCATAGAATATTAAATGGTTAAGTAGTTGCACGCAATTTTAGAATATCATGAAAACTTTTTAAATACTCTATATATATTTCAAGAAGAATTAAATGATTTAATGCATATAAACCTTAAAGCTTAATAGCTTTATTGTATTTATTTCATCAATCACGCCATCTAAAATATTCTAAAGATTCGCCTTATTATACTAGTTAAGAATACTCAAATATATTCGTAGAATTTCTCTCTAAGAACAGTTATGAATTTTTGAAGTTTCGATATTTCGCTCGTAAAAATGACAATCGAATGACACCAATGAATCATAATTCAATGAAAATTGGTCGAAAATGATATGCTTGAATGAAAACTGCGGCTTTTATTGTAATCCACTTGAAGGAACGTGTTTTGAGAGAGCCTACTTATCATGGGTTAGTTGGAATTCAATTAAATCTTAAATTTAAAAACTTGTCGAAAAAATGCAACTACACTTGATTGACCATACTTAGCTGCAAAGTGTAAAAGTGTCTGACCATCCTTAATTTTAGCATTAACATCAGCATCCTTGTCAGGAAGAAGCTTGATTATCTCAGGTTTATAATTTTCCACAGTTAAGTGTAAAGGTGTTTAATCATCGAAATTTTTCGCATTAATAACTACACCCTTGTTAAGAAGTGCAACTACACTTAATTGACCATACTGAGCTGCAATGTGTAAAGGTGTCCGACCATCCTTAATTTTATCTTTAACATCATTACCCTTATCAAGAAGAAGCTTGACTATTTCAGGTTTATTATCTCTTGCAGCCAAGTGTAAAGGCATCCAATCATCCTCTATTTTAGCATTTACATCAGCACTCTTATCAAAAAGAAGCTTGACTATATCAAGTCTTTTACCTTGTATAGCATAGTGTAAAGGTGCCCAACCGTCATTTATTTCTTCATCCACGTCAGCACTCTTCTTGAGAAGTGTGACAATATTATGTTCATTATAGTGAGTAGCAGAATGTAAGAGTATCTGACCACCATTTATTTTAGCAAACACATCAGCACCCTTCTTTAAAGAAGCTTAGTTATTTCAAACCTATTATATTTTGCAGCCCAGTGTAAAGGAGTTAGATCACAATCAAGTTTGCTATTAACATAGGCACCCCTTTCAAGAAGTAGTTTGACTGTCAGTGTTAGCATCCTGTATAGCATAGTGTAAAGGTGTCCAACCATCATTTCTTTTCATTCACGTCAGTATCCTTGTCAATGAGAAGCTTGACTAGAATAGGTTTACCATTTTTATCAAATGTAAAAATTGAAACAGCCAATTCATGAACTATCACTAAAATGTAAAAATTTTAAAATCCTAGACTTTATATAGGAAGTGTGTAGAAATTAATATTAAAATTAAAATAAAAGTAGAGTTTATTATTAACAAAGTTCGTAGTGCAAAAACAGGTTTTATATGTTCCACAGCGTTTCTATTTGATAGATTACTGAATCAAAGAGAAACACGATGTTTTAAAGGAAAAATTAGCCCGTTCTGTAGGCATGTGTTTAGTAAATATAGGTCGTACCTAAAGGCGTTAATAGTTCGTTTTCTTTAGGGATTGGAATATATCTTCATTTGATAATTATTAAAGGATGGCTCTTGTAATTGACCAAATATTACTGCAAGTTACAAATATAGTTTTAAAGAGAATTCAAGGAAAACAAATAAGTCTAAGAAGGTTCTTTAAATAAGATTGCAAGTTAGATAAAAACACTTGACTAGACACCGATAGGAGGAATTAAAGCGCATCCTGTGATTATGACGGTATCTCTAGAATTAAGAGGTAAATAAAGGTAAAAGATTTGTAAATAAACTTAATTTGGAAGTCGCTTATAATGAAGTTATTCAGGAAAATAATTTATAAAATGCTATCATTTGAATATCTATACCATTAAAGCGTTGGGAATTTGTCATAAGACTTGAAAGCAACTATTGATCATTAGATAATACCAAAATGTCATACTTATAGTATTTCAATGAAGAGGTTTGAACATAGAGATACTCGACATTCAGCCGCCTTAATATTAGAGTTATTACAGATACTTAAATGATAAGCATATCTATTACATAAAGTTAACGCACTCCAGAAAAGACATCCATTACTATAAGGTATTTACAAATATTTTCCAGAAGTTAGTTTTGGTTATCTCTTTCTGCATCATAGTTATAATTACTTTAAGTTCAAGTCATCTATTCCTTCTAATAAATGATAAGTATTAGGAAGTCTGATTCATCTAAAAAATTAGGTGCAAATATAGATTAATTAACTTTGTAATCATTATAGTACACCAGACTTTGATTCTTACTTAGTCGAAAATTTTTGGACTTCAGAGCTATAGCACATCAAGCTCGAAAATTACAAAATTTCAGTTGGGTATAGCTTTACGATTAAGAGTCCAAATAACTGGATATTAATATCAAATGAAAGCTCTGGAAAAGTTCTTTCTATACATCTCATAATGCTTCATATGATGAATAATTCCTTTTAGACCAGAAAAACAGAATTCAATCATTGCAAAACATTTCAAATGACTATTTGGATGGAGTTTAGTGTAGCACCCCACGATAATTTATTTGAAAAGCAGTTATTTTACCTAATTTTTGGGTGAGGAAAACGAATTTGACAGTCATTTTTTCCGGAAATTCTTAGTTTCTTAAATGTTTGCCTTCAAAAAAATTTGACGCGGAAGCACTTTCGTAATTCACCCCCTTATCTTTCCGCCACCCCCTCAAGATATACATCGTTAGATTCAGCTCGACGAACTGAAAAGGTCGATAACAAGTTTGACCTGGTTACTTGACCTTTGACGAAGTAAATTGACCTTTCACCTTTAACCCTATAACTTGTAACTCTGCGGTCATAGCCTCATTAAATTGATATCGTTTTACTCCTCTCGTCACCCTGAGTTCAGCGATGTATAATATGACCTAATTCGGGATTGTACATCAGTATTTGAACCGTCAGATGAAATGCATATGTAATAAATTGACTATATATAGAGAGCGTATTAAGGGAGTTCATAAGAGGTCGTGGCCACTTTTTCATAGTTATTTCAAAATATTACATGTTCTAATAATCTTCGAAGTTTAGTATATTGCATGCTTTTCATGTTAATTAAATATTCTATCAGAATATATTGATCTTTGACAAACAAATTTTAAATGATAAAGATTTCCAGGAACAAATAATAGAATATTGATCTTCAAGACTACTTATGCATTCAAATTAAACTTGTTATAAACAAGTTTATTAACGTGTTTATAGATAATAAGACAATAATAATTTACATTTGAGAATGAATAGTAGTTAATCAGCTGATCGTCATTTAGGAAAAGGATATATGAAAAATAAAATAGATGCATTTTATAATAAAGTTTTGTATAATTCAGAATAAACTTTGAGAAAATAAGAAGATTGGTATATGCCTGTAAATAAGAAGGTTTAATACTGACCTGGATATGACAGTATGGAGGATATAATAGAATGGAAAGCATTATATTGACAAACATTTATAGATTGTCTTTATTTCAGCTAAAGAGAATTTTAACTTTTATCCTATTATCTCTACATAGCCTACTCATAAGTTCTCATACAAATAATTTTGTTTATTCTAGCCGAACCAACTATAGGAAAATTATGAAACTTATACTAAATAAAGCCAGATTTTAGTTATAAGAAAAACTGGAAGTCAACCATTTGATCTACTGGTAATTTGACCTACCAACCGTTTTGTTGAGTTAGGTTGGGTTAGATTAGCTTAGCTCAGATAAAATGATTGGTAGGTCAAATGGTCCGGGTCCGAAAAGCTTTTAGTTTTCTTACCCGTTAGTACACAATAGCAAAAAGCGCAAGTTCAATATTTTTATTTTTGTATGCATGGTGGAATATTCGACCTTGGGCAGGAATGATCATATTTATAAGTTTTTAACTGTGCAAAATTTTAGAGGAACTACTACTTTAACAAACCTGTGTACCCGAAAATACTGTGAATATTCTTATACGATGTAAATAAGAGAAGTTTTCTGAAGTAAAAACTTCAAAAATAACTGTCACTGCAAAGTTAACCAAGTTAGTTTTAAACGCGTATTAACCGCAACAGCGGTTACCACATACTGAATCTTATATTATATGAGTTACTCTTTCAATTGGAGAAAGATGTATTTTCCTAACACGGGTAATTAAATAACGGTATAGCTAAATTATTTTTCTGATGTCTCTATGAATAAAGCCTATCAGATAAAAACGGTGTCTATCACCATGAATCCAATCTTGATATCATATTTGAGATGTGATCTAAATAATTTTGCGTTATCCTCTTTTTTGTTTTGCCCGTGGATTTTGTTTCCTATAAGCTTAAGAGTGCGAATAAAATAAACGCGTGCCATTCGCTATTATATACTAACGAGTAAAAAAACTACAAATTTTTTATAACTAAAATTGATAAATATCTGACTTTATTTACTATAGTCTCATAATTTTCCTATTATTAGTTCGGCTAAAGTAAGCAAAATTATTTGCACGAGAACTTATAAGCAGACTATGTAATAAAATAAATTAATAATAATTATTAGTTTAAACAAAATAATTTTAAAACTGCTTTGATCCAGATGCTATTTCATTATCCAGTCTTGGTAATTAATTTTTAAATGTAATCAAATTATTAAAAGGACTTAAGTCCTAACTTTTACTATATTCAAAATGATGGATTAGTTTAATTAATTTTACGTTACTAATCTTGAGATCACACATGAGTTTTGAAAATTTTTGACATTTGATATATTTTATAAGATTCAAATTATTAAAGAAATTGGTTAACCGGGAAGTTTTGTGGCACTCGACCATAAAAATCGGGTGATGGTGCCATTTGATAGTACTTTATGAGACGAGTCCAAAAAGGTCACCATCATGAGGCTCCACCCACCCGACACCGAACCACGCCCACTTTTTTATTTTAGCCACTCTTACTGATACCACCCTCACAATATGGGTCTCAAAAGAAAGGTCTCAGTGAGTAGAGTCCATTGGTAAAGGTCTCGTGATTATAGGATGCCTACTTCCTGAGAAATTGACTAAAAACACTCCTATATTTTACGACCAATTAGCAGTACATCGAAAATTGACATTGTTGACCAAATCTGAGACAAGCCACTAGTTTGGTAATGTTTAGTTTGACTTTTTGGTAGGCTTTCGGAATAGGAGGCAGTAGTAATACCCTAACTGAAAAATCTCATAACAGGGGTTTTTTCCAAGCCTACTGTAGGACCTTTGTTACGAATAAGTTTGAAAACTTGTGCAAATAATTAAAGAAATACAAATGAATTATATGAAGATGAGTACAGTTATTAAGTCAGGATAAATTTGAACAGTTTTATAGAGGCAGACGAAAAAGATTCAAGATTTAACCTTTGTCTCATAAAGTATGTCAAAAACTTTGAATCTTTTTCGTCTGCCTCTATAAAACTGTTCAAATTTATCCTGACTTAATAACTGTACTCATCTTCATATAATTCATTTGTATTTCTTTAATTATTTGCACAAGTTTTCAAACTTATTCGTAACAAAGGTCCTACAGTAGGCTTGGAAAAACCCCTGTTATGAGATTTTTCAGTTAGGGTATTACTACTGCCTCCTATTCCGAAAGCCTACCAAAAAGTCAAACTAAACATTACCAAACTAGTGGCTTGTCTCAGATTTGGTCAACAATGTCAATTTTCGATGTACTGCTAATTGGTCGTAAAATATAGGAGTGTTTTTAGTCAATTTCTCAGGAAGTAGGCATCCTATAATCACGAGACCTTTACCAATGGACTCTACTCACTGAGACCTTTCTTTTGAGACCCATATTGTGAGGGTGGTATCAGTAAGAGTGGCTAAAATAAAAAAGTGGGCGTGGTTCGGTGTCGGGTGGGTGGAGCCTCATGATGGTGACCTTTTTGGACTCGTCTCATAAAGTACTATCAAATGGCACCATCACCCGATTTTTATGGTCGAGTGCCACAAAACTTCCCGGTTAACCATTACAACGAATATAGAAGCCATAAATGATATCTGCGTGGACTTTCCTGATCTTCATACAAGGAATTTCGGACGTAGTGGCCATGATAATACAACACAAGTGATTACATTCATAGATGCTTGGAATCCACCAGACTTTATCTATCACGAAACCAAAATTTGTGGACCTATTACCAAAATTCTTGTAGAATTATCGAAACAATATGGTTATAGGTATGAAGATGTTTTTCTCACAGAACGAGAGCGAAAGATAGTATATGTTTAAGCACTTCTAGAATAATACTTGACCTTTTTGACTATCTTACACCATCTGAAAATTTTATTTAAAAATTTTGAAATTAGTTGAAACAGTAAATCATAAGATAAAATGTTTGTTATATATTTGGAAATTGTTTTTGTGTTTAATTCTGTTCGTTCCAGCTTAAAGAGGATTCATTGCCCGAAAAACATTAGTAAAATATTTGATATCTTAATGAGCGAAAAATGGTCTTTAGCGTTGTTTCCAGTAACACCAGGGGCTTATGAAAAAATATCAGAATATGGATTAGCTAGACTATTAAATCTGAGTAGACCACTAGGCACTAAATCTGAAGGACATATTCTGTCGAAAGTTCGTCCGGGAAAACGAAATATATTTGACTTCCTACTAGGATTTGAGACTCCCGTTTGGATCGCAATCTTATTGACCATACTCTTTATACCTTTGGCTTTGGCTTTGGTTAAGAAAACATTTTCAGATTACATGGCAGATCTTTGGAATTACACTTATTTGATCCTATCAGAAGTAATTCCACGAATTCCAACATCTTCTACTCAAAGATTCATCATTATATTCTGGCTATTGGATTGCACTGTACTGCTTGCTGGATATGCTGGTGTAATAAGAGGATTCTTCATAACTAGTACCCTTGACGATGTGGTTGATTCATGGGAAGATCTTCATAATAGGAAAGATCTGAAAATCGTTACTACGGAAGGCTCTGTTATCAGCGAGTTTGATGAAAAAGAATGCGATATGAGTGAAATGGCTGCAGATTTCAAATCAACAATGAAAACCATAAAACCAATAGACTTAACAGCTGAAAATATGAGGGATTCATTGTATGGACACGATGACTATGCCGCCTCGTTTTACAATCAGCACATGGAAGATTGCTACTTTTGGTTGCCTAAAGGTCGTAATAAAGCTGATTGCAAAAAATTCCACGTTTCTAAACATAGAGGAGTCACAGTCTCATATTTTTTGGCACTCTTATCGAATGAGCGCTAAATCTATCGAGCATCTGAATAAAATGTAAGTTATGTATTTGATTTCTAAATTGACAGTACTATATTACTTCAATATGTGTGTAGTGAAATGAGATTGATACGGAAAAATTCAAAATTTACATTCATAAACATGATTCATTCGCTAGTTTCAATAGTGTTGATTGCACGATTTAAAGAACAGAATGTAAAGAAAATAAACAGGATTATGACTTTGAATACAGTATAAATCTCTGTTATGTAAAATCCTGAAAGTGCACTTAAAGTTTTAAAAATCTGTAATGACATATTCTAGTGATAAAGGTATAAGATTTAGTGTCACTATGACTGCAAAACTATTGCATATCTGTAGGGAATTCTCAATAATATCCCTGAAATGGACTTGTTAAGTTTAAGTATAAATACATTACATTAATTATTTTATGAAAGGGTCAATAAAGATTCGTTTTTTAATATTTTAACTATATTTTAAAAATTATTGAAACATCAAAATAATGAAGTCTTATCTATTTCATAGAATCTCTCGATCCATTGAATCCGGACTTTACGAAAAATGGCTAACGGAATCACAACGAATGAGAAGATTATTCTATCTTGATGAAGAATACACTCATAAACCCAAGGTTGACTCCGAAGTTATTCGTCTTGAATCTATTTCAGGAGTTTTCATTATTCTATTTGTTGGAATAACCATTTCGTTAACAGTGCTCATGGTGGAAATAATATTTCGACCGTTTAATATTTATTAAGACCCAACGTCTTATTTCTAAATTGTTTTGAAAGCACTTTTTCTTATTCTAAAATAAGATGTTAACTATAAATTACTAAATCAATGGTGATGGGTTTTAAACGAACAGAACAGAATCATGTTAAACATTTTCAATGTATTGGTGCTTCATAGCAACAGTTAAAAATTTCAAGACCGATAGTTGAGATCTGATTTTTGAAAAAATATTGTTTAACGGACTTTATGGTAAAAAATTAAATCTCGATAAACCTTTTAGTAATTAGAATTTGACTTAATTCTCTTGGAAGTAAATTTAACTGAAGAGCACTGTAGATTCATTTTAGTGAACTGTCAAATGGATCCTAAATTCAGAATTTCTTTAAAAGATTAAATGAACTTTCGAATCAAGTTCAATATAAAGTTTCAATTTACAAATAAAACCTACGAAAATTTATTTTTCATACTTAATTTCTTGATGAGATACCAAACAAGAGCCAAAGGCTTTTCATTATTTTTAGTCTCTTTCAGATGCTCGACAATTCGGGCTCAAAATTCATTCTATTGTTGATATGTACGCAATACATTGTTTTGAATCAAATATTGAATAAAAACTCACAAAAGCTATCCGCTTCTCTGCATGTTGAATTATAGATTTTTAATTTTTAGTTTCCAATTTAGGATAGGTCACAAACATACATTGATGTCATTTTTACGTTTTTGAACTCAAAGATAAATTGTTGTAAAATTAACTTAATATAAAAAGAAGTCGTACTCTATGTGAGTCGTCTCCAATGAATGAATGAGTTTAGTTTTAAAAACCAACTCAGATTTATTCGAACAACCTTAAGAATATTTGTGTCTAACTTAGTAGAAATGTATCTTAAACAGTTGACATTCACTGTTTTGAATACTTAATAAATTCATATTGTTGTTTCCGATTGTATAAATTTAGGTTAGATTACAGTAATAGTGCAGCGCCAAAGTAAGCGGGGTTACAGACATACTATAATAATGGATGGACTCCACCGACTGAGTAAGTTTATGACCCCACCCCATGGGGCCACGCCACCTTCCCTGAAATTTTTACATAACTCAATAACGGGTAGGCGGAAGCTTACTGGGCTTGGTTTAATCGACTCAGAATTAAATGTTACAAAAGAGCATATACATAGGCTACTACCAAAATATTTAAGGAAAATTGACAATTTTCAAAAATGAAATATTTTGGTAGCAGCCTATGTATACGCTATGCATTGCTGTAGCCGGCATTTTTAGTCTAAGGGGGCTAAAAATTCTGAAGTTTTTCAGTTTAGATAAGACTGGTTTCAAGTATACGAGTATATGGCATCAATAGATGATATCGATGAGACGGATGATGAAAATAATGAAATTGAGTTAAAGTAGTAGAATGATAAATCCTCCATAAAAAAATCAATAAGATTTGATTCATAGGATCTTAACCCTATTTTTGCCATATATTCATATACTTGAAACCAATAAATCATTATTCGATTTGACCGCCTTTTAGGTCTCCAAACACTTTAATTCTTTGCTAAAATTATTTCCTGATTTTTGTCAATATATTAATCAAATATTAAGATTGAATTCGGGAGGGGGCGGGGTCAAATGATTATTTGAAATAATTAAATTCTCCATAGAGCTCATTATAAAAAATTTTGAAAAAAAACTTTATATCTCCTAGACTATTAGGAATTTTACTAAAATATTTTAGGGGTATATGCGTGAGATCAAAGGCTATAGATTGACACATTCGATTGGCTCCGCCCACTCACAATGCCTTAATGCTTATTGTCCTTTAAATTTAATCTATATTATACGAATCCTGTGAGGCGTCTCATAAAATAAGACCTTAAAATAATTCACTAGTTTAGAGTCATCTTATTCTAAAATTTCAAATGTGACAGAAAAATTAAAGATTAATCCTAATTTAGTACATAATTAAGGTACATTTAAGGGAAATGACTACCAAATGGTGAATGACTTACCATCATTTTATTTTATTCAATATTTTAATCTATATTACCATTCCATTAAACTCTAAGCCGAAAAAACTTTGTTTAAATTTTATGCAAAATCAAACAAGAAACCATTAAATCAAATGACCAAATTAATCCTTTGAATGTACCCAATGTTACTTTATACTTCTAATAGGTTCAGTCTATTCTTTGAAACGTTTTCAAATTATGATTTGATTCACTTATATTAATAAATTTTAAACAACAGAAAATATCTTCCTCTTATAATTATGTCACTGAATTAAATCAAACTGTTATTTTCCGTTGAAATAATCTAAACTTTAAACCACAAATAAAGTGAAGTTTAAATTCTGCCTTCCTATTGAAATTTAAAGAATCAGTTAAGCCAACTTATCTGTTTTTACAGCAGATACTGCAGAGCGTGTAAACCTAACTCTTTTCCTACTTCGACTCTGTGATCCAGTTGATGAATTGACATTCCATCCTGTCAGTCATGGAAAACATTAATTCGCAGACCAATGGAGTATGTGTATCAGGAACATGTTCAAGCGATCGAAAATACGGTTAGAAAGAGCGTACCAGACTTTGGTTTAATGACCGCCCAACGTTTGGACCATTGATAAGACTTAATAATCACTTCAATAAAGAGGATTAGTAGGTGATATTAAATGTATATGTGTAGCCTTTTATAGAAAAAGAGTTCGTGATTATTTCTATTACTATCAGGTTTTGGACGGTACTCAACTCAGCCTGATCTACCGTTCACTATAGTTCCGGGGCGTTTCGCCGACGGCAATCCACCGATAGCCATCAAACCCACAATGGATATTGGTGAATGACTGTGTGACGAGCTCAAACACTCGCTATCATATAATTGATTGATTTTAAAGAGTGGTATTCAAGATTCCAAAAGCTCATAACTCTTAAAGCGTTAAACTGATAGGCTTAAGACATATTTCTGGAAACTGTGCACAAAAACTTTTGAAATGGTGTGCATATCACCGATGTTCAACTGTGGACCTATTGGAACAAATGATGATATGCACATAATTTCAAGGGCTTTTGCACACAGTTTCCAGAAATATGTCTTAAGCATATCAGATGAACGCTTCGAGAGTTAGACTTTTGAAATTTTGAATACCACTCTTTAAAAATCAATTAACTATATAATGTTGAGTGTTTCGAACTCCTTAATAATGATATTGCATTAAAACAATTGCTTAAAGTTTCAAATTTTTCAAAATATTTATGTTGAAAGTGTTCTTTAAAGGGTATAATCTAGTGGACATTTTGCCACCTAGCATACAGCCGTTCAATGCTATCTTTAAATGCCATACATTAAACTATATATTTATTTTGTCCAGACGATTATTTTACACACAGTACTGAAGCTATACATTTTAGGCTTTTGTTGTTTTTGAATGGATTCAAATTGACAGTAAAGGTTTCTTAATTCTCAAATTTATTAATGAGCTAAATTGTATCTACAGTAGAGGCCGAAAAAATAATAAAAATGCTAAGTCCGATCCGATCCGAAAATAATTATTAAAATAAGGATTCTACTAATGAATACAAAATCAATATTAATTATTGTTTAATTAAATCAAAGTTATATCTAACGAATAACATTTTATCAACTTTATCAGTATCTGAATCAGACTATCTAAATAAATTCCAATTGATTTATTTAATTGTGATTCACTTTCCTCTGAGTTGGACGTTTTTTGAACAATAGACAATAAAATGCTTGTATTTGTTATGCTTAAAGGTTGCCTCAGTTTTGAAGTATTTAGTTAAAGTTTTAGTGCTAATGATTTCATACACCTGTAAAATACTGTTAAACTCAATACTGTTTCTATACAATACTTTTAAAGTTGTTTTATTTTCGGATCCAATTCGACAAATCCGATTAAGACCTCTAACTTACGGCTGACTAATAAGATATCGGGGCGCATAAAATTATCTTGCTCTTTATGTTGTAAAACCAGGATAACAATCATATATCAATGAATGAACAGACTATCGACCAATTAGTGGATTAACAAACATTGAGTTAAAGTTTGCATTAAAGTTTGAAGCAGTTTAGAAATTATTATTGAATATAAAAACGAAAGTTTACAAAGATAAACTGCCAAACAGCAACGTTTAAACTGATTATACACATTATTTTAAAATATACCCTCACCTTAGTTCGAAGATATTTAATTACTCAAATAAGTTTTCACGCTTTCCAATACAGAAAATACCTAATCCTAATACCTACAGACTTGCACTTTAATTTTCAAAGACCTCTCGGGAGTCGAGCACTTCCCCTTCACCATTCTTAGCTACGGCTGTTAGCAAAATCAACTTAGCTGGAAAATAACGCTAAACATTTAATCTAATAGTTAAACTTATGGTTAAACTTATAGTTAAGGGTAAATGTTAGCTAAACAATTAGTGTGGCTGTAGATATAAAGCTGACATCTATTATGAAACAAATACAAATGATATGTAAACAAAATTGCAAACATGGCATACGATTGCCAGTCTATATGACTAGTCTGTGACCCAAAGTGTCTTATCTTAAGATACTACGACAAAATATGTTCACAAGATGACATTGACACTATTTATTACACTATTTATTAGCATTTAATTGAAAGGCATAAAACCTATTTGGAATCAGTCCCTTCCCAACATATCAAACATTTACTTAAACTTCTTTCTCAGCATGATCTAGTCGACGATCAACCTGCCAATCAAGTGTCCATTTACGAAGATGACGATCAATTTGTTTTCTGAGATCTAGTTTTCATTTATGACTAATTAACAGAAAGACGAACTGTATTTGGAGACATCAAACATCCACTAAAACTTATTTTTCATCGTCTAATCAATGAAGACGATACAGAAGTTATTTTCAGAAACTGATTGCAGGCGAAGGTAACTTCAGTTTTGCTAAACAACTCAGCGAGTCATCAAAATGTCAAATAATAGCAACCGATTTATTAACAAACAATACTAACGACCCTTTAATTCAACAAAACTGTCACCATTTGATTAGTTGTGGACAATTAGTTGTGGACAATTAGTTGTGGACAATAGTTGTGGACAATTAGTTGTGGACATCAAGTCTATTTCTCTGTTGACGCCACTAAACTTCAGGATTGTCTTCAGTAAGAAAATCAAAATTCATTTAAACCGACAACTTTTGAAACAGTTCTTCGTTAGCGCTCATAACTATATAAGTGATCGAAGAGTCAAAGTTGACGTGACCCTATGCTCGGGTCAGAGTGGTATCGATGAAGTTGAATGTGAGAAGAGGAAATGGTCTGATTCGTAGCAATTGGCATCTTTTGGCAACTTTGTTATCATTTCTGTCATTCCTTTCTGCTGTGATTATCAGCCATTTGGTTATAGATTAAAAAACCATTCGTTTAATACTACGAACGCTAAGACTTTTACTTTTGAAAAACGTGATCATTTGGTAGTCGGTTGCGGAAAATTGTCTGAGACCTTACTCAATAATAACAACAATCTGTTCTCCAATTACTTAGTCATTAAAATGATTGATGAGTTGAAGACAGTATTTGAGGATTCAGTTGATATAAAATCAGAAATTGATATAAATGCGAATTATTTGCCATTTGTTAAACATTGGGTTATAATAGAAAAGAGAGTTTCGTTAAGTCTGACTTGAAATTTAGTTTAAGTGTTACTTTCGGACAACTAACTTATATTTTGAGAACATTCTCATGACATCTCCGTCTGGATTAACGAAAAGTTTAGTTACTCTCATCTGTTGGAAACAACTTTAAATGTTTTTGGAACAATTCTAAAGTCAATTGAACTGATAGACAGTTATGAAGTGAATTGTAAAATATCTAAATGCTATCGAATTGTTTATCAATGAGTCGATTGTGCACTTAGTCAACATAAATGCAATGAGATGCAAACACTGCTTAGACAGTTGTTGTTTGAAAGATGTAATTTGATTTTACGATAAAAGTTTGTTTATTAATTTTAAAGAATAAGTTTTATTATTCAGTTCAAACATGTTTAATACGTCCACTTAAGTACTTTTTAATAAACAGATTCACTAAAATAGACTAATCTAATAAGACTTGATTTAAAGTTTAGCATATTTTACTGAAAATTGCTATCAAATAGAACTGATATAATATGTAAATTTGATAAAGTTATGCACTTATAAGACAAAAAGATTTTCAAAAGTAAAAGTATAGGAAGTACAAACTGTAAAAAAAGGACAAAATTGAAAAGAAAATAATAAAGAATGGATGCGTAACTAACAATGCAGTAAATTAAATTGGATGTTAAGCCAAACTTTAACCTAAATCACATAGAAACAATAGTTAAATGGATAGCAGTTAGAGCGAAATAATTAATCATTTAAAAGTTACTTTCAATTGAATAACGTATAACTGCTCTAATAAACACATTCAATTAATTATGGTAAACATTATCATCTTTTAAATTCTTATTACTGTGTTTTACGTTTGATTCTTATCTAACTTTTATGCCTAATAATAGTCGAGTTGCGAAACATTGTTTATCGATATGTTTCAACTTCCAGCTATTCTCGACCTAAATCTTTTGCCTGCATTTCACAATCGGTTTATCACATTTTATGTGATCTAAAATTAGGCTAATCTATATGATTTAGAAGTTGTCATTTTTATGTTTATTACAAAACCGTTTCATATTTGTAATAAATATGAGTATTTATTAACTATTCTTCTAATTTTGAGTCGATTGTTAAATACAATATGAATAACAAAAATTGATATATTTGCTAAAGATTATTGATTTCTCATCAATGCTAAAAGTTTTCAGATACACAGCTAAACCTACCTATGTTGAACACGTAGTTAAGCCCTTTCCAAAAAAAGTTTCTCAACAAGAATGAGTGAAAAATGTGGAGAAAAAGGCGTTAGATTAAGTTAGATTAACTTCGATGAACTGGTTGTACTAATTAGAAAACAAATAAATTTCTCAAAGAGTGATTATGAGAGTGAATCTGGTTTTAGATGACCAATCAATCGATTGATTTTGACAGGTATGAAAGCAATCAGATGATTAGAAGTAATTTATGAAAAATAAGCACTTAGTCGAATTCGGTCAGAGTTGGTAAAAGATGATATGTTTTCTATTATTTTGTGCTCTAATTTCTCCTACACTAACACTTTTTTGTATTAAGTTCGACAAAAAAGTAGAAATAATTGGTGTCACAAACTATTTAATCGTTGGTTAAAACTAAATAATAAACAGTAAAGTTAGTGAACATCTAAACTATAGGCTGTAAAGTTAGTGAACATCTAAACTATAAACTGTAAAGTTAGTGAACATCTAAACTGTAATCTCATTAATAAACAATAGATAAGGTGTATTTGAAAAAACAAATGTTTAGTTATAATCAATAAAATTAGTGTTAAGAGTAAGACAATAAAAGAACCAAAACAAAAGTTGAAACTAGTTTTTAGGCTAAATATATTAAAGCCATGACATGAATTAATGAAAACAATTTAGAACTAATTTCAAAGCTAATAATTATTTGATGCTCTGCTAACTTCACGCCTATTGTATACAATAGACTTTCATTTTCTTTATAGTATATTCTACTAACTTATTCTTCTAACTTATTCTTCTGACTTATTCTAACTTATTCTACATTAAAAAAGCGTTAACGTTAGTGTTAGTTCCGTTAAAGTCAATTGTGAGGAGTATTTAGAGTAAGAAAGCGGCGGAAACGAAAATTTGTCATTTTGTGTACCACAACAATGTTAGTCTTGTTCCTCACTCAAACAATACCAGGAAAGCGTTTTTGTCGAGCAAACTACACATTACCACCAGAAGAGATGCTGTAGTGAAGAACTTGTCCTTTAGTCAATCCTATAAAGTCTGATCTCTACTATGGTGTGAATGAGAGATAGGGGTCTATTGCTCTGAGTGAAGCAGAGATAGGGCTCTGTAGGACTGACTGAACGAGATGTAAATGCATTAATGTTAGACTGAATGATAAAAGCGCTGCAAATAACGTGACAATAGAGACAACTGGCGATGCGCTCCTATTATTCACGAATTATTCTTCTACTTCTTTTTCCTGAATAATTCTCGCTTTTCTATTGTTAGCGAATGGCGCAAACATGAGATAATATAAATGCATCACTTCTCTTGTAATAAAAAGTGTCGCCAACTTTTGTTCAATTCATATATGCTTTTCTCTCTCTCCTCTTTTTATTATTTTCTTCTCTCTATGTGTCGATTCTTAGATTTTATTCTTATATTTTTCTTATATTTTTTAAGGTCCCATCTCCTACTTTCTATGGAGCACTGCATGCATCACATGTTTCGTATTATTTTCTCACAAAACTCAAATTCTCCAAAAATGCAAATCTATTTTCTATTATCGTATATTGACATAAATTGATAGACGATTCTTCAAAACCAGGAAATGGGCCCATTTTTGCTTGCAAATAAGTTATTCATATTACATATATTACTTAAGTTTGATCTGAATTGTTGCGTCTTAAGTATATTCTCAAATATTTTCAGTTTGTAATTTCTTACGTGATTATTGAAACTTTTTTTCATAATTATAAAAAACTTGTACAACTTTTTTCATAAAAATTTTGAATCTGTTTAGTGGGTAGAAAACTGAAGTTTAGTTCAAATTCAGACCTTCAAAAGTTTTAAAGTTTGTCAATTCAACGGACCACAAATGTATTGTCACATTTAATATACAATAGAATTATAATTCAAGATTCATTATCTGTTTTATGAATTTTCTACTTTACTATTAGAAATACTAATAGAAAATAATGTTTGTTGTAGAGCCTAACTTTTACCAATTATTCACAAAAATTAATTTGAGATATTAGTTCCTAAAATATTATTTCAGTCGAGAGAGTCAAAACAGATTTGTGTAGACATTTTTTCTATCTATTCACAATTCCTATTCACCGATTCCTATAGATTCTATCAAAGAATAAGGCGCATAGAATGGATATATTTTTGTCAAACAAAACATCACTTTTCAACAGTTTTTTCATTAGAATTTTATTAATACAACACACCGGGAGCTTTAGGTCGTTGATTAATTCATGACATCATTATATAAGTGCTATAGAGCCTAATGACTAACTCAAACAACATAATAGATAGTACTCTATAGCACTGACCCAACGACGCGTTAGAGTTGTTTAGTTCTTAGGACTACCTCTACAGTGGCGTGTATTTAAAAACTGAATAGAAAATTACAATAAGGGTCCCATTGTTTGGTTTGGATCTATTGTGATTTTCTTTTTTGCCAACCCCTCACCCAATGCTATTTCTTTCGCACAAACTTTAAAGAGACACAAATATCTCTATTGT
Source organism: Archegozetes longisetosus (assembly GCA_018873245.2). NCBI lineage: Eukaryota > Metazoa > Arthropoda > Arachnida > Sarcoptiformes > Trhypochthoniidae > Archegozetes > Archegozetes longisetosus. Next base: position 8,849,182 of record JAEMBT020000009.1, on the reverse strand, counting down.
TATAACGCCTGTCGCTATTCATTCGTATGTTTTTATACGTCTCGCCTCTTTGTGTTTCATTACGGGCGAGAATATAACGTTATTTTCATTATTTCTTTTTTAGCTTTTACTCTTCATAGCGTTTGAATTGCGTAAAAACGCTTTTCCTTCTATTTTAGATATGCGTTTGTTTTATAATTAAGTGAAGATCTTTTAAAATAGAAAATTGCTCTCCGTTATAACAACCCAGCCTAGCCTAACCTAGCTTGATACTAGTCTGATTCTAGTCTGATCCTAGCTCTAAATTCTTCTTCTTCTTCACAAACAGACTTTGTCTAGCTTTCTGAATTAATCATTTGTTAATCAGGTGACACTTTAAGTGTTATATGCATTAAGTATATGAAAAAAGATTGAATATTTGTAACAATGTGAAAGATCGAATATTCATGACTATGCAAACGACTCAATATTGATGACAATAGGAAAATCTAGAAGTTTAGCATCAGTGTATCACATGAAATAAATGAATATTTCTTTATACTAAATATCAGTCTTTTGTGACAGGAATGTTATATCTTTTTTAGTAAACATTCATTTTTATAAATAAAAGACTGGATAATAAAAACCTATTGTATAGAACATAAAAATAAGTTTCACTTTTTCTCATCAAAAATACTACAAAATACTATAAAATACTATAAGTTAGTGTTTGTTTTGTTATTCAATCGTAAAGTTTAACCTACAATGAGATACAACCACAATAAGATACAACCACAATGTTAGTGATTGGGCAACAATAACGCAAACCCTCTCAAGCGTTTGACTACTTATGTCATATATGTTATACTTCTTTATCGCATCCGATCGTGTAATACAAGTTTTCAGCTGAAACGCTTTAGTATATTCTTCATGACTAACATCACTTCGTAAGTGTTATGCCGGTGGGCAAAGCTTGTGTATCTTATTTGCCGAGTGGTGTCTCTCACCAGTCATGCTTTTGACTTTGCATCTAACAAGTCAGTGATCATGTAATACCAGTCGCGTGCCTGACATGCATATTATGTGCACGTGTTTTATACGACTAACTTTTTCTGTTGCTATCTGTTTAGCATTCGGTTTATTCCACTGTATAGAAGCTGGTGCGTTTATTTCGTATATTGTGCTTTGTATTATTTAGAAATAAACTGTAAATATAATGATTTTGACTGACTTTTGACTGAGTTTTAACTGAATTTTAACTGAGTTTGACTGACTTTTGATCGACTCTTGACTGAGTTTTCGTTGATTTTTGTTCTTTCTGTCAACTGACTTTTCAAACTTTTAACTGATTATACATCAGTATATACTTGAGAAATATTTGAAATCAATTATATTCAGCGAATTTCAATTTAATTGATTTCAATTGAAGTTTTGCCTAATTGCAACATTCAAAGTAAGTAATGTTTTAATTGTGATTATTCAAAACTTAAGATTGACTTAACTTAAAGTTGATCTTAGTCTAGAGTTTAAATTGAGCGTAAAAGTGATTTGAACTGAAATAGAATTAATTAGCTTAGAGAAATGTTTGTTAGATATATGTTAGATATGATATCAACAGGAATTAAATTATTGACTGCAAATCGAATAGACTTTATCGCTTATATCGATATATTTAAAACAATGAATATAGGAATTCCTGAATCCGTTATAAGATGACTGAATAGTTAGATTTCTTATAACTTTGGCAATACTTAAGTGATTAGTTCAAAGCCCTGAAACTTAGGCTAAAATCGAGCCGATCAGTCATCGCATAGATATATTTCTCTAACCCGTTTCATGCGTTAATTGTTGTGTATTTCTTTTGTAAAGAAAATCATTTTTCTTAACCACTATTTTGTTTAGAGGCTCTTATGTAATTATATTTTGTTATCTTGAAGGAATCGGTTTAAGGTATTGTGAAAGTTAGAAACTATTATTTTAATTTAAAAGTGTGGAAACTCGATCATTCATCCTGCTAAACCGCAGACCTTATTTTCAACTTAATTGATTGCAATCATATATTAAACCAACGTCAGTCACACCTTATCATTAGGTTATTGCCGAAAAATATGCTAGTTTTGTCAAGATACACTTGCTAGTTTTGCCAAGATACACTTGCTAGCTTTGCCAAAATATGCTTGCTAGTTTTGCTAAAATATGCTTGCTAGTTTTGTCAAGTTATACCTCCAACTTATTTATTCATCAATACATATCTTATGCCCAGTTTAGATCAAAAACCTTTTGGCCTAAACACCTAGCTCATACATATACTCATTTTTATAGCTCTGCATACTTCGTTCCCATTCATCCAAAATTATGAGCAGAATTATGTTTTGATTGACTTAGATATCAATTGCAAACAGAATGACACTATGAAACAGTTGAATTTACACTATTTGAAATTAGTTATACTTTAACTACTGGTTATATGTTTTTCTCTTCAAATAATTGCATTGAAAAGCAATGCTCTCGTTTCAGTAATAATTATCATTATTATTATATAATCTTTTACTTTAGATCAAATAGTTCTATCATTTCGTAGATAATTATATCCATAAAAAATTTGTTTCGAAAAATTATTGACATTTTGGAAAAATTAGATAATTCAAAGCATAGCTTAATTATATTGAAAGTTAATAACTTCTGACATGCAACTACAATTGAATTTTTAAATTTAAATATTTTTATTAATATTTTAGAAGCAACAACACTTCAAGTAATATTCAGTTGCAATAGTCTATAATAGAATAAAAATGATGATAGTTAAAGGTAATAAGTTAGGTATTTGTATAAACTAGGTACTTGTATATGGACATTAAGCTAGGTACTCTCGTATAAGAGACGGAAGATTTTCTGCGTGTTTACAAGTTTCAATCCTAGTTGAAGACTTAATTCTCTAAAGATTACATACTTAACTATCATATATCTTTTCAAATTGATTAAAAACCAATTTTCAATTACTGCAAAATGAGCGGGTCTGCGGTCAGTCACGTTATACTCTTGATTACCGATAGGATGAGCGGAGAATTTTTTATCTCAATTTTTCTATTGATGCCAGAATCAAATGAAAAAAGGAAAATAAACGTTAGAAATAGTGTCCGCCTTTCAATTAAATTTGTATTGTGTTGGTTTGCTTCACCCTCTGGCTCTTGATGTTAAAGATTCGCCCATTGTTTGTCTCAGGCCTTTTGCATACAATCAATAATAGCTCGATTGCCATTCAAACTCTGCATTCAATGCTCTTCCCAGACTTAATTACACGTACACTACAGGACTATTAGCCTATTGCCGACCAACTTAACATCTTGATTTTGCAATATATTCTACATAAATTAGTTTTTCTCAATTACCATTCATGAATTTCTGATTAACTAAATTAATTACTTTTGAATTTAATCAAAAAATACATATTTTATGATCTATTGTGTGGTTTGTAAGCACTTAAAAGATAATTAATTGCTTGGATCCTTGAGTCATATAGAGCTAAGGATTTGCTTCAATGCCAACGAAGGCTCAGTCTGGATAGTTGTTTGTGTTTTGGGAGACAATTGTGAGCTTATACGGACTCGGTTTGGATAGTTGTTTATATTTTGCCAAACTGTGAACTTGTCCTTTTCAGGACTGCTCCATTGAAGCCTGACATCACTTTACGAAGCATCAATACTAGAGCTATATTTTTGTTGTCAAACTTTCGACATATAACAGCAATTTAGAGTACTGACAAATTTTGCTCGAGTTATGTCCGGCTTAAATTCCATGAAAAACTTACTACAATTTATTGTAAGCTTAGGGATCAATTGAGTACTATACTTGGTGAGTCATTATTCTAATATAAAAACTTTCTTTTTGATCTGGAATAGCAATAAATATGAGATAAAATAACTGTATTATCTGTTCTGACAATCATGCAACTTATACGTCAAACTGTGAATTTATTAGTTGAAAAACAAATTTTTAGAGCTCATGTAGTGATTAACTTTAAAGTTTTAGTGATTTCATCAGTTTTGATTTAAATTCGATATCTAAGCCAGATTGAATTCAGATACGATGTCTAAGCCAGATTGAATTCAGATACGATGTGTAAGCCAGATTGGACTGAAATGTTTTCTATTAGAGTCAAACCAATAAAGCATATAAGAGAAGTCTAACTCTATAAGAAGAAAATTTAAATAAGCTTTCAATAAATTTAATAATAATAGTTAGTCTTTTAGGGACATGACAATTGAATGATTGAACAAATGGAGCAATGATTAAGAAATTCAAATATTTTGCCTGGACAATTGAAAAGAATGTATTATAATATAGTATTGCATGTATTATATTGTAGTATTGGTTGTATTGTTTCGTTTGTTGCTTATGACAAGCTCTAGTCAAAACTATGAGTATAGTCAGAACAATAGTTCTGTTGAGTGGCATTCAATCGCACAATGCAATCGTCATTCTCAGACTATTGTTCTACTATTGTTACAACCACTTCTTAGCCATCACTAAATGCTAAAGACATTGGAAGAGAGAGAAAACTGTGGAGAGAGAGAGAACGAGACGAGAGAGAGAGCCAAACTGGAGAGTGAGTGAGGCATTGAGTTCTTTGTTGCCAATTTGGTGATGAACATGATCAATAGAGCTCATGTTGAGACAATGAACAATTGTTCGCCCATTCATTGTGTTGGGCATTCATTTTGAGCAGAAATAATAATAACGCAAATTTAGCTTTTGTTGTCAAGACTTGTTATGCATTTGAATAACTAAAATATAAATATAAGAATGAAAGCTTTTTGTATCTAAACTTTTTTTTTCGTCTATTGTAGTCTAGAGTTAGTTGGATTTGAACGAAAACTGATTCAAATTTCTCAAACAATTGTGTTGCATATTATTAATTATAATGAAAGTTAATTTGAATTTGTGCTCAGATCTACATGATTATTAAATTGCACAATAACATTGTTTATTTTCACTAAATTTTCATTAGATTTACATTAGTTTAAACGTCATGAGTCCCTATTTGAATATAATAAATTGATCGATACTTTCAGCTCAACTCTTGTAAAGTTAGGTTAAACTCGTTTATCAATAGATATTTAGCACTGAAATAAACATATCGAATGAATAATTCAGTTATAAGTTGGACCGATTTCGAGAAATGAAACTAGAATTAGGGCGCAAATAATAAAAATTGAAAACTTGCTATTTTCAGTGCAAAATGCCCTCAAGTCTCAAAGCACTTAAATATAAGTATTCTTAAGAAGATTGTACTGTTGACCAGTTTCAGTGATAAGTGAGACCAACAATTTGGCAGTGATACTAAACGTATCCGTATTATTAGACACTTTTCAATATAAGATTAAGTTGAGAAACGTTTACGAACTAATCAAATCTAATCGATCACAATTACGGAATAGATGATGTTACCGTAATCTTTAATTTCAGATAGATGATATTTTAGAACTGATATTATGTTCAATTATCAATTGGTAATAATTATACATTTAGTTAGTAGTGAAAAAGGAGGCGAACGGGCAATTGAAACACTTGAGAGGTTTAGCGTTGATATCAATAGCTCTCAATCCATCAAAATTGCACACAAGCCTACTCATTGTTAGGGAATCCTTATTCAGGAATTGATTTTACATAAGGTGGTTGAATCATAAAATCTCAAAACTAAATAACTCCATTGTTTATTACCTAAGCTGAATGACCTCTTATTTAGATTATAAAACGTTTTATAAATTCATTTAAATATAAACGTTGACAATAGAAATGTTTATTAAACTTGAACTAACCATTGATAACTTATACAATAGACCCAAACAATTGATAGAGTGATCAAAGCTTTCATCTCTGATTGATTTGCTAAAATGAATTAAAACTACCTTCTAAAATTAATTAAAATTACCTTCTTTGTACTCGACTGGTTCTAAATCAAATAATTCACTCTTATTTTGTCCTTTCTTTCTCAACACTTCACTATTTCATGTTTGATAAGTTAGTAAACTTATTCATATTCATCAATTGACCAAATATTTTCACCAAATATTCTCACCTCATTTTCTCCTTACGAGTGAATAAGATTTGCATTAATTTTACTTAATTACCAAATTAATAATAAATTTGAACTAATGAGTTCTTAATTTTGTTCAACTTTTAAACACCCAAGTGATCTATCATTCTATTAAGTAGATTGATAGATAGATAGTAGAAATAGTTCGATAGGTAGTAAGATAGATATTTTCACTAGAATTTGCAGAAATTTCAGTCAAAAACAATAATTGCTTCTAAATCCAATTCACTAATTACATACTGACAGTTTAAGCTTAACATATCTAGATTTAACTCGTGTATTCTATTCAAAACAATTATTGTTCACTGTGTGATATCTGAGAAAGTTTTGCACCTACAAACTTAATAATCGCTGATAGCAAACATAAGTAACGTGCTAAGACGTCATGCTTTCCATCAGACCATAACATCATCAGATTAATAAACTCAAAGAATACTCAATATAATAACGAAAGCAAATCTAAAGTGAGAAATGGCAAAAAAATTGATAAGCATTGCAGATAGGTTAACATACATGAGGCTACTATCGCGTAATGTAAAGTTAACAACTGTAGAATACAAAACAGTGATTGTTTACTATAGTTGTAATGACTTAATACTAGTGAGCACAACGTAAAAGATACGAAAAACAGAGTTACTCAGGTGGCAGGTATAGAAATAACTAAAATAATGGGTTAGATTAGCACAAACATTGTATTGTTTAAATTGAAATCTTGTGGTTTGTTATAAAGAACTAAATTTGCAGTTCAATGTACATTTCTATTAAAAGCTATTCTTACATTGACAATATTTTTAGGTCAAATTATTTGCATTATATAATGTTAAAAAAGCTTTTATTAAAACACTTTGCTATAGGCATTGTATTATAACTTTCTCTTTAAGATATAAACTTATTATTTCTAAATGCATTCATATATATAAAGTTATTTTCTCAATGGCCTAACATATAAACTTATTATTTTGTCAATGCTTTCGCATAACTTATTATTTTTCAATGCTTTCTATCCTTTTGTTTTGGAGCAACAATTAAAATTGGTTCAAACAAACAAGTCATGTGTGTCTTAAGCATTATTCTAATATGTAGTTTTCAATAGGAATCCATGTATTTTTCAATAGGAATCCATGCATTTTTCAATAGGAATCCATGCATTTTCTTGTAATCACTTCTATTGTAAACATATTTTCGCCTCTTATTATTAGTTTAAGAAAACTAATAAAACATTTTTATTTTAAATCCATTGTCTATTCAATACTTGAATTGAAAATTCTTCTAAAGAATGTCTGCATTTAAAGAATCGTTTTCTGCATTGATGAGATGACACATTTTCACCCAATTGTTGATAGCTTAGAGAGTCAAATTTGAGAAGATATTTGATTAGAAGTTGACTCGTCAAGTTTCAGGTGTTTTGTCTTGAATTAGTAGTGAGTTTTATTGAAAACAAAAGTGGTATTTATTTAATTACTGTAAAGAAAAAAATAGTGTTATTTTTTTATACTAATTATTTATCGACCCATTTATGCTGCATAAGGAAAATAAGTAACTGTCAACTCCCTGGCACTAATATAATAGAAAATAATTTAATATTCTTTGTTAAAACAATAAAATACTATTTCTTTTATTTCACTTGTGAACACCAGAAACTAATTCACTCCTATTTTAATTGGTTTAAACTCTGGTATATTATTTCTATTTGAAGCTTGATTAATCAAAATCACATTGTTTTCGTCTAATTTAATAGTTTTTAAACTTAATTAATCAAAGTAAAATTGATCTTTTAGTTTAATTAATATATTAGTTGTCAAACTTAATAGTTATTACACTTATTAAGCTTAAGGGCAACTCCAATAGATGTGGTTTTCATTCTAGTCATTAGACCATATATTGAAGACTTATAACCAAAATGATCGGTATTATACTATTTCAATCTCTATAGTTGTGTTTTTTATTTGTATTGTTATTGTTTCTTACTTTGACCCAATTCTAATACTAGGTCTATGAGAAAGAATTTATGCGCCTATAATAATGATAATTATCATAATAAATAAATGCAATTCAATTTTCATTGCAACCCATCATTATATTCCGCCAAATAGTCCCTTTACTAAAAATGTGCAGAGTAAACTTGTGTCAAAAATCAACTATTTTATAATTTTTAGTCCTGTATTACCAAAAGATATAGTATTATAAGACATAATACTATAAGACATAAAATTATAAAACATAACATTATAAGACATAACATTATAATACGTATAAAAACATAATATTTATAGTCTCATCAGACTGTGGGATGAATGCCATATTGATGTAAGAGAAAAATAAATCTGTTTTCTAGAATTACCTAACACATAAGTCAATTATGCTTAGGGTTTGTTTTTGTTAAGCATTGTTCTTTTAAAAAGGCAATTATAATGTCTCGCCTAGACTTTTGTAGACTTTTATTAACTTTTATAGACATTTATAAAGTTTTCTAAACTTTTTCACTCGCCTTTCTATAGATGGGTATAAATCGCCTACAGCTAAATGACTCCTTTCGGCTAAACAAAAGTCAAAATTATCTTATTATCTTTTCCAAACTCTAAAATTTTATAGATAACGCTATCTGCTTTTTCTTATCAACTTTTTACTTAAACATTTCATTAGCTATTGTTTGATCTCATATAAAGTTAACAAAAGCTGTGATATCTGTTTAAGCATTTGAAGATCTAGTTTTAAAACGAAAACTTTCATTAGAGCCTGATTGAAGTAAAAGAATTAGTGAAAGAATCAGTGAAAGAATCATAATAGAACAAAACTATAAGAGATAGAAAAAAGTGATGATCAATGAAAGAAGAATAATAAAATGTGACTACAATAGGTAATAAAGAGATGAAGGCATGAAGGCCTGACCTCTAAACATATAAAACTTGAATGTCACGCTGAATCATTACGCGATTCTCGCTATGTAAAATTTCTATTTCCATGTAAATTGTCGCCTCTACTCCCCTTTTGTGCGCAATTTATCCATTAAAATGCCATAAAAACTTTTAAAAACTTTTATTGTGTAGTCAAGTGAGCCAGCTCAGAGGCAGATCTCAAACCTAGTTTTGAGGTATATCTAAAACCCATCTTAATTCAGTGTTCATAAATTTTGCTCTTTTCTGTCTCTTGACAATTACAAACTGAACTCTTGTCAAATGATTGGTTGATAATAATCTTAATGTTGTATTGAGAGCAACAACTATTTTATATGGAAGCTTAAGCCAAGTCTGCTAGCGCTCAATCTTGGAACTGGTACTCAATCAGAGCTTGACTTCCCATATTAAAAATGCACACATTTCTAATTTCAAAGTTCATTCTACTTATACTTTATATTTCAATTAGCTTAACAATAGATTTATTTTAATTCAATTTATTTTAGCTAATTATTAACATCGGAAAATGTTCTAGCCATCCAATTATTGGATTAAGAATATATATTGACTAAAGATAAGTAGAAAACGTGTGCGTAACGGGAATCCGCCTGTATCTCTATATAAGGAAAGTCTATTCTGTACTCATTACGATAGTCGAAAACAGACATAATTTAGCTTTGAATAATTAATAATGTTTGATAAACTTTTTAAATAAGACAGACAATTTTCATTTTCAATCCAAGTTCCTGATTAGTAAGATATCTAATGAATTTACTATAAATTTGTTAGACTAAACTGCTGCTCGAGCTTTTTTGGAGCACTAGTCAAACCGGCGCTCGAGCTTTCCGGAGCAATTGTAAAACCAGCGCTCGAGCTTTTCGAAACACTAGTAAAACCAAACAATTTGTAGATTAAATTAGTACTGATAATGATAACTATTTGCACTCATTGTGCAGTTTTTAAGCAATACTCGACACTTTTTCTTTTGTAAAAACATTTCACCGCCAACTCAAAGAAACCGTTTATTCGATGAGTTCTATAATTATCGCGTTTAGTTCTTACAGAAAATATTTCTTGTTTAAATGTTTTGTCTTAAGCAGCCCTTAATTGCTTGAAAACATCTAGCTAACTTTCGATCAGTTTCTAAGATCTTTAGACAAAAAACAGTTTGATATCTCGATCAATAATAGACTGTTTGAGAAGCAGTTAGTTTGGAAAGCAGTTAGTTTGAGAAGCAGTTAGTTTGAGAAGCAGTTAGACTGCGAAAGAGTCCGATTGCAAAACAGTCAGATTGTAAAGCTCTTTGTCTGCAAAACATAACTTGAACACTAAATCAAGTTACGTGCTATTACAAAAGCAGAAATATTTGCTTCTTTTATTTAAAAAATTTAAAATACGTTTTCTAAACATTTATATTTAAATTAAACTTTTTCTCTAAAATGAATACATTATGAACTAAGACATTCCGGAAAAGAAGAAATCAACTCTAATGTATATGCCATAAGAATTTAAATGAAGATATTTTGCATTTAGCGGTTTGCGCCAACAAATGAAACACTTTAGAGAAAGACTGAGAGTATGTCTTTTAAACAATAGAGAGTGAATGTATATAAAGGTATTTCTTTATTTCTTTTATTCCAGTTGAACGCATCCCATATTTCTTTTTCAATATTTCAATGGGAGCTCAGCTTCAAACCAGTTCTCTCTTCTTTCGTGCCATTAAATCAAATTCAGCCCAAAACAAAAGAGAAACACATTTTCCAGCGTTTCCTATTCTAACCTTTGACCTGTTGGGCGCAATTAGATAAAAGAATGAAAAAACTAATCGTGAGTAGAGCGCGCAAGCTAATTACAAATCTGGATCTTCTTCAGTACTAGAGATCGAAATTACTCCCATATCCTATCATATCCAGCTTCTAATCCAGTCTCTAATCCGGCTCTACCTCCGAGTCTAACCTCTGATTCATTAAACTTTTGTTCGTAGTTAATCTTAACTGGAGATCTGGTCTGGTATTAATTTTTAAGGCGTAACTCTACTCCATAATTGTTTAAGTCGTGGGTGTCTTAGTTAATACTATTTTAAAGCGTAGTTTCAGTCTAAAAAGTTTCTTATCTCTAAGAAAGCATGTCTTTTAACTGGTAAGCCATTCCAAACTCTATCAGATTTTGAAAGCATTTAACGCTTAAGTTAATATTTGATACACGTCTAGAACGATTGTGAATAAATTTTGATTAAATAGCTATCAGATGTAGGAAAGTCTAAATGCAAGCAATTGAAGTGATAAATGAGTATATTATTATGTAAGAAATATACGATAATCATGCTAAGATATCATAGTAATTTACATATATACTTCTTCAATATATTAGTTAGTCTATCAGTAACTATTTCAATTATAAATGAGTTATTATTTGATTTCCCCCTTAATACCCATCTAATCGTATTCGGTTATTAATATTTATCGCTATTTATCCGGTTTAGGGATAAATCAGTAGCAGAAGGTTTCAACCGTAAGATTAACCATTCATCACTATTTAGGTAATACGTTTTAAAAGGATTATCCCACAACTTATTTCAATTTGTTTATACACTTGAAACAATAGATAAACCTCAATATAATATTTAATAGCTAAATGCAGCTCTCCTTTCTTCCATCCCAAACATTATTCTCTCAAACAACAGTAATTACCATAAATTTAATAATTCTAACTAACTATAGCTTAACTTTAAATATCCATTCTTTCTTATGAGTCACTCTTTTGGTATTTTGAGACTATGCTAAGTCAGTTTCAATTCAAATCAGATATGATTCTAGTCAAATTAGAAGATGATAAAGGATTGAAACACTTGAAGGCATTAATTTGATTATTATAGACAGCTTAAGGGTAGAAAAAAGTTTCATATTATTATTATTATTATTATTATTATTACTTTTTGAGTACAATGTATTTTTAGATCGCAAAATAAAACAATCAATCATTAATTTCGTGTGTTTAGGTAATTTTGATTTTATGATAATCAAACGATGCCACTGGCCTTAAAAGTGTTAACAACGACTTAAACTCAACATAATTGTTGCCTTCTATCTCTATATCCTGTATGTTTAACATTTTGGATCATTGTTTCTACTTATAAATCCAAATTTCTTTTTTAGATATTCATTATTCACCTTTTTGCTTATACACTTTTCTACTTAATAGTCCGCGATAGCAACACCAATAGCTTGTTGCTATGTCAACCTCCCTCTCATACCAATCAATTTATGTCAATTTTGATTTTAGGTTTGCTTTGATTATTATAATCAATGTTCTATAAGTTTGTCAATATCTGAAGATATTATGATTTAGTGGAAAGCATGCCATCACATCTGGTGGCTTTGAATGATTATTAAGTTTTTAAGTGTACAGGTATCTAATTTAATAAATGGCTTATAAGTTTGAATAGAGATAAAATAACATAATTTCCTTAAGTTGAGTTAAATAATGCATTCAAAGTCAGTCTTCTGCTGACATTAATCTGCTTTGAATTGTTTGAGTTGAAACTAGTTTAAGAAGTTGTTTGATTTCTTGCTAAATATTTACATTGAATAATTTTGAAAATCCGTTACTACTACTGATATTATGAAATTTTCTCAAAAATGATCATTTTATTTATGAACCCAATATAAAAATACATTAAACTTATGGCAACTATTCAGCACATGATTAAAATATAGATTTTATTAAATAATCATTTGATTGGTTCAATCAAAATGTTATGTCGTATCGATTAGAAAAGATTGTTTGAATACGATAGCAATTGAAAAGGAAAGATAAAGGAAGTCCTATTGTATTGATTTGATCCTAACGGGACGTATCGTTTCCTGTGTATCGACTCCCTTCTAACCAAAATAGACAAACCGGGACTAATCAGGTCTACAAAAGTGTGACACGTGAAGATTTGAATGAATAAAAGAATTTACACCCATTAAGGAAGGTCTCTATGAAATATTGAATATTCTTATTATACAGTATATTCTTTTCGGCTTTGTATTAGGTTTTGTATGCAGCATTGAAGTTCGGCTTTGTATCACTATTGCTGTTCGGCTCTGTGTCACCATTGCCGTTGAGCTCTGTGTCACTATTGCCGTTGAGCTTTATATCACCATCACCGTTGAGCTTTATATCAGACATTCTTATTCGACTTTGTATTCCGCTAGTATTACGCAAACGTTCTATTGTGATGTATTTTCACAAAATTATTTTGTCTAGAATTGAATCAATTTGTTCTGTTATCAATTTTATGTTAGACTCAATCAATTATTTAGTTTGTTTCTTACATTTGGAAAGCTATTCATAAATGCGATCTTCACAGAAAATCTCTTCTTTATCATGAAGCCATTGATGTTACAACAAAACAGTGGTTTTTCGTTATTATTATCATTATTTAGGTTTTGGTCTATTATTATTCAATATTGAATCAATACTCAATTGAATCCCATTTGAATTGCACGATAGCTTTTGTATACGAAATAATAGTGAGAATTGAATACTTTTGCTTAGTGTTGTGTTATATGACAAGTGCTTTCTTTTTAATGGATTTATAATAATAATTTTGGTATAAAGATATTAATATTTGTTTACATAGTCGTGTAACATCTAAATGCATCTATTTAACTTTATCTCTTATTTCTAAATATATATAATTATTCTACTTTTATTTTTCCATACACCTTTTACTTCTTTTATTACTTTTTTGGTATTTCATTTTCGTTATTATTACTATTTCCCTAAATTGTCCATCTTCTATACTATACTATACTTCTATACTAATTGTCCATTTATTATACTTCTCAACACTTCTCTATTGATTGATTTTCTATACATAAATACAAAGTAATAATTATATAATATTTAGTATTAATAAAAATGAAATATATCATAGAACCAGTGAACACTTGATGAAGAAGAAGAAGATAAAGAACTATATAATACAAGACATAAATTCGTATATGACAAATGTACAATAATCAATTTTGTGGGCCAGAGACAAGAGCTAACAATTGCGACAATGTCAACATTGGCCGAGCGTGTTATTGTGCTCTGTTATATATTATGTTATTGAGTATTGTATACAGATATAAGTTATATGGATAGGGGAATCAATTATATGTTTCTTCTTCTATTTCAACTATTCCACCCCTCTGTGCCTCCACATCCCCTCCACTATACCCCTCCACATCCCCCTCTACACCCCCTCTCCCCGGAGAATGCCTATTCAACTTCACTTGTTCCTATACTCCCTTTGTTCCAATTTACTTTGTCCATTGCCATCACTTTTTCAATACTGCTCCTCTCTCTTCTCTCTCCGCATCTCTTGTTCCCTCTCCTTCATCGACTCGTATGTTCTCCTTCTCCTCTCTCTCCTCTCTCTCTCCTCTCTCTCCTCTCTGACTATTTCATGTCTCTTCTTCTTGTTCTACTCTTATTCTATTTCTTTTCTTCTCAGATGCACTTTACTTTGCTTTTACAGAACTGGGTTCTAATGCATTTTTGCCAATGTTTAGCTTGGCCTCCATTGCCTTCATTCTACATTCCATCCATTGTCCATCTCTTGTCCATTGTTCGATTTGATCAAATACTTTCTGGCTCGTCCTTTTGTCACTGTCTTTACTTCTATTTGGTATGATTGTATCGAAGTTTCAACAGTATTGCGTTTTTCTATTTACTTGTTTTTCCGACTAACTTCTCTGCTCTTCTTTTTGTCTATTTCAACATAAGTGTTGATTTTTTTTCAAACTAATATTCTGATTAAATTCCATCTCTAAACTATTTCATTAGAATTAAATACAATTTATCGAGTTATCTGTCCTGTTATTCATATGATATTAATAAAAAGTTAATTCAGAGATTCCTTATCTTAACACAAGTTATCTTATTGTAAGTTATCTTATTGTAAGCTATCTTAGCGTAAGCTATCTCATTGTAGACTATCTCAGTGTAGTTTATCTCAGTCTAGTCTATCTTTATAGATATAGAAATAGTTACTTGGGTTTAGTAAATGCCAAATCTATTCTTCTAAAGCAACAAGAATTGCAATTTTGGCCCATTTATTCTCTACTTAAATGAAAGCTTTAGTGAGGTATCCATTGGAATAAGTATTTCCTGTAAGCAGTCGAACACGAACTAACATGCATGAATATTAAACGTTTTATTTTTAATTAATTATTATCTGCTTAATTTATACTCATTAAGCGTTTTCTCTTACATTTATTTGAATTTGTTTATCGCAATAATCTAATGATTTAATCTTTCAAAACTGGTTCAGATTTATTCATTTTAAATAAGGCTTCAAATAAGATTGCAAATAAAGATTAAACGTTTTCCTAAGAATTAATTGGTAAAATCCCACTATTGCTATCATATAATTCAATAAAATAGAGGTTTTTCTGGAATATGAAAGTTGTTCCTATAATATAATAAATGATTAGTAAGGGATTTTACAAGGTCTTATGCAAGGGGGTACAGAGAAAGCTACTTAACCTATAGTTTTAAAGTTATTAAATACGTTTTAAAATACGGAAATAAAAGGTACAAGTTTCAAACAATTCTGTATAATTGAATTCTGTCAATTATGCGAGTTTACTCATTATCAAATGTCCCAGGCATTGCAGAGGGTATCAACAGTTATAAAAACGCTTTTGTTGTATTCACACTGTATGATCAGCTAGTATAGAAACAGAACGTGTCTGAAGCCCAAAATTCAAGTTTTTTATTTTGACTTTTTATAGTATAAATTATTTTCGTTTTGACAGTTTCCAGGAAACATATTAATATGCTCAAATCATCGGTAGTTTTGCTGTACCTACACTGTAAAGATCTTGTTAAACTCTGTACATTAAAATCACATTTCTTTTTGGTTGTTTGTTAAAAAAGTAAAAAATCTAAAAATCTAATCGACACCTAAAAATCGAAGGCATGCTTTGAACATCTTAATACTAATTGTGCAATTGGATCGTAAACATATTTATTTGAACATTAAGTTGTTCACTGAAAAGGTCTTTATTTGAAACATAAACACGTATGACTATTTTGTAAAGTTTGTGCTCGAAAGTGTGAATGTGAAATGAAGAGGTGTTTTTGATATAACACAACATTTAATACAACATAAGTTTAATAGAGTATAAGTTTTAATACAACATAAGTTTAATACAGTATAAGTTTTAATACTATATAAGTTTAATACTACATAAGTTTGACACAAAGAAGCAGTAAAGCAGTGAAACCTCACGGATGATCATATGAATATTTCAATGAATGTATATATTACTAGCTCACATCTATTGTAATGCTTTTAATACAATAGATACTGAGCTTGTATTTTACTATAGACTTCGTTCAATGAAGCCTTACGTGAATTTCTCTGCATTCAATTTGAATACAATCTCACTCTTGCTCTCTCTCTCTCTCTCTCTCTCTCTCTCAACTTTCTAAAACTTGAATCTAAAATACTGAATGCAAGCAAAGCAAACAAAAATTTTGAAAATGTCAATTCAATGTTCATTTAATACGAGGAACACGAGAATGATTTGCATAATATTAGAGTATATTGTGGTAGGCTTTTGAGTACTCCCCAAGTACAATAATAATTGTGGTAATAGCACCCGGATCGGTCACATCAAACAGATTTGATGACAATAGGGAAGAGAGAGAGAGAGAGAGAGAGAGAGAGAGAGAGAGAGAGAGAGAGAGAGAGTTTGAGAGAGTCGTCGAGAGTCGTCGAGAGAGTCTAATAGAGAATACGAGTGAAACTCAGAAAGAGAATCTGAAAGAGAATCTAAAAGAGTCTAAAGATATAGCTAGTTGAATATTTGTAGTATCATTGGTGGCAAAGACTAGAAATGTGGTTTAGGTACAGGTGCATTTATACTATTATATTCATAGCGTAATATTGTTTATTTTCTCTCTAAAGTCTATATCTCACTCACTATGTGGGCTAATTATAGTTAGCGTAAGCATTTTGCATGTCAACCAAACCCGCAACAAGCGATATATTGTTTGCTTATACTCTTCAAATACACATAATAGTGTATTGTATAACACAAACTTTTATATAGAAACTGCATTAGTTTGTATTGTTAGAAATGTATATATTGTATGTCTCTATTATGCTATGCTATATATATATATATATAAGTTATAAGTTTTATGTTTTTCTCTTTCCTATTTTGCTTTTTGCCATCATTCTTGTTAAAGTAGAGCAAAATAGTATTCATATTCACAATGAGTATTCATAACTTTTTATTTGAACCATTTTTTGCTTACGCTTTTCAATATCCTATTGTCATTGCTATTATTTTCTGCATCATTAAGATTTTGATTTGTTATCGTCTCTGATTTTTTCCTGCTCAATCTGTATAAAAATCATGATTATTTGTCAAACTTTTGTCTAACATTTGTCTAACTTTTGCTTAACTTTTGCCTAACTTTTACCTAACTTTTACCTAACTTTTATCTAACTCCTCATAAACTTCTAAAAACTAAATATTAACTATTTGAATGTATATATCGTTATTAAATTGGTTTTGGTTAGAACTGAATAGAAATAATAGACAAAACGATATAAAGTGTGAATGGCAATATTTGCAATACAGACATAATGGTTGATATGTTTTATTTGTGTCTACAGAAGAACTGTTATAAGTCATAGCTTGCATTGTCTCGAGGGTCTCATTTACTGGCATTGCTCAATGATTGTTTCCAGTTTGATCGAAATGATCGTCATATCGATCATCATATAATTCAAATTGTAGTTTGCAAACTACAATATTTATTATATTGTGCTGCTAAAACTAATGTTAATCTAACACATGTGTTTACTTAAAATTATGTATAGCTATCTGAAAGTTACCTGAAAGTTACCTGAAAGCTACCTGAAAGTTACCTGAAAGCTACCTCAAGTGTCACATTGTTAAGCCAACAACTCTATCTTCCTGTAATAATTCACATGATATGAGTTTCAATTATAGAAAATTTTATACTAAATATGAAATTAGATTTAAAAATTAAGTTGCAATTGGTGTGCATGACATGGAAGATGACATGGGAGATAACATTGAAATTGCTATGCATCGTTTTAATGTCCCGAACTCTACATCTAATTACTCTACTCACTATTTAATACGAAAACTAAACTGCACACGACAACAATGTAATCGCAAAAAGAGCAAAAAGTGTTATACTTTTCTAGCAAAACATTTTATACCAAAATGTATATATTCGCTTATAATGATTACCACAATAAATGATTGTATTGCCAGTAGTGTTTTGATGGAAGTGATTGTGAAACAAATACCATATGATTACAATTGTTTGGATACCAAACAATATACCAGTTTGATTTGTGAGCTAAACTTGTCTTCAATCAAATGCTAATGTTTAGTTGTATGAGATGAAGATTAAAAATAAATTATTGTTAGTGTATTGTTGTAAGAAATAGGTTTACAGCTTATTGTATGATATTTTTATTAATGATTTCAGTGGAAGATTATTTGAATTTTAGAATATATTAATAAATCTAGTAATAATTTCAATTCATTTCTATTTAAAATTGATGTCCTAACGTAGCTAAATCTAACCTAGCTAAATCTAACCTAGCTAAATCTAACCTAGCTTAATCTAACCTAACCTAACCTAACCTATAATATAAAGAAAGTAATTTGATGAAGTATGAATTCTTAACTCAATTATAATATATAGATTGTTATTTAGAATGTTCATGCTAAATATATATCGCTTGAAGTAGTTGATATTTATCTTAGTTGCAATAAACATTGCTTAAATGACTATTCAAAACTAGTATTATTCAATGTTTTTAAGACATTACTATTTACTATGTTTAACTATACATATATATGTAGTTATTGTATATGTATACCAGTTATGAATACTATATATATATATATATATATATTGTGTATGTATGCTAGTTATGTATACTATTTATATATATTAACTATTTTATTACCAATATTTCTCTCTAACCTTTCATGTATTCATGCAATCTAGTATGAATATTTGAAACTTATTAAATCTATAATAATCGTAAATTAGTTACTATAATTTACATTTTCTTCATCTGTTGCATGCTTTATACATATTTGACTTATTTAGATAAAACTTGTTTCAACACACATTGTTTCGCATCATTTATACCCATATGTCTCAACCCTTTCCCATCTAATAGCTTACTGTAGTATTTGCCTCACCAATAGCTTACTTTGTTTTATTCTAAGAAACTTGCTATCTATCGGACCTATCATATGCTTCATTCTGTCTCTTTACTTCATGTACACTTTAGATCTTCGTAGTTGTTGATAGCAACCAGAAGTGATGCCTTCTGATAGCATGCTTTCCATCAGACCATATCTTCAGATATTAACAAACTTATAGAATATTGAAAGCAAATCTAGAATCAAATTTGACGATAAACTGATGTGCATCACAGGCAGATTGACATTATAGAGGCGTCATCAACGATTGTTAATTTTTAAGCTGTATAGTATTATAAAATTGAATATTGAGATAACGAGTGAATAGCTTTTTCCCTTTCAATTATATGACTAGATAGTAAAAAATGACAACAAGTTTTGAAGTGGAGAGATTTAAAATATTTTCTAAAGCCTAATGTAATTAGATTGGCGACGGCTTGTATGTTGTGATAAGTTGAAATTTGATGCACTCCTGTAATAACTAGTAAGTTATTAACACTATTGTTCATAACACGCCATATCTTTGTTGCAGTCTATTATTCAGTCCTAAAAACAATCAACTTACCATATTCATAAACATATTAATTGGTACAAAACATGTAAAGGGTTTATTTTATGGTAAACAGAATTCAGTTTGTTCAACATAGCTGCAATAAGTTGAGTAGTTTTGTAACTCTGCTCTGAGTAGTTTTGTAGTTTCGTAACTTTGCTCTGTGTAGTTTTCTAACTCTCCACTGAGTAGTTTTGTGCCAGTCAGTTGAATAGTTTTGTAGCTTTCAAGCAATCAGTTCAGCACTTTTGTAGCTTTGAATTGAGTAGTTTTAAAGCAATTTTCCAGTTTCGAAAAATTGATGATGACATAGATGAAAGTAAATAAGAGAGACATAGTTAAAGCAGTTTCGTGATAATAAACGCATTTTATTACTGCATTATGAATGGCTACTATTGTTCTGGCATGCAATCCAAAGCTTAGAGCACAACAACCCTTTCAGCCCTTCTCTTCTCCCGCAATTCCAAACTCCATTAATGCCACCCATTCACGGATCGCTTCAGACTTCTTCATCTGTAACTACCTTCTTTTCTATCTTCTTCTTGCTTTTGGATTGCCAAATCTGGCCGATGTTAGCTGAGTGTGATCATCTCTTTCAGAATCGATGTAATCGACATTTACGGCAAATAATAGCTTTGATACAAGTCCTGGGCCTGATCCTGAACTTTGTAAACCGGCAACTTTCAGAATGAGACACAATGAGATTATCACTTATGAGAATCTAATTTCTGGTCAATTTATTGATTTCGATATAATATCTGTGTAATTATTAAGTGATCACTGATTATAATCATTTTATGATTGTTTGCTAAACTATTCCCAACTCGAGGTGCGATTCATTTCTATTATTCCCAACTGAGAACCTGATGTAAGGACAAACACTTTGATCAATGATACTCTTACTGACAATTACTTACAGTCAGTGATTTGATAGGCGAAAGTTAGAGAACATGAGTTATGGGAAACGGAAGTACTTTGTCTCAACCCATTCCCCTCTCACTGTCATGTCTTGTGTGATGGTTTGCACGCAAACATATTCTCATCTTAACTCAATAAACATGTTATTTCTAACGTTTCACTTAATAATCATTCCTATAATGTGTTTTTTGTAATTAATTATCTAAGTATAATGTACGTTTAAACACTTTATAATCATTGATAGCAACAACAAGAATATGTCAATCTTGCTACTGTTTTTGGCTAATTTTCATTTGATTTGCTTTGAACATTGTATAAGTTTGTTGGTATATGAACATACTATGGTCTGATGGAAAACATGCCATCACAACACACGACTTCTGATCGTTACCGAGGATTAGGCTAGGTTAGGTTAGTTCAGGTTAGGTTAGGTTAGTTAGTTCAGGTTAGGTTAGGTTATCAAATGATTGAATATAAACAATATATATATAAAAATAAGGTTACATTCGTTGATCAATAATAAGATTAAACAGAAAGTTACCAGTCATTAGTTGATGGTATGAATTAGCGAATAGGAATATGTTTTCTTTTCTATTTAACAACTATTAACAACTTCTTTCTGTACCTCTTATGAATTGTCATCAAAGTGATTGCATAGGAGAAATGCTTTAATCCTTTGGCAATGGCACTGATCCCTCGTCTAACCCTTAATGATTCTTTTCCTAACTGTCATTACTTACTACTAGTAAATCAATTTGCTCTCTCTCTCTCTCTCTCTCTCTCTCTCTCTCTCTCTCTCTCTCTCTAGCTCGACATCAAATTTGCCATCATATTGCACAAGTACTTGAAATAAGTATTTTCTTTTATAACACTCAAACATCAGATTAGTTGTGATTGTAGCCAAATATTAGATAATATTAGAATAGTATTTATATTTTATAATAATTTCTATATATTTCTACTTTAGTCAAGTTTTTATCTCTTATTACAATATAAAACTATTGCAAAGGTTGCTATGACAAAGTGCTAAACTGACAAAATACAACTTTCAAGTATTCCTTATTTTTCTCTACCTGCTTCATCCAAATGAATTCAAAATCAAAAATGAATTCAATATCTAAAACACTTCTATTTCATAGTTGACGCTTTCTGACATCTCTCTCTCTCTCTCTCTCTCTCTCTCTCTCTCTCTCTCTCTCTCTCTCTCTCTCTTCACTTTGTCCCTTAACATTTAATTCACTTCTTTTATTCATCTTATTTCCCAATTTTAACTTTTGAGATAAATTCTTAGCATACAATCTACTCATGTTTATTCTCAAACTTCAGGTTAGAAAATACTGTGAAAGCATTTGAATACACAGTAACCAAATTTTTCAATAGACTTCGAATGGATGTATTATAGTATATATTCCTTATATATTCTGTATATATTCTGTATATTCTGTATATATTCTTTATATTCTGTATTGGGTTTTATTGGAAGAAGAAATATATATCTCAATAGAGAGCAGTAATAACAGTGACTTAAGTATTTCAATTTTTCCATAAAAGATTTAAAGATTCTTGCAATTGATCTTCCGATTGCATTTGATGCAAGGCTGGACACGAATTGAAATCCAAATGATTGGACAATTGAAGCATGATAACAATGTTTGCACAATGCATTGACGCCACTAAATATATATTGAATAGTATGTTATACTTCTGGACATTGAGACAAGAATTGAATAGAATTTGGCATCTTATTCGAAAAAGGCGTTAGGAATTATATTGTGCATCACTATAGCCAACAAAGAACTCAATACAGGCTATACTATCCCTTCATATCTCCAATTGCAAAGACTCTGCTCCCAAATCCCTGTGTGACACTCTATATATTGTATTATGTATTAAGTCTCAATTGTGACACCAATTCTGCTCTAAAAATACAATCGCCCATTCATTCAATTCGATACTCCTCTAGCTTACCCGGACACACGAATCCAATCTCTGCTTTGTTTATAGATTTCTTTAACTTAATATAAAGCTTTCTTTGTATTTCTCCATTAAGTTTCAATCTTTCACTTTGTAGTTACAAATGCATTATCAATGAAATACTGTAATGAAAAGCTTTCCATCGAGAAACGATACACCCTTTATGTTAGACTAGTTTTTAGTATATTAACTTTTAAGTTTGGTTGAATCGAATTATTAAACAGGACTTTTTGTTGATAATTATTGATTCTTATACAGGTATTGAATTTTCAAATCATAAGTATTAAGGTTATATTCCACAGGTAAAGTATACTTGATGGTTTCAAGATAATGTATAGCAACAATGGCTTGTTATGACGACATTCCCGTCTTCTCATAACAATTGATATAATATGAAACTCTATTTTTAGTCGTTTCATGCTAGATATAGAATCACAATTAAAAGTTAAGCTGAAATTCATGTTTATGATGAGGAGGATAACATAGCTTAGATGCTCTTATTATAGCTCTGCATCCTTGAGTCAGCTACTGTCAGTTTAGGTGTAGGTTAGGTTAGATTAGGTTAGGTTTGATATCTACTGTTTTAGATAGCAAAGTCAGTTTAGATATCTAGTCATGTAGTCAAGTGACATTTACGGGGCCAATCCATTAATCGATATATTGAATCACTCGGTTCAATCATACAAAGAAAGATACCTATTAATGATTAGCTCATTTTGGTTTCTATTCCTTTTTCATTGCTTAGCTTTTCTTTGCTTTGCTTTGCTTTGCTCTTTGGTTTCAGCTCAACTCCTAAAATGTTTCTTTTCATACAATTGCTGTCACACTAAAAGTGCTGATTTTTGAAATTTCACTGCTTTGTAAAAATTTGATTGATTTTTCAATCGCTTTGATCTCATTGAATGTACTAAAAACTCACTTTACACACAAATCCAATTGATTATCAGTTTTTGATTCTATCAGACTAGACAAGAATTTTTTGAAGTCGAGACTGTGTCTTAAGCGAAACACTATTTAGGCTATATATATACACTTGTAATTGAGTTTTGCTGTTTCGATGCAATTATCAGTTTTATAGGAACACTTAGAAGTCAATTTTTAATTGAAGTATAATTCAAAATATAGTATTGTTATTGAATCCCTTCATAATGAATATACGCTTTAATTTTCATAATTAAAACTTCGTCTATTCAATGTACCTCTTCAAATCAAATAATCATTAATTGAATTATTGAATGCTTAAATTAAAAGTTAACTTCTATTAGAGGAGAAGAGAATCAATAGGAAAGAATTGGGTAGAAAGTAAAAGTGAAAAGTTAATTAAAATACAAAAACTATTGAAATATATACTCTAGAGTACCTAGATACTCTGATACTCTACAGATATGTACTTTACTAACAGCTATATGACGAAATAAGAGATCGCTAAAACTTAAATCTTTCTTAAGATCAACGACAAATACCCATAAGTAGAATGAAAATTGTTTTTCTCTTAATATTTTGTTGTACTAAATGTATAGTCAGATCAAACTGAACCTTACAGTTGTGGACTTAATCATCTGCGGTGGCTACTAGAAAAATCTGTTGTTATGTTAACTCCCCTCTTATACTCATCGATTTGTCGCCCAATTTGATATCTGATTCGCTTTGATTACTACACTAAATGTTCTACAAGTTCCATATCTTCAATACTACGATCAAAACACGGATAGCACGATCAGAACACGGCACTTCAAGTTGCCATCAAAGAAAGCAAAGTTAGCAAACATACAAAGAGCGATTGGTAATCGTAAAACCTCATACCTGCTGCATAAGGCATGGCATTATTTCATCATAATCATCATCATCAATATAATACTAGTGGCAAGACTGTTCCCCAAATAACTCTCCATTAATATAAAATGGTTTTTGCTTTTCCATTGCCTTAATCCAGCTTTCACTTAGATTCAGAGCGCTAACAGTTAATACCCTTCTCCTTATTCTCCTGAAATACAGCTTTGCAACCAGAGAATTCTAGCGAATTAGCAGTTTTACTTTGCTTTTCTACTAACTCTATGTTTATGTCTTGGCCATACGATTCCGAAGTAGATTCCCAAGTATTATGTACTGTATTTTGTGTACTGTATTAGTGAATGTGTATGTGTCGCACTGTTTGCCCACTCCTGATCTCAATTGGCATTTGTTTGAACTCTACTGCTTGTTAAGTGGTATCCAATACTAAAACTTACATAACTATTATATAGCTTTATTTGACATATCGTCAGGTCAGTGCTATGAAGTCTTATCTGCAACTGTATAGACATACATAGCACGACTGTGTTACATCTACTTTATAGCACTCACCAAATCTTATATCTTCTATTTTGATTATTCAATTTAATTAAACTTTATTTCTAATAGACTACTATTTTTATTTAAAAATAAGACTGATTACAGAATAATTCATCCCATATTACAATAATTACACAATCATTTGAGTCATTGCCTAATGTAGTCTAACGTAGCCTAACCAAACCTAACATGTATCTGATGAATAGAAATGCATAAAATGAAATTTTAAATAGATATCTCAACTGAATAAAGGTTTCAATAAAGAGAATAGCAAACAATTTTACATTTATTATTATTATGATCACTAGCATATGATTATTAGTGGTCGGCATTGAGTTGAACATTGGTCTCACTATGAGAAGAGAATCTCGCTCAACATTAGTCTCACTATGAGATGAGAGTCTCACAGTACATTTAATGAAGCCTTATTGTTGTTTGAATGCAGTTTTATGGTTGAGTCCAACTATTTCAACAGACATTGTCATCTCATTTGGCATCGTATTGTCACTATTCTCTTGTTGCACTCTCACCCACATTCTTTGCCTGGTTAGCTGTCACTGTATGTGAGTAACTCCGAGTAACTCTCAGTCTCATCCCTTATCCCTATCTTTCCACACTACATCCGCCCCTAATCATCAACAAAGCAGACAACTTCTACTAATCATTACTTATAATTACAAACTAAATAAGACAAATTTTCTACTCAATTATTGTAGGGTTACTATTGTTTGTTACTTCATTAAGATGTAGGAAATTTGAGCTCATATTTACTTAGAATATAAGGCTCTTTAGACTGTTTGGTTCTAACGCTCTTTAGACCCTTAGTTCTAAGATTCTTTAGACCGTTTGGTTGTTAGATTCTTTAGTCAGTTAGGTTCTAACATCGTTTAGTCCTTCACATTCTAAGATTCTTATACCCAATTTACACATTCACTTTCCTATAGTTTACCTTGCAATTAGCTATCTTGTTTAACTATCTTGCTTAACTATCGCATTTTACTGTCTTATAGGATTTTATTACAATAAGTATTTGAAACTACTTCACTTTCAACCGTTGCTAGTTTGTTTTAGGTAAATCCTTGTTATTTACCCTTATTTTGATAGTTAATTATTACTATTTGTGTTACTATTGCTATTTGTATTACTATTACTATTTGTATTACTATTCATTTTACTATTCATTTTACTATTTCTTATAGTTACCAAACTTTTATCAGTCTATTTAAATACTAAATTAGCATGGTTTCTATAAGAATTTGTGTAATACTTTGAATAAGTCTGACTAAACATACTGATTCAACAGCTCGTCATTTGTGCGGAGGTGGAGACGACTGTAATTACGACAATAGCTTTAATGAATGAGCCATTGTCTTTAACATATTAGTATATGTTTACAGGATGTTTAGATATCACCTCTTTTTGAGTTATTATTAGATATTTGTCTTATGTGCTTAAGTAATTGTTTTCATGTTGCTATTTCAATTTTTGGATTTATGTGTCAATTTCTACGTGCTACTCCACTGTCAGTCTAATTTATCTTATACTTCTTTTTCATCTTATTTACTTTGATTATTGTTTTCATTCTTAATATCTCAACGTTTTATGGTCTGATGGCAAGTGTGTGATTGTGCTTCATCACTTCTTGTTGCTATCAACAATTATCAAGTTTTCAAGTATAAAATCTGTATAATAGCAAACTACCATTTTTAGGTAGATTATTGAGAAAAGTGATCACACTAAAATGAACAATCAAAAAGTGTCATAAAAGTTTATATGGTATGAAGGACACGAATGGTATTAAAAATCTTTTTAACTAAATAAAGACTAAGATAGAAGTATTGTAAAAGTATTTTTAATGATGAGTAGCTTTTAAACTCCCTCTATGTAAATGTCTATATGTGTGTATTGTATATGTGGATATCTTATACTCATTGTTTTCAATTTAAAACTATTTTGCATCGCTTCCAAGGACGTAATACCAGATTTGTTATGTCTCTTCTACTCAATCTATTGTCAATTTTGACTAACTTATAGTGTTTAGTTTGACTTTTTGCTCAGCTTTCAGTAGTTGTTAGTATTGTTAGTATTGTTAAGCATTGTTACATATAATTGTTATTATCAAACGTTTATTACTGTACTTGAAAAAGTTTTCCAATATTTGTTATTTATATAGTCTTAAGTATATTTTGATCTCACTTTCAAATAATCAACTAACTTTGCTAGTTGCCTAGCTCGTCTCTTCTTCTAACTATACTTTTCCATTCAACAATTTACGTCAATTATTCGTTTTAGTGTGTCAAGTGTTCACTTATTTTTTTTTGGCAATACTCTACTTGTGTCTGTATAGTTTTTGAAGTTTAGTTTTTGTTTAGTTTTTATTTAGTTTTTATTTAGTTTTTATTTAGCTTTTATTTAGCTTTTAATCAATTAAGTGTGAATAGATTAATTATTATTTTATGTATAGTATCATATACGTTTTTTCTCTTCAATTCTTCTATTTTATTAGTTTATTTGATTTTGTTCTTTAATTTTATGTAATCGATCCTTTAGGTCAAATTCTATAATACATTTTTGCTTTGAAATAGCAACATGCCATAAATGATTCACATGGTGAATAATGAATTTTCTCATCCTATCAAATAACGCTTTAATAACTTTACGCTCATGTACAAGGCACAATACATATGTTCTATTAATACTGTAATAATATAACTATTAATCATTCCTCTGTCAATTCTTATTCAATTCTTATTCAATTTTTATTTTTAATTATCCGATTATAGTTTTCTCGTTCTTATTATTAATACTTTTCTCTATCCAATTATTTCTCTTAATGGCTTTGTTTTTATTTAAACACATATTTTTGTGTCTAAATTATTTGAAGATTACAAGAATTATTTTCTAGTAATTAATGTATATATAAGTTAGTAAATTGTATTGTAAACCAATTTAGCAATTTAGGTTAAACACTAATACTTTTCAATTTTTGCATTCACAATGTTCGCTAATATTATCTTGCTTGATATTATGTAGCGCATTGACCATTCCTTTTAGGCTAACTTGTCTTCTGTCACTTAGACTAGTTATATATAACTTTTAAGTAATTGTTTGGTAGTTTAGTGAGTTTTATGCTTAAATAAAACTTGTAAATATTTTATTATTATTCTACTGTTTTTTACCTACATTTGAATGTATTCTCTCTATCGTCTGTTAGTATCTATGTTTCAGTATCTATGTTTCAGTGTCTATGTTTCTACTTAAATTATATATCTGATTTTTAGATTTAGCTCACATACCTCATTAGAAAGTTTTCATTCTTTTCTTTTTAACAATTGTTTTTGTAAAGTCTTACCTAATGATAAGTTTATGAAGTTTTCAGGTAAGACTAACGTTTAATGAAAATGATACCTATAGTAATAAGGCATATGAAAATTGATCTGATCTGGTGTTTTGTAAAAATATTTCAATTATTCACACTTCGTAATATGCTCAACTCTTATAAGTTTTCCTCTATTAGGTAGAATATCATTACTACTTTCACTGCTTTCACTGCTTTCACTGCTTTCACTGCTTTCACTCATTACTACTATTTGAGGGACTTTCAGATGGCTGACAACCTTTATTCAATAGATCGATTATTTCTTGTTTGTAAGTCCCCAAAATTGCCTTAAGGCTTCATTTACTTCCATCTCACTCTCACTTGAAGAATAAGTTTTAATTGTTCGGCTTTTCTGACTGTCGAACTATGAATTGTTTGCTTCAAATCTACAGGATTTGTATCGGATTTGCATTGGATTAGTATTGGATTAGTATTACATAAAAAAGTTTAGTCAACTACTTCTCCTGATCGAATCGCTAACACAATAATTTCTATTTGTTTCAATGTGAATTAGATGCTGACAATTCGGTTGAGGCTGCGCTCAGCAGTGATTGTAGTAAAACTTTTCTCATTGGTTTTTGATTGTCATTTGGGGCGAGTTTTCATCATTCTCTTCTCCTTCTCTTCTTATTCATATATCTTCTATTTTCTCCCTTTATTTCTCTCAATACTTAGGCTCTTAAGCATTTAGATGCTTTGGCTGTTACGCATTCAGACGCTGTGGCTCTTAGGCATTCAGACGCTGCGGCTCTTAGGCATTCAGATACTGTGGCTCTTACGCATTTAGATACTCTTCAAGACTCTCTATGACTCTCTCTTTTAGTCAACATGTTGTCACTTGTAGAGTGTGATCTCTCTTTTTATTTCAATTCTATCTATCAATTTTTCATTTTAATTGTGATTCTCATTTTATAATAATAATTGTTCTTATATGATAATCATTTATATGATAACTGCTTATATGTTAACAACTTGTATGGCAACGACTTATATGTTAACAACTTATATGATAACAACTCTTATATGATAACAACTCTTCTTATATGATAACAACTCTTATATTAATAACATCTCTTCTTGTATGATAACATCTACTACTTAATTTACTTACTATTCATCGATTTGTCCGTAAGTCTGTTTTCTTTTTTTCTTAGCTTAAGTTATCTTTTAGTCATCTTTTAGTCATCTTTTAGTCTTCTTTTAGTTATCTTTTATACTTAGATTTTGTTTCTTATGCTTAATCACTATGTAAATTGATCTCTATGATAACTTTTTTTCCAACTTCATTCTATCCATCTAACTTTTCAGTCAAATATTTCTAGTGAATCAACGATCTTTTGACAAGTTTTTGGCATACATTACTTCTCGTCTACCCTCTCAATTGTATTCATTTTTGCTGCTATTCAATTCAAATTTGTTTACTACTTCTAACTTATATTAAATCATTTACTCAAACTAATATTAGTTTTGAGTTATTGTCAACTGAGTTTTTATGAAATTTTCATAACTTTTAAGTTATGAAAGTATTGCGAAACAATATGATGAGTATGTATGATATTGCAGCAAGCGCTTTGTATGATATTGCAGCAAGCGCTTTTTATGATATTGCAGCAAGCGCTTTTTGTCTTGAAAAAGAGCCATAGCATTAATTTATATTACTCTATTATTTTCTATCATAACTTATCATTCTTAAGGATAACTAGTTTTTCATGAATACCACATACTATTGTTTTTCTTCTTTTATTTTCTTACGCAATACCTTCTATGCTTCCGGAATATAACATTAAATGTTTAGCCTTCAAATGTCCGAGAATCAGTTATTATCAAACTATTGTTATTTCAATCATAATACAAGCCATTAATACTCAGCTTTTCTAAATCGTGTAATTATCGTTTCTAGACTGAATGAAATGTTCTTTTATTTTCTTTCTAATATTCAGATAATCTGTTTGTATTCAACTTCAGTTTTATTTTCTGTTGGAAATTTTTAGGAAAATACTTAGCATCTATCTGAAAAACTAATAAAATAATCAAAGTCATCTAAGTACTTTACAACTTTATAACTATTCATATTGGTATAAACTTGATTTTTCACTGCAATTTTCTATAATTTTCTTTTAAAATTTCTCCTTAATCTTGCTTGTATCTTGTGTCTGATCATTACTTTCTGGTATTAAGTCATTTTCAGCTCACCTCTTACTCGTTACTTGATCGGAATCTGCCTTATTTTCATTACTGTCAAAATCATTTTGCCTTTCTAAAAGTTCAGAGCCTTCACTTTGAATCTGATCATAAATAAGGCTAAGGATTTCAGGATTTTCTCAATAACTTCTATTTGTGTCAAACATTGATTTTTAAACCACTTTAATCGTCTTCTAATTGTTTAATTATGCTGCTTTACTTTAGCTTATTTATCAACAAATACTATTCCAATTGTTTTTCTGATCTAATTATAAGAATTGAATCTTTTACTATTACCATTTCTAACCATTTTTATGTAATCAGATCAGGTTCAAGTTTATTATCTTAACGTTTTATTTCCAAAAATATTACTTTAAATGACATAATGACAAGTGATTTTAACTCTGGTTAACTTTTAGGTCATCTATTCCTGCTTTTCATTTGTACTTTGATTTTCTGCTATCAATTATTTTACTGAATATAGCTTTGTTACCCGTTAACTTCATTTCCATCTAATTAAGATCTCGTCTTAAATCTGTCATAATTATACTAGTTGGTTTAGTGCATAAATACTATTTTTTTATCTTCTAAAACTTTATCATCCTTGATAGTCAGCTGAAGTGATGTGTTGTCAGGGACGCTTTCTATTAGGCCGTATGTGTTGTCAGGGACTCTTTCTATTAGGCCGTAATATTTGAAGATGTTAACAAACTTATAGTATATTCAATATAATAATTAAACAAATTTAGCAACAAATTAATTAGCATTATAGACAGATTTACATAGCAATGACCTTTATTTATTGCCATTGTGAATTATTAAGTTCTCAACTCTATGTCTAACAAATTGAGATAGATTACTATATGCTTTGCCAACTGCGCTATAGATCTTCTATTTGAGCTTTGTGATGAGTAGTTTTGTTAAATATTTCTGTTCCTTATGCTTATAGGACTTCCTCTCAATCTTTTGTTATACTTTAAATAGAATATGTTATAATGTTATCACTGATTCACTTGTATCTTATCGTATCATTTGTAAATAATTCCTTTCCTGTTTTGCTATATATTTTTATGTTATTTCTTAGAAAACAAGTTTTTCTTTCTTTCTTTCTTTCTTTCTTTCATCCATTGATTGATAAGTGATTTTTGTTTTAAAAAATACTAATATTCAGATAAGTTGACACACAATACAATTGATCATTTGAATAAATCAATGTATAAGTTGATGGCAAGGTTGAGTAGTTATAATGCTGAATGACGCCACATTTTGTTTGCTCATATTTTACAATTAATAGTATAATAGATTTTCTCTTTATCTCTATTTTACTCTTTATATCATCCCGATTCTTCTCATTAAACTCTTTTTTAGTTTTTCTAATTCTATCAATGTTTCAAATCAAACATATAACTGAACACACTTCAACCTTCACATGCACTTAAGTCGATTTTAAAAAGCAATGCAAAAGTCCCATACAAAAACATGACTTAGTTGCTGTTTGTTCTCAAAAAGCACTTAACTATACGTTATAGTTAGACAAGTTGAAATGTATATTACATGTTAGACATAACTTGAACTTGATTTGACTCGACTCGAATCGACTGACTTGTAAGCTTGTACTTATTAAGCTTTGAAGCTTTCCAAAATAGTTTCAGTTCATCAACATAATTACTTAAGTCAATTCCAGATCAACTACAAATGACTGATCTTTTCAGACCCTATAACGTACCATACTTTTCACTGAATAATTATATGGGTGTTGAAGGATTCTTTTAAATGTTAGATGGATTATGATTTCTATGATTTTCTACATCTATTTATAAATTGTTTACAGCTGTTATGAACTCATTTTAATTTACAAATACCTGCATATAATACCTGTGTATAAATATTTATCTTACACAATAGGCACCTAACTCTCCGAATTATTATATTATAGTCTATAAATTATCAAGATAATTATGAATTAAATCTTACTGACTGCTATAATTTCTACTAAATTAATCATGGCCTAATCTAGTATAACTTTAAATTTTTACATAATTGAGTATTTTATAGATTTGATTTCAAGTTTTTCTTATATTTTCTACCGTTATTAACATTTATTGTTGCTCTTTTATCGAAAATAGGTTACCATATTTTATTGTTAAATTATAGCTGTGTAAAAATTTAATTCTCATTAAATTTGTTATTGAAATTTTTCAGTTCATACAAAAATATATACTTTTATGAGATGTGTCAAAACTTCTATCAACTTTTGAATTATTCCTATGAAAGTTGAAATTTGCTAATCTGAAACACCATTACTTATTAGATGTCATTAATATGTTAGCCTACAATACTTGATTTATGCTAATAATAAGTTACAGACTGTTGTAACCTTTAATTCCGGTTTTTACTAATTGATTGCCATGAACTATCATAATCGAAATTATATCTGTTACCTTATTATTATTAGTGTAGCACCTCACCTTCAATTTACATAATTGATTGTGTTATATTATGTTTCTCTTCATTATTTGCTTTATAATTTGTTTTGCTAACTAATTTTATATTAAATCATTTGTCTCAATTTATTTGTAATATATATTATGTAATTTATTATTCTATTTAGTTTTTAGTTTACTCTTTATATTTCTCATTTTTTGCAGTCCTTCTAACTCTATTTGTCTATTCATTTTGAATTATGTAACTCTTTCAGCATGTTATTTAAGTCTAACACTCTTTAGCTTAGTAATCGTTGATAGCAACTAGAAGTGGTGCTTTGTGATCGTATACTTTTTGTCAGGTCATAATATTTTTAGATATTAACCAACTTATAGATTATTCAATATAGCAATCAAAGCAGATTATGTCAAATTTTCCGGCAAGTTGATGCTCATATAACAGCCTTTTCGCGTTGCTATCGCATATTATTAAGTTTGCAAGTGTACATTAGCAAACCAAAGAAATATTCCTATTTTGAAGTAGAAACAAATGACCAAGAGTTTCCTACAACTTGATCATAAGACTATTATAATCTGAAAAAGTTGATATTAAAATAAGAAACAATCTAATAAATATGAAAATATGAAAATATTAAGTTGATGATAAAACAAATATGTTCATCGGTGGTGTTAATTATACTAATATTAGTGATGTGATATAATAGTAACTGTTTTAATAGGTGAATAATAATAATGTTGACTTGTATCTCATTTACATATTTTGTTTGCTGTCCTCCTTTTGTATAATTTATTATCTTCCCTTTTTATTCATTATCTCTCTCTCTCTCTCTCTCTCTCTCTCTCTCTCTCTCTCTCTCTCTCTCTCTCTCTCTCTCTCTCTCCTTTATTCATTATCTAATTGTACTTGTTTCTTTGTTTTTTATTTTCCTTTTTTTCTAATGAATCTAACTACTACTTCTTTCTAATTCGATTTATATCTGTATTAGTACTTGTCTGACTATATTTTATATTATGTCTCTACGCATTCTGCTTCACCTTACTTTTATTTTTAGTTTTTCTTACGTTTTATATTACTCATTGATTATCGGTTTTGTCAGATTAATATATATTCCAACTTTTCTGATTCTTGTATGAGATTCAAATTATGTTTTTAAGTAATTAATCAAATACCTTATAACCCGAGTTATGCCGTTTTTCCACTCCCATTCATAGTTGATGGCATTGAGCAAAAATGATTCTAAACATTAATGTTATATTCATTATTTAAATCACGAATGACCTAATCGTCTTTAGCAGCTAATACTTATATTATTTAAAAGTTTTCAAAATAGTTTTATTCCTTGTTTTGAAACAAACAAAACATCTATTGGCACTAGTGAGAAAGATAGGTTGCACATAGTTGCACATAGGTTACTTTTTCTTGTTATCATCATCATAATGTTAAAAATAAATGTATATTTTAATTATTTTCCAAACTGACAATGACTAATTCACACTCATTCTTTATATTTATATTTAGATATACTAGTTATTGTTATATTTCTTATTTCATTCTTTTACCCAACCCTTCTCTACTCTTTCTTTAGCCAAAAATTCAACTATTAGTTACTCCCTTTGTACTAGATTAACATGATTTATATTTCAATTATATTTTTGTGTAGAACCAAAGCTAATAGTTAGATCAAAAGCTTAGACAATTTTAACAAGTAGAATATATTTTTTTATCCTAATACTTGGCTACTATAGTCTTGATTCTCTTCCAAATGTAGGACTTATCTACACTAACTTCTCCGAATTTCGCTGAGTTACGCCGAATTTCTCCGAGTTACGTCGAATTTCTCCAAGCTACGCCGAATTTCTCCGAGCTACGCCGAATTTCGCTGAACTCTACTAAATTTCACCGAATGCCAGCTCTAGGAGTCACTTACAGCTAAACTGAACTGCATTTAGAGATCTGAAAAAATACAATTAAAATCCAAAGCTATGAATCATCAAGAATTACATTGCAGTAATGGCAAAAGCAGTAACAATAGTAGTAAAAATGATAATCACAATAACAATAATGTTGACAACTCGAGCATTTCTAGTGAAAGTGAGGATGAGGTGAACATCTATAAGACTAGAACTCAATTGTTTAGTGATTCCGAATCAGTTCATAGTCATAGTCATCGACAGATGCGTAAAGAAAAGTTTGAGAAAATAACTAATAAACGTACAATGGATGATGTGCTTAAAAGATTGAATAAATATAATAATATTGAGAATCAGAGAACCACTGATAGCGATAATAATCTACTCAACAGTGCTATTGATTTGGCTGAATTGGCCACTTCTGCTAATGATAGGAGAAGTATACAAGAGACCGAACAACGATTGACTGTTATGATTGAACAATTGCAACATTTAAGACAAAAATTGGTTAATCAACAAGTTTCGGTAATGTATTTTATTTATCATTTACTATATGGTTATAGTAAACCTTTTTGTTTGCGCAGTCGTTAGGTATAGTCTAAAATTGATCCAATAAAGCTTTTTGTTGTGCCTTATTGGATAAGATCTAATACTATTGTCTTAACACAATACTAACACAATGCCCAAAAATCAATACTTCCACCACATTCCTATATTTTCTTATAATTTTTGATTTTCATTTATTTTACTTCTAAAGTTTATTTGTTTTCTTATTTGTTAGTTTGTTGTCATTTTATTAACTTTATTAACTTATTATTATTATTAGGTTATAATTAGTTGTTACTTATGTAATAGATTTTAGCTATCGGATTTTAGCTATCGGATTCTAGCTATCGGATTCTTCTATTTCTTGGATACCTCTAAATTTATTCATTTATTGTTCACAATTATATATACTTATCAGTCAATTCAAGTGATATATATTCGAGGAAACATAAATATTCAACAATTTTCGATATAAGTGGTTATTCATTCTGAAGTTTACACTTCAAAGCTTAATAATCGTTGATAGCAACAGAAGAGAGATTCTTATCTCAACTTGACTGTGATGTGCGTCAATTTGTTGCTGAATTTGATTTTAGACTTGTCTTGACCACTATATTCAATATTCTGTCAGTTTTGCTATTTTCTCAATGTTATCCTTTGTGAAAAGTATGCCATCCCAATGCGTCATTTCTAGTTGCCATCAGCGATCATTAATTATCTGAGTGTACTTTAAGAATAGATCAGATCGATTAATAATTTGAGTGAAATTTTGACAATCGCCGGAATTGTCTGAATGGTTTTGATTGAAGTTAGGCCTGTCTGACTTAGAATAAAACGAGTCTGAGAGACTTAGTGTGATTTATGTGCTCTAAAAACGCAGAAAAGATTCCATATATAAATATCTTCTCAACCTCCTTACTCAAGTTTGAATGTTTCCCTTAAATGTTTCAGACCAACAAATATCTATTAGGATGATAAACTTTATGACTTCTTTACAGGCATTGTATAGAATGTTAAGTAAATCAACAAACAAGTTCAGTCTTTATGTATTACATGGCTTTATGATAGAGTTTTAAATATGAATTTTATCAAATAATTAAATTAAACTATGTTTAAATAACCATTGAAGCAATGCTTTCATGAAACCTGACGCTTATTTATAAACTCTTTCATTAGAATTATTCGTATTCAAGTGGTCTACAAGAAGACAACCAGATAAAACGTCAACAAGAACAGATTCTGGAACAACAGCAAAAAATTCAAGAACTCCAGGTTTGTTTCAACCTTGTTCAAATTTAAACTGTATAGTTTATTCTCGATACACGTTCACTATAACCGAGACCCATACATGTGCATCTTCTGAAATTCTTGCACTCGCACCCGCCTGCAATCTCCAGACCTTAAATACACGCTCCTAAAAAACTTGATTACGTATATCCGCAAATAATCGCGTTTCAATATCCTTAGTAATCTGAACTCAGGCATTACAAATTCTTTCAGATTAATCCTTATTTAAAACAATACCTAAATTTATATAATATCGAATTTTAATCTAATAAATAGCAATTCGTCGATTTTATCCGGGGTTGCATTCTGGAAACTTTGCAAAATTAGCACTATTGTAAAAGTATAAAATATGAATGGATGGCTTGCAATCAACTATTTGCAACTGCCTTATGTTTTACAATTTTCAATCATTCAAGAATGTGGCCCCGGACTTATACGCGATCTGCTATCAGTTAGCATGAATGCAGCACAACTTAAATTGCGTTCTCTCCACATATTTGGTGGCAAACAATTGTTTACTATTCAATTTGCATTCAACCCTATTGTATAACTTTAATGCGGGCATTTCACAGAAAAGACACATCCGCAACCGTTGCATCCGCAAACATCAGCGTGTGTGGATGTATGCTGTACGTGTATGCAGTGATTCTCTATAAATGTTAACTATAGAATCCTATTTCAAATTATCTATCCTTAATCACTTTATAAGTGTTTAAATAACACTTTTAACCAATTATTTGAAAAACTCTTCTCAAGATCTGTGATTTTCTGCTAATTTGAGAAGAGTTCAGTATAGCCAGATTTTTATTATGTGCCGGCACACTATAACTGTATTTCTTAGTGTCCTATGAGATAAGTGCATTATGCAAAGCAATGTGTTCACTCTAACAAAGTGCTCACTATGAGCGGGGTCGCTATATCCGAAATAGACTGTACTTATTAGGATTAGGTTAGGTTAGGTTAGGTTAGGTTAAGTTAGGTCAAATCAAACCAAACTTAGTTTTCATTTAACTCATAATACTTAATACTCATATAGCATCGACTTAATGGTCAATACTTGGCTGCTACAAGTTCATTGCCTCACATTTCGATGGCAACAATGGCAGGAATACCACAATCAGCCGCACAACTGATGTTTCTGCCATTCTTCAATGGTAGTCCACTCACATCATTGCCACCAATCACTTCGAATAGCGCAAACTGTCAAACTTCAAGTATTGATAAATATCCTCAATTGAATCCGAATCAGAACTCAATCTTTTCAACTGCAAAAATAACATCTCATTGTTCGCCATCTATTAATTCACGTGAAGCAAAACTGAGTGATTCGGAGCCGACTCTGAACTCCATAAATCTATCAGATGAGGACAACTGTGGCGCTAACACACCGCTCAATCTGACAAAACCAAAATCAAGAGCATCTTCAGGAGCACTTGATGTACCTTCAAGAATACCACATGAATCACCAATAACTCAATCTCTACCTCTGGCATCACACGAGTCAGCCCCTTTGGCAATGTTTGCTGAGAACGCCTATTGGAGTTCATTAGGACTTCCGACACATCTTAAGAAGAATCCGTTCACTCCAGTGGCGATGCACTCAACGGGTCTCGAGTTAGTGCCACCAATGAACACAATGAACATGTATTTGGCCAACAGTAACGCACCGTCAATAATAGTTCCCGATGGTTCACACCTGAAGAAAGATAGCGCTAATTTTCATTCAGGACCAGATAATACTGAACGAAAAGCAGATTCAGTCATTACCTGTCAAAGTAAGGTTCAATTTAAGTTTGGGTCTGAGAGCTTTGAGAATTGATTTTTGTTATCTTAGGTAAGCTTTTGGGAGCGAAGATCATTCGTCAAGTGAAAAAAGATGCTGATGGTAAGCCTCACGTTAAGCGTCCGATGAACGCTTTCATGGTTTGGGCTAAAGATGAGAGAAGAAAAATACTTAAAGCTTGTCCTGATATGCATAATTCAAATATCTCTAAAATTTTAGGTAATATCTTAATTGTGTTTGTGGTCAGAACTTGTCAAATATCTTAAGTGGTTGTATTTATTATATGATTATTGACTAGGTGCGCGATGGAAGTCTATGTCTAATTCAGAAAAACAACCCTATTATGAAGAACAATCAAGATTATCAAAAATGCATATGGAACAACATCCTGATTATCGATATAGACCTCGACCTAAACGCACCTGTATTGTTGATGGCAAAAAATTAAGAATCTCTGAATATAAACAACTTATGAAATCGAGGCGTCAGGAAATGAGAAATTTGTGGTAGTATTCTATTGATTGTTCTTCTCAATCTTGTGACTATTATCTATAATTTGAATATCTTTCTTTATAGGTATAAAGACAATAGCGGTCAGAACTTACTCGAAGCTCATGACATGAATAATCCGAACGCATACTTATCAGATCCTTTGAATGCAAAGGTCTATCACAATGATATGTTGGACTGTTCTGACAACAGTAACTCTCAGAATGAGTTCGATTCTGACTCCAGATCTCATTCGCCAAATATTGATCCCAGTCTCAATCCTATCGATGACTAAACTTGTTTAACTTAGATATGCAGTTATATGGTTTATAAAAACACACTGATTTAATCCATTGATAATTAAGGCTTGTTTTTTATTGTTTTTCAAAAACCATTTAACTGCTTGTTTCACAGGTTTATCTGTAATTGATTTTGATGGGAAATCTGAAGATCTGTTTCCATTCGAATCATTTGAAGCGCTCAAAGCTTGTAAATATCTATTTATTGTTAGATATTCAAAACTCGATTATGTTTGTACTTAACTACTGTATAAGCTGTGATTTAGTTCACACTTGATCAAGGGTTTGGGTATAAGTGGGTAGTATCGTTATTTTCAGATTCTTGTGGCAAGGCTAGTGTGTTGAGCTCCATTTCCTTTGTCTAACCTACCCTAATTCACCCTAACCTAATCTATCCCAACCTAACCTGTCCTAACCTAACCTGACTTAATTACTGCTTAAGTTAGGTTAGATGAGGGTAATGGGATATGTAGCTCTCTAATTCTACCCCGACATTGTTTTGGTAACTATATGACTTGCTAATGTACAAACACTTGATCAAATGTCAAATAAATAAAAGCTTAATCATAATACTCTTTTGTCAATATTGTATTTATTTTCGATGGTTGTATTGTATATGTAATACCTGTACCTCAATTTAATTGAATATGTATTTATAATTTCTTAGTTGTGTCTTAGCTAATTCTGTCATTTTATTAACACATTCTAATATTGAAAATATTATTACATCTAAGTAACATTAAAACATTTAAATCATATTAAAACATTATTATTATACATTCGTTTTCTTCACAACTTGTAGCTTTGTTTAAATTATTGTCTATTAATTAAAAGTTCAATTTGAAATTTTTTTTTCCAATTTATTTCTTTTCTTCCCTTTTCTCGTTAGCTTTTGTCTGTTTTTGTTTGTTTGAAGATTGTTATTTTGGTTTAAAGCTATTAGGTTGAGTGTTCAAAATCATAAAATCATTAGAGGTTGTGTCAATAGTATTGAATTAAGTAAGAATTATGGGTAGGATTTCGGTTGTGCAGGCAGCGGAAATCCCTGTCTTTAAAACACCTGTATGCTAGTGTAAAAAGCCCCAAAAACTTAAATGACTTTTAAATCTATGATAGTAAATGACTTAGCATAACTTTAGCCACTAATTTAAAACATAATTGTAACAATAGCTCAAGAAGTTGTTCCAATAAAAGATATCAAAACAGAAGTAATGTATGTCATCGGACGAGTGATTAGAGTATAAACATGATATCTATCATCTATGACCATGGATCAGTTAAAGGTGATGATCATGTTTATACTCTAATCAGTCCTCTGAAGATGTATACCACCTATGTTTTGATATCTTTCGTTAGAGCAATTATTATACAAATTAAATTTTCACACTCAGTTTTTATATTTGCAATATTTGCTATACAAAAACCGGTATTTTGGGGTTAAAGTTAAGAATAGGGAATTCTCTATGCAATTACCTGCACAACCGAAATCTTACCGAATTATGAGCAGTGAAACAATAATCAGCTTTTGCTTAACAAAATAGTTTTTAGCAGTTTATAATGTATCTTTTGTGTATAAATAAGTTCAAAGTGGAATATAACTATAATTCAATTGTAAAAATAAATAAAAAGTAGTAAAGAATATTAAAAATAGTAAAGAATAGTAATAATAGCAAAGAATAGTAAAATATACACTATAAGCGTCCAGCCTTCCATCGTATTGTTTCGAGAATCTTAGGTAATGCTCTATCAAAATAACTTTCTATCGCTTTAAGCACGTGAAACCAATGATATCCTCCACATGACTTAATTAGCACAAGTCACATTTCGGGATATTATAATCAGAGATATTTTTTGCTTGTCATTAAAACCAACTACTTTAT
Source organism: Archegozetes longisetosus (assembly GCA_018873245.2). Classification (NCBI taxonomy): domain Eukaryota; kingdom Metazoa; phylum Arthropoda; class Arachnida; order Sarcoptiformes; family Trhypochthoniidae; genus Archegozetes; species Archegozetes longisetosus. The sequence goes on along the minus strand of JAEMBT020000009.1, from coordinate 8,808,011 downwards.
CTTGTTTCCTCTCTTTTATTATCAAATCAATTGCGTTTTCAGTTATCGGATTTATTATGTCGAATAACGGAACTGTAACTTTGTTCATTCTTTTAATATATTACTTGACACTAAGTTACTCCAATATTCTTTGCGTGTAAGTAAGAGATTATCTTATATGCTATGGAAAGATTCACTTTGTTCGCATTTCTTCTTATTATTTCGATCATTACTATAGGTATGTTAGTTTTGTTTTATTAATCATTTATTATTTATACTGATTATTACTTGTATTATAGTTAAATTCAGTTATATTTGCGATGTATGTATTGCTACTTCCAATGGACAGTACTTAAGTAGTGCTATTGGAAAAACTTTTGCATTGCTATTTCTATTCTAAAATATTATCCAAAGAGTACAAAGTTTAAAAACAATAATTATTCATCCGATCTAAATCAGACTTTGCTAATTATCTATTATTTCTTCCGTGAGACATGGTCATAAATATTTTTTGAAAATATAGACCACTATTCATCTGTATATAACTATTTTTCTAACTTCGTTACTTATGACTCTTTGTGAGCTTATATTGTATGTATTATCAGATATCAATTCAGTTATGTCTTCCATTTTAATCATACAATTAAATACAACTCAGTGTAATAGAGTACTTAGTACAAGCAAAATATTTATAATACATGTCAATGTAGCAAATCTAAGTAGACTTAAGAATGGGAATAGCAATGCATACGTTGGAAAATTCATTGAATTTAGCTCTAATTTGAGAATAGTTTAGACAATCAAAAACTTTGTCAAACTTTTTAATGGTTTATTTCTAAAGACTAGTAAGTTTATATTGATAGCTGGAAAAGTCTCGAATTAACTTATTTACCAACTGATTAGAAATATATGTTGTTAGTTCTATTATAAAATTTATAAATATATTTTAATAGTGAGAGGAGGATCAACCATTTCGCCATCTGTTCTGTCATCGAAATGTGAAACTGGTTGGCACCAATTCGGATCAAAATGCTTCAAGTATCATCACGACCAAGCGGGAGCTAACTTCCACGATGCAATGGCAATCTGTGAATACGCGTACCACGGAACTATGGTTTCCATACATTCAGAAGAAGAAGGCAAATTTATCAGCAAAATGGTATTCGATGATCATCACGCCAAATATTCAATTTGGATTGGACTACATCGAATCAGTAATACATCGTTAGTATGGGTTGATAGAAGTGAGCTTAATTTCACAAATTGGGGACCAAATGAACCAGACAATTTTCAGTCAAAGCATTACTGTGTAGTTATAAGTTCTTCTAAGTCAGCAAAGGGCAAATGGTTTGATGTCGGGTGCGTGTCAATTATGTATCATTAAAGTTGAACTTAGCCTAACCTAACCTAACTTAACTTAACAACCTAATTTGATTGTCGAAGTTTTGGTACAGCTTTCTATCTTATTACAGGTGCACTGCTACTTACTTGGTTATGTGTCAAAAGTATTTGCAAGAAACATTTATTGTATCCTCAAACGATAGCGATTCCGATATTTCTATCGCAGATAAAATCAATTTGAAATCTGATTATAGTGAGGAAACTCTTGACACTGTTATAGACAAGAGTGAATTAAAACATGTGAAAATTTTAGGAAATGTCAACATTGTTTTAACTACAATTCTATTCATTATTATCTTTGTTTTCATACTTTATAATTACACTTTCTTCTCTTTTCGACGTAATCGTCGAGTCAATAATCTTTTTTCATTTCAGAATGGCTTTGAAAGAAAAAATTCAATTGATATGTAAATACAAGCTGTTTGTTCTCTTTATTACTTAATGACTCGTTGTATTTGTGTTGTTTTAAAGTCTTAAAAGTATTGTTTTCGAATTGAAAACTACAAAGATCATTTCTGGCATCGAAAAGAGCATAGTTGTTTCATAATATTGACTGAAATGTTTGTAAATTTAGATAGGCAAGTTTTACAACAGGTGTTGGGGTAAGCGAATTACGTCGTTACAAAACTATATTTTTGTAGGCCTAACGCACTACGTACTCTATTCACTCTACCTGACTTAACTAAATATGTAAATAATATCGCTGTTTTGGTTTAAGTTAGGTTGGATATGGGGGATGACAAGCTTAGCGTGCAAGGGCTACGAAGACGTAGTGAAGTAACTACGCAACTCCTTTATACCTAGATGATTAGCAAACTTAAAGCGATTTAAAGTAATTCAAAGAGAACGAACTGCTCCTCAGAATCATATGATTATACATAAAATTTTATTTTAAAAGATTTTATATTTGTATTGTTTTTACTAAAAATTGAAGAACTTTAAACATAGTATTTTAAGCCAACTGAGTGTTAAAAATTCGAAATGTATGCTTAGCTTAAAAAGCGTTAAGTAGTACTTAGTTCGATAGGAGGCACCACTAGTTAGCTGTTGGAGAATAGTCTACATATTTAAAGGCGAGCATTTCTTACATCATATTAGTATTATCTTAAAGTGAAATGTTTACTGCAATTTATAAAAAAATAATAATAATAAAGATATGAATAAAAATATAATAAATCATTTGATATATGGAAAATAAACTGAAATATGAAAAGAACAATAAAACAAAATGATAAATAATAAATGGATGAGAGAAATGAAGTAAATAATATAGGTTTAAATATAGTATCATGTGAAACACTACCACTAATTCGACAACAATTAAGTTCACACACCATCACTAGATCTACTTTGAATATTATGGATGAAGAGTTTGCTGGTTATTTATTGCATCAATCTAGTTTGTGGGGTAATCAAGAGTTGTTGTCTGATTTGTTGTCTGGTGAACAGGTATCCTAATTGTCCATTGCTCTCCATTTTCTCTCTTCAATATCAAGTTAAACCCTTTTATTAAGGCATAAATTAATGTTTAATTTTGTTTGTTTTTAAAAAAACATGAATTTTTCATAAGAATTAAAACTTATTTCTCAAAAAGGGTTTAACAGTATATTCAACATAAATGGGCTAAACTGTATATCTAATTAATTACTTAATTTATAGCTGAAGTATTTAAACTCGACTGACAGTAAGGGTCGTACAGCACTTCACGCAGCTGTTTGTTGCGACAGTGAATCTTGTACTCGAATTCTGCTCATCAATGGAGGTCTCACTCTTTAATATTAATAATTTAAGAATTTGTATCACTCTCTCGGTTTGATTGAAAGTATTTTTATTGGAAGAATGCATTTATGATCTGATTAGGAAACTTGATTGCCAAGTGATGAAATGAATGAGTGCAGTGCTATTTCAATGTTATATCTAATACCCTTATATGCAGATATGAATATTTAATCTTTTCCATTGCAGTCATCAATTATTTAAATCTCCTTTATTGACATTTAAGATGAGTTTGAATTTTTACACGCATTTCAATCAAATCTGTTGATAATCGATAATAACTTACATTAGTTGCAAATTAATATATCTCTAATCAGAAGATTATTATTAAGCCTTTCGACATGAATCTGATTAAACATTACTAACTATTGTATTGTATTAAACAATTTTTGGCAATCAAAGCAAGTCACGAATAATAAAAATTGGTCATATCTATAAAAGACGAGCTTTACTACAACTTTACTACTTTACTTCAACTTTACTACAACTTGAATCTAGTATTATTGAGAACAGAAAAGTTTGTCAATCAGATCAACCTAATTCTAGGGTTATATTGATTATTTGCGTGTCTTCTCAATAGACCTAATGCATTTCATTCATGCATTATATCAGTTTTGTTTCCATAAGTTTCTAGTCTTTCTTGTTTGTTCTCTTAGAGTAGACAATCTTTTTTTAATAAATTTTAATTAAACAACAATTGACTTAAGTTATCAAAGAGTTTTAATTGTACGATAAGATATCTGAATGAATATCAATATATTATTATTATCTATAAACAGCTGACCCAAACATTGGACAAGTGAATGATCCTCAAAACAATATAGTCAGTAAGGTATATAAAATAAGATTAATGATTTTATCATATAATTATTACAAACAAAATAATTGCAAATTGTAATTGTATTAGAACCCTTTACACATCGCAGCAGAAAATGGTAATCCTAATATTGTCAAGTTGTTACTTGAACATAAAGCTGATGTTTTAGCTAAAGATGGTAATGGATTCACAGCTATGGATATAGCAGAACAAGCTGGACATACCACTGTCATGAAATTGTTGAGAAATGCTGTTGGTATGTATTAGATTATTATATTATTAGTTAATTAAAATTATTATTAAATACACTTATAGTCAGTAAAATTCATTTTGATTATGTGCATATAGTTCTTGAGTACAAAGATGAACAAAGTGTGTGTTTTGTAAGTCATATCTATGCCATAAAATTGAATTATTTCATGTTTGCCCTTCAAAACACTGGTTATCTAATAGCTATCTCACGCATATCTTCAATGAAATTGTTTATTTAAATTAATTTTTTTATTAAAAATTGGTCAACGAATCACCTGTTCCCTAATTTTAGTTAAATAATAGGGAATAATAGTAAAAATTTCATTTAGTTTGTGTTGAAACGTAAAGAAAACTTTAAAGTGTATTGTGCAATGTGATGAGATATAAGCCAGCTTATAAACTAGTTTCAAGTAGTACTAATTACACACTTAATGGGACTGGTTTATAGTAACTCATCTTATGTCTCATTTCAACTAAGTGTCAAAACTTTTTGGTCTAATAATAGTAAGATAAAGTTAATAAACTAAACTTTAATACTTAACACTTATTTTTATAAAGTCAAATATTTCAAACATTTTATCTTATGGACAAATAGTTGTGTAATTAGTCCTAATAGCTATTTATAGTAATTATATAATAATCTATTGTTTTAGTGGTAGAAGTATTAAAGAAAATGTTAGTATAATAAGAGACTATTATCTTTATAGATGAACTTGAAAAGATCCGTCAAGAACTATACGAGTCCTTATACAACGCCTGCACGAAAGGAAATGTAAATGAAGCGCAAGATATACTAAACAAGGCTGGACAGGACGCAGAGATAATCGTTAATAATACTCCTAACGGCTGTAATACTTTACTATTTAAAGCATGTCAAGATGGCTATAAAGATATCGTACAGCTGCTAATTAACAAAGGAGCTGACGGCCGTATACATCCGGTGACTAAATATTCGCCACTATATATCGCTGCATATCATGGACGCAAAGAAATAGTTGAGCTTCTTTTGAACCATTTTCCCAGTTTAGTCAATGTGGCTACTGTTGAGAAGTGGCTTCCAATACATGCAGCTGCCATTAATAATCATCTACATATTATTGATTTGTTAGTTAATTTTGATTATCCCAAACATATTCTACAGACATTCCACGATAAGAATAAACAATATGAGTATTATATGCCTTTTGATATAAATGCTCAGGACGTGACCGGACAGACAGTTCTTTATGTTACTGCACTTGTCGGTAATCAACGTTTAATTGACTTTTTGTTAAACTTCAGAGTACCTGCGATTAAATTAGAAAAGCAGGACTCTAGTGATAATGAACTTAATAGTGATAAGAATAGCATTCATTTTGATAACCCCAAAGATAATTGTGATCCTAATACTAGTCCAGTCAAAAGAAAGTCCTCGTCAATACAGAAAATTATTGACAAATTAAGTCCGACTTCTAGTGATATCAAGCATAATAAGAACAAATGTGATGACGAATCATGTCAACAAACCAAACAACTGACTGTATCTCCAGTTCTACTGGACATCTATTGTAATAATAATAGTGAGACAGCACTTCACGCATCTGTCAAAAAGAAACACTATTCGATTGCATCTGCTTTGCTCTCTCATGGATCCAGTCCAAACTTAACAATTTATATGAATGGAGACGACAGGTCCCAACACGAAGAGTCCACATCGACAGCTCTGAGAGAGGCCTGTCGTAATCGCGATGCATCTATGGTTGACTTATTGATCAGATATGGTGCTCGAGATGACGATTGTCTTGCTTTGAAAGTTGCCTCAGTTAATGGCGACAATCATTTAATGTCGAAAATATTATCTCTAAAGTCACATCCTGACCCAGAATTCAAAATTAATAAAAAAGCGCTTCAATTCAACTCTGGTTCCGGTGGTGTCGGATTTATAGGTAAGACTCGTATTTTGAGAAGCGGTCATTCACAGAATGAAAACTGTATTTCACAGGAAGTGTAACATTCAGTTCGATGTTTCCGACGACAGCAGTAATGATCAATTGGCACGCTTTGAAAGGTTTGACTCAAGTCCGTAAGCAATGGCTGATCGATGCAGCAGTAGCGCATAATATTAAATTAAAGCTAAATATTCAAAATCAAGTGACAGCAATCACTGCTGTAACCCGTCTCGATTTATCCAATAATGGGTTAACTCAGGTTCCTCTCTGTATATTTCAAATGCATTCCTTGAAAATTCTGAATTTATCTCAAAACAAATTGGAGACATTGCCAGAAACGGAATCAGAGCTTCTGTCTCCTATGAACGCAACCAAGTCTGGATTATCGAAAATGAGAAAATCCAGAAGTCATTCATCAGCTCTGAGTTCAACTAATTCTTCAAATCAGGCAAATGGTTAGATTTTGAGTTTATTTTCATGTTTTATAAGTCATAAACTTGATTTAATATGATTCCTATAGACAGAATATTTGTTAAATTCTATCCTATCTTAAAGGTTGGATACTTCCATGTCTGGAAGAGATATATCTTCAAGACAATCACTTGGAATGCATTCCTCCATGTATTTTTGAATTACCATCTTTACAATTGATTGATTTATCGAACAATAAACTACATTCATTGCCATATAAGTTTTGGTTGGCACCCAAATTACGCGAACTCAACCTATCACTTAATCTGTTACGTGATCTGCCGTCTCGACCAAATAACACTTCGATAACACTTTCACCAATACATAAAACGAATGCTGGAAATATTAAAACCAAACCCAGAAAGAGTGACTCATCAGCTGATAGTCAATCGATAGAAGAAGTAGAGAATGATGCCGAAGACTATCCTTCAAGTGATAAGCCTTTCCAATCAAATCCAAATATGCAACAAAAAGAACTGAATCACGTGAATCTCTGGAGTCAAAATGTTGAAATAGTGGCAGCTCCTCATAATGACGAAGAATCAGACAGTCGACAACAGTGTAAATTAGTTTCACTTAACTTGTCTCATAATGGTTTCAATAGAGTGCCGCCAACACTCTCGTGTTTAGCTCTTAATTTGACTCGTCTTAATTTAAGCTATAATTGTCTACAATCGTTGGGATGTATTAAGTCATACCCGGTTAACTTGAAACACGTAGATTTATCTCAAAATCAGATCTCTGAGTGGTTCAAAGTTGATTTTGATGAGAAAAGTAGTCATTTGGAGTCAACCACTTGTTATTGTGATTTCAATCAGTCCCCGAGTCCTAAGTCAAGTTCTATTTCTCTGAAAACCATCAAATCGAATTTGTGTTGTATTCACAAACAGCACAACAGATTAGATAATTTAAGAACTTTAATTCTAGCTAATAATAAATTAATTCAAATCACTATAAATACTGATGAAAAAGACACTAATGAAGAGTTCGAGACTTTGGATGCAAATAATACTTTGAGTAAAGGTATATAAGTCTTAATAAAAGTTAGTTTAATTATAACTAAATAGTATTTTGTTTTTTATTAAAGGTGCAAAGTACAATAAATTGCTTTTTCCAAATTTATCAATGCTTGATGTTTGCAATAACATTATATCAGAAGTTCCTGCAAACATTTCGGATCTAACTAATCTATCAGTTTTGAATTTAAGCGGAAACAAAGATATATGTTATTTACCTCCAGAAATGGGTTTATTGAATAAATTGTGGAATTTAAGTACCAGAGGCTGTAATCTTAATGAACCCCTCAAGACTATGATTGAAAGTAAGAAGTATAAAACTATGGATATCATTGGATATTTAAAATCAGTTTTAGAAAAGTAGGTGTTTATATAATCTCAATTCAAATTTGTTTATTTATCAATACTTATGTTGTTGAACAGTGCGAAGCCTTACGCAAGAATGAAATTAATGATAGTCGGCGTTCAAGGGATCGGCAAAACTTCATTGCTTGAGCATCTGCGACAAGAAGGAACAGGAACTTATAGGAGAAAACCTCCCGAACATTGGGGCAAAAGAATGGGTAATAAAAATTTGAATATGAAAACCCCGCGCGGTGTGACTCTCTCTACAGTTGGTGTCGATGTCTGTGATTGGACTTACGAGAAACGAATTCGTGGTCAGCCGTCATTTGGCCCTGTCTCGTTTCGAACGTGGGATTTTGGCGGCCAAAAAGAATATTACGCAACTCATCAGTATTTTCTATCAAAAAGGTCTTTATATATAGTAGTCTGGAAGATAATTGATGGAGAGAAAGGAGTGGATGGAATATTTCAGTGGTTAGTCAACATCCAAGCACGAGCGCCAAACTCACCGGTTATAATTGTTGGCACGCATTACGATCAGGTCAGAGAGTATTTTCCACCATTTTACGCGGAAGAATTGCAGCAAAGTATAAGAGAAAGATTTATTAACGTTGTTGATCCTGATAAGTGTGGACTTCCTAGAGTGATTGACTCAATTGAAGTTAGCATTAAAACTAAGCATAATATCAAATTGTTATGTAATATTATTTATGACACTGTTTTCGACTTGAGATGTCCTGGAAGCAAAGAACGTCTACTTGAACAAAAAGTTCCTGCTACTTATTTAGCACTCGAAGATGTGGTCTCTTATCTGGCTTATGAGAGGAGACTTCAAGGAAAAGATCCTGTTTTACGTCTTGAACAGTACAAAACTGCAGTGATCGGAGAAATGATGGATCGATATGGTATGGCATTCAGAGACATTGCTGAATTACATCAGGCGACCATCTTTTTGCATGAGAATGGAGTCCTATTGCATTATGAAGATGCCACTCTTAAAGACTTGTACTTTCTTGACCCTCAATGGCTTTGCGATATGTTGGCTCATGTGGTGACCATCAGAGAAATCAATCCATATGCCAGAAATGGTATGACATAGTCTCAAGTGATTCTTACATTTTTGATGCAGTTATTGCTCATGTTTTTTTGATCTAATCATTGCACGTATTTATAGGTATCATGAAAACTGATGACTTAAGACAGCTGTTCAAACTGTCAAAGTGTGCTCCGACAGACGCTCAAACATATCTACTTAATCTATTAAATAAATTTGAAGTTGCACTCACTTGGGATAGCAGGACATTGTTAATTCCCTCATTACTTCCAAGTGAAGAAAGTTTACGCGCAGGTCTTCCTGGTTGTGACGTTAGGGTAAAGGTCTTTATCAATTTCTTTGCTAAGGGCTCTTCTGGTAAAGCCTTTTCTTATTCGTTGAATTTTTTTTTCAATTTTATTGCTTTTGCTCTTCCGTTTCACAACCGTCTGTACATTATTTAGTACTTTCGGTAACTGTTTGAGAGCTCACATGAAACCATTTAGTCTTTCGTTTTACTAACTGTTGCTTTTGATTGTTTAGATTCCAGTTCGGTCTAGAAGTTGGGCACTAAGAAAAAGCTATCAAAACTTAACAACATTGTCTCCATCGTCAATCAAAATCAATTTTCAAAACCAAACTATATTCGAAGCATCAAAAAGGCCTACATTTCTATCTCTGGATGAAATCCAAATCTCAATTCCAGAGCAGGAGAGTCAGAATCAGCAGCATTGCCCAAAAGTCAACCGGAATGTTTAGTAACAGTAGTCAATCGTCCGACTAATGCCATTCATCGACTAGTATTAATGACTTATTTTCCCAGTGGCTTCTGGTCTCGATTGATGGCACGCATTTTAGCTGACGATTCAATAATTGAAATAATAAGATCTTATTTTGTAGTTCCACAAAAAGCACAATCAGATCCAATACTACTTTCTCTGTTCAATAGCAAAGCTGAATGGCTTTGTTGGCAAACAGGAATGGCTTTAAGACACTTCGAAACTTTTCTCATTCGTGTCAAAGAAGTCTTCTCTCATTTACCTTCTAGTCCTTATGATTACTATCACATGAAGTTTTTACTACAACTAGAGGGCCAGTGGAAAGATGTTCAAATCAATAAATCATCTCTTTTAGAAATTTATTTACCAAATCAAAGCTTATTAGTTCAGACTAAGGATAGCGAAGGAGTCATTAAATCGTATTGCATAGAACCGAATCAGGAATTAGTTGCAAAACTACTTGTTATAGTTGTTGACCATATGGATACTCTCTTAGAAGACTGGTATCCGACTTTAGGTACAGTAAATAATTCAAAAACAGTTTTCAATTACTTCAATCATTGTTTTGATTCTCATTCAGGAACACGATTTGTGCACACATCTGAAGGAAGATTTCTTGTCACACGTTTGGTTCCATGTTCCTCATGTTTGATAAATCAGATATCATTTCCAAGTCATTCTTCTCCAACATTTACCTCTAGTGTAGCGTCCAATCAAAATAAATCTCCCGATGATGTCGAATGGCAAATGTTAGACTTCTGTAAGGATGGAGTCAGACCAAATGCCGGTTCTTCTGATTCGCGTGACAGCGGAATGGGTCAGGAATCACGTGATTCGAGCAGATTTTCATCAGTAGAAGGTGTTCAATGTTCTAGTTCTTCATCGAATCAAGTCTGTGATAGAAATTCTAGTGAAGAGACGACAGCTGTTTATTCATTTTTGGTGGAATTATGTATTTTAACAGTTTATGAACAAAAGTCGTTGGTTTGTCCCATCCACGGAAACCTCAATATGCAAACAATAGCGCCCGACACTGTCTTCTATGATCTCGGAGAACACAATCTCATAAAGCCTGAAACTATACGTTACGGAAAGCTTTTAGGTCGCGGAGCCTTTGGTTTCGTGTTTCGCGCGGGTATCAAACAACCAGCACTGAATACTTCAATAGATGTTGCGATGAAAATGTTACAACCGGTGGATCCAGGATATGGAGCTCGAAAGTCAGACACCGTTGCCTTCAAAGCAGCGCATAATAAATGGGAACGCGATCCCATGCAATACGCGTGTAAAGCGTATTGCACTGCAAGACAAGAACTGAATATTTTACTCAATTTAAGACATCCACATATTGTTCCTTTCGTTGGATTCTGTACTAAACCCTTATCACTGATTCTGCAATTAGCTCCTATGGGATCACTCGACAATATTATTAAGAACTATCGTCGATCTGGAACTCAGTTTAATGTTTTGGTTTTGCAGAAGATTATTCTTCAGATTTCTAAAGCTTTAGAATATTTACATCAGCAACACATCATTTATCGTGATTTGAAGTCAGAAAACATTCTCGTTTGGGAAATGCCTCAACCGTTTGAACCGATCAATAGTCTGGAAGGACCTAAAGTTGATATAAAACTCGCTGATTATGGTATAAGTCGACCCACACTTCCAACTGGTACTAAAGGCTTCGGTGGAACTGAAGGATTTATGGTAAACATATTGATTATGATTGTAATGAAGACTAAATGAAATTAATTTAATTTATTTGATGATAGGCTCCAGAAATAATGCGATATAACGGAGAAGAAGAATATACGGAGAAAGTTGATTGTTTCTCATTCGGAATGTTTATGTATGAGTTATTGACATTACATCTGCCATTTGAAAACCAGGAATGTGTCAAAGAACATATACTAGAAGGTGGTCGACCATCGCTTACTCAACGAGATTTAGTATATCCCACTTATTTCATTGATTTGATGACTCTCTGTTGGTCACAACAACCCAAAGATAGACCTTCTATTAGCCAAATCGTGTCAATAGCTTCTGCGCCTGAGTTCACACACCTGTTAGATGTGGTTTCATTAAACGAAAATTATGCTGTTTTGAGTGCAGCCGCATTTAAATTAGACGAGAAACGTCTTCAGGTGTGTCTGAGCAGAATAGGCAAACAAACGGATGTGATCACTAGTAACGGTTTGTGTTGGAGTGACTACTACACAATAGGAGAGTTGGAAAACGTGACTGTGATGAGTATTTGTTTGGTGAAAGATAAGATGTGGCTAGGCGATTCGAAAGCATGCATTCGTATCTATTCGCTCGACACTTATCAGCAGATATCCCTTCTTCAGTTGGATCTCGATGATAATACACTGACTGCTGTACGCTGTATGTGCTATGTTGCTGCCATCAATCAAGTCGCCATTTCTAGTAGTAGTGGTCGTCTTTGGATGTGTAATATCTCTACATTGTCTCTCAAAGAAATCGGCAACAATGGAATACCATTTCTTTGTGTGATTAATGTGGATAAGTTGTCACAAAATGACAATAGTGGCGATTGTGAGCTTTGGTGCGGTCAGTCGGAGGGCAACATAGCTATTATAACACTATCAGAATCTATGATTAAATCTCAACATATTGTTAGTCATTACGATGACGAGAACAGTGAGTGGCGCACACCTATCAATGAGAGGTTCGATGTCTTTCAATTAGCAGCTCTTTCACCCTATGTTTGGACGTATCTGTATCCAGGTAACTTAAACATGCAGTTAAATGGTTTTTAAAAACAGACTGAATAAGCTCATAGGAAATGAATGTTTAGTTTTTATTATCTTTTAAAAACCATTTAACTACATGTTTAACTAAAACATTTATTATTGAAAGGTTGCATTGTATGGCAATGGGATGTCCACAAACGAACAATACTAACAAAACTAGACTGTTCCAAACTTGCGCCATGTTCTGAAAGTTTAATGTCGATCAGTATCGAAGAACATCTGAGTCGTAAGTGCTTTCCTTGTAATAGTAAAAGCTTATGTACGCACTTAAGTGGTTTTTGGATAATAATATAAAGTGCTATAGAATAACTATTGCTTAATAGTTATAGATTCTTAAAAACCACTTAACTACACTTGAAGTTAGGTTTGACTACAAAGTGACTGACTAACTGTGATATATGTTTCTACAGCAGGTAGCTGTCAAGTGACTGCAATGTCTATACTCGAAGAGCAATTTGAGCTGTATATTGGAACCACATGGGGCTGTATTATTATAGTTGAGGCTAACACTATGCGACCCATTACTGTATTCAGACCTTACGAAGAAGAAGTCAAAGCTATCATACCATTCAAGCCTCTCAAACCTGACAAACCCAAGCCTGATTCTCATACTGATTCTGACGAGTCACTAAACCAGTCTGTTGACTATTCCGTGGCTACTATTGGGAAAGGATATCGAAATCTATTGAGTCGTTTTTTGCACTTGGACAAAAATAAGAATATTACGCAAAAAGGTCTTTACTCTATCCTGTGGTCGCCTAAGAATTGGGCTCTCAATTAAATTTTCACATTAAATCAATTTGTTTTTGTTATACAATTTTATGGCCAATCAAAGATGTATTTGAAGTTTTATTATTCATTTTAAGTTGTTTATTGTTTATTATTTATGACATGATTTACTTGTTTTTCTAAAAGCAGAGCAATTGATCAGATAATTAAGTACTTGAAGATAACTTAAATAATACTCAATCGCGAAGAGCATTTTCAGAGCAAGTCGAACATAATTATTATTTTATATAAACTTAATATTAAATTATTTCAAAAATATTTTATTATGTTTTCATTAATTATACGAATAGTTAAACGATTGTTAATGAATAAAATGTTTTTCATCTGTAATCTAATAGAAGAGAATCAGTATTACTAACATTAATCAAAAGCAATCTAAGGCTTAAAGAAGAGATTAGAAAATTATAGTTTATTAAAGTTTATGCGTTTTTTTAGTACTATAAAGTTCTATCTCTAATGTTATTCCGATCAGAGATAGCATTCATCCGATGGTATATTATATCAGATAATTAATTGAATAATGCAATAGACATGATCTGTAATAAATCATTTGTCGACCAAATATGGGTACAATCGGACGATAGGGTTTACGTCAAAATATACGCTTAAAAAGCAATAAAAATCAATAAGTGATCAGTAACTTAACAGGTTCATTTATCAAACTTGAGCTTCAGTTTCAAACTTTATAAACTTTAATGAGTCTGAGAACAAAGTCATCTAAAGTATGTTAGGCTGTATTTTAATAGTTTGAAATTATTGATTTGAGCCAAAAAAGGAGTGAAACAAATCTAGCAGAAAAAGATAGGCCACGAATTGAACGATATTAAAATTTATGAAGCATTTATTCTGATTTAGAGCGTTTCAAAATCAATTTCACCTCTATTTGTCCGTTTTGTGATATTACATAAGTTCAAATGTGCTCGAGCTTCAAACTTGTTTTGTTCTTCGTGCTCGAGCCTCAAGTTTACTACAAATTGTTCTTAAGCTCGAGCCTAAAGTTGCTTAAGCTCGGGCTTCAAACATAAAGTAAATATTTCTCAGTTCGAGCTATACCTGACTTGCAGTATCTGAAGGAATTTGAGTTTAACTCATTAAAGTTCAAGGCATTGAAATGAATAGAAAAATTTTCTAAAGATAATTTCTGTAATTAAAGAATAGGTTTGAGAAATGAATTAGAAATTGAAATTATTAAATATGATAGTGTTTTTTGTGGTTAATCAAATAGTTTTCCTCAATTGTCCAGTTAATAACACGAGTAAAATATTTGAAAATAGAAGATAATTTCAGTAAATATTACGCGATTAACTTTAAAAAAAAGTAAAGAAAGAAAAATAACTAAAATGTAAGTTTGGATTGAGTTATTTGCAGGCAAGATTAAGTTGACGCCTACCAGAACTTATTTGCATTATTATTAGATAATAATAATAATTATTTCTAACTCATGAACAGTTATTTAAAGTTGAAAACATTTATTCTACGAAAAGGCATATAAAAGGAAAAACAACTAAAAATTAGTGCGAAAAAGAGAGAAGAAATAATTAATAAATAGGGTTAAGTTACCGGCATGAAAGCAATATAATTAGATAAGTATAGATTGCAAAAGAGCAGTCTTGCTTTGAGCATAGCTATTAGTAATCAAATATTGCTAACCTATTTTGGTTAGCACAGCTTTGTTTAACTGACAATTTTGTAATTCACGTGTCAATTGTTTCTTTTATTTCTCTATCAGTCGCATTTAATCATCTTTGACATATTGTGATGTTATATAATTGATGATCAGTGGCACTAAATAATGTTTAACATATTGTCATAGTAGTGCAATTCGTGACTTGGCAAAGAGTTAGTAAAGTGAAAAACTAGCTAGCTAAGAGATAGAAACTAGAGGGGGAGATTGTGAAACGAAGAAAAATACTAAAATTTACTGAATAAGCAATTAAGCAATAAAAGGTAAATAATAGTTGTCAGTATATACCAGATTAATGTGTGCCAGATTTCGTCACAAGTATATTGTTTTGTCCCCTTATTTGTGATTGGTAACTGTTAAAAAGCGATCTATCACTTTTCTAGCCATACCCTCGCTTACTGATTATATCTACTAATTTACTCTCACCATCTACTAGACTACTAGATATATCTAATTCTCTTTCATTTCTAGATGTGTCTAATTCTCTTTCACTTCTAGATATGTCTCCTTTTGTTTGATTTTTGTTCAACTTTAACGTCATGGACTATAACGGACTTGACCGTGGTGTCAAAAAATCAGTTGGAGACTGTAATTAAAACTAATTAGACTTGATGATTGTTTAATTGCTATCTTAATAATTTGTTATTTATTCATCTTAAGCTAACTCTCCAGCACATCAAATCGAGAAGATTCTGATTGGCGACGCAAATACTGGTCGTAATCAAGATCAGTTTGATTGTGAAAATTACACTGTCTTTAGTGAGCTTTCGGTCTTGCATAATAAGAATGGAAGTTATGTATGGGAAGAAACAGCCAGGTTTGTCAATTTATATTTTTCATATTTCTGCTTTTTTCCCTTAAATTTCTCTTTAATTTTAATTTACATTAAATTAGCTTAACTTCTATGAGTGTATATTTGATTGAGTCAGTGCTCTAGATATACTAGATACTCTAGATACTCTAGATACACTATAAACTTGTACCTTTAGTGTTATGAATAAGAGTTTGAAACCTTATTTTACTCCAAATCTGCATACTTATAGTAAACTCAACTTTATTGTTGTCTTAACAAATGAGTAATTAACTCCACGAATACTGTTATTAATTTATATTCAGATCAAATATTCTCTTCAAAAATAGATTATCAGTATTTGGAAAATCTTGAAAAACCACTATTTCTAAGCATTAATTCAGGTTTTGATTTAAGGTAATAAGCGATCACATGTGAAACGATTTGAAGCCCAATTTGACAGATATTTTCCACTGATGCGTGAACAAAAACAAATTTCACGCAAAATTTGGCACTAACTACTTTGATTGTGATCACAATTCAAGGTTTTATGACTAAATCTTAAGAATTTGAACAAGAAATATCTGCAGGTTTGAGCAGGGTCGACTGGCGCATTCCGAATTGTGCGTCGATTGTTGAACACGCTTAGTTCGATTGATAGTTAGCTGCGATTAAACCGATTGAATGGCAGCTTTCAATCGACGCAATTATTAAAGTTGTAAACATGAGTTCTAGAAACCCGTTTTCTGATCTTTGCTTGTTTACTAGTATTTTATGTTCAAATATGAGAATAAACAAAGAAAAATAAAGTAATAATTCTAATATTTTATCTCTATATGCCTATAAGTGACGAAGACCCAAATTAAAAACAAATACATTTAAGTATCTGAACAATAGAAGCATAACTTGGAGCAAATCTGATTATCAGAAATGACGAAATGAAACTTTAAAGTTGGTGTATTTTGAAATAAGCCCTTGTAATTTCCTTATACTTGTTTGATATTTGAATAAGAAAATCAAAAATCTTCAGGCAATAACTAGTGGCTAAAGCATAGCTAAATATGAGTCTAACATATTGATCCATATACAACTTAAAATTTAGTTACCATCTAAATATATATTCTACAAGATATTCCATCAATATTTGATGTTCTAACTAGTTTCTGGGACAAAGTTATCTAACGTTTAATAAATAATTAGTGAATCAATGCGTAAATGACAATGCTCTAGTGACAATGCCCTAGTGACAATACTGTAAATGACAATAAAAGATAGATTTGTGACAACTAGTTTAAATAGTTGATCAATTGATTGAAGATTTAGTCAAATATATGTCTTCTCTCAAATCTAGTCATATCTATTTAACACATCATCTCTGCGAAAACAAATTTTTAAAACATCTTTATGTTGTAATCTGTTTATGCTTTAAGTAACTCATAAATCACTGGTTCATCGCCTCAATTATGAAATCAACATTTTTTTCTCAAATAACTTTCGGCACTTTTATCTTAAGTTTAGGCAACATGTTAGATTAAAAATGTAAAATTTGCTGACTTTACATAAGATTTATCGCACGATCGAGTATTTGTTTATTCGTACTTCGATACTTATAAAGTTACATGAATAAGAGTGTAGAGAAACTGTATGTTTAAAAGCATAAAATAGTGTAGTTTGCATCTAGTTTTACTTCACTCTTAATCAACAGCATTAGTGCTGTCTCAACAGTTAAACTGTTATTTTTACGATATAAGCATGTATTGAAAACTAGTTAGATTGTTATGTTGAGTGGAAACTATGTTTTTAAACAGAAAAGGCCAAAAACCCGAACTATACTGTTCCTCTACACTTATCCACAATGATATAACTTATTAGTATTAGCAGATAACGTGATCTAAACATTCAAAAATAACTGTTTTATCAGAGATTTCTACTTATGACAGTCGGAAGACTAAAAGTGTCACTTTCACTTTTGCACAGCGCACTTTTGCATTTTCAGATAGCTATCAAACTATTGGCGACTCATTTATTTGGCTCCGACTGCAACTAATAGCTAATACACTATTAGCTGTATGATAACAATTTTGCAAATTTTTCTATTTCGTAGCAACTTATTTGCAAAAAATATCTTCAAATAACAACACTTCACTTCTAGATCGAATAGAAATTTGTCACAATTTTTAGGTATTTACTTGACTTTTCAGTTCAATTGTGGACTTATTTTCTGAATCTGATATAGTAAAACCTGAGTAACTTTCGCATGTGTTTAAGTGGGTTTTAGAAATCAATAACAACTGAGTCATGTTTATCTATAATATCAATAGTATTTTAAGAACTACTTGCGTGCATGTCAGACAGGTTTGATTGTACTACAAAGTTGTTTGCGAAAGCAATTGAATTATAACGAAAAGTTTCGCACTAGAATCAAGTTTAGAAAGTTATAAATCACGTAATTCGTGTGGGAAAGTAACGTATCTGCATTTTGATTGGGATTATTCAAGTTTAATAGTAAATATTGCTAGTAAGTTAACAACAAAAATATTTGTTCACATCGTAAGATAATTCTGGAAAATAAAGTTATCGATCAAATAAATTCAATAAAATCTATTTGTTTGGAGTAAATATCAACCAACTAATTAAGCATAGCCTCAATCATAAATAGTAAACACTATTAAAGTAATAATTAGGAACTGACAAATGAATTTAATAAACATAATTTACAGCGAAATGTTAGCCATAAACAAATATGAAGAGTTAGAAGCAGTACTTAGAAGGCGACCTAGGAGCATTAATCTAATGATTAGTGCTTTTGCGAGTCTCAATTATGTTTGATTTATATGTTTGTTCACTTCAATCATAACAAATATATCTGTATTAAGGATATCCTTCTCTTCTAATAAGAGGCCCACTCTTCAAATAATGATGAATATTTACCAGTATTTACTTAATAATGAGGCTATAGTTCAGTTTGTGACTTGGGTATATGAGCGTCATATGTTTATCAATAGAATGTTTTTGTATGCCTGACATTGCCCTTGCCTAACTTAGCCTAACTTAACCTAAATTAGTTGTATTGGTAGTGTATTTAGTTAAGTTAGGCTAATTAAACACAGTTAGGTTAGTTAAAGAGAGTAGCGCGTTAGTCATGGTTCTGGTAACCATATCACTCCCTTGTACTGAAATCTTAAACCAACTAAGATCGGATTTTAGCAATAGCTTAATGAATAGGAATACTTAAAGACTAAATCTTTAAAGATGGATAAAATACGAAGAGAACGTAGAAGAAGGAGGAAATAGATGGTCAAAGCCACACGTATCAACAGTGTCATTGCACTCCCTATTAGAATTGCGAAATTGTCTATTAAATGGAGTTGTTATATTCAATAGTCGTGCCACTACTCTTGAACAAATTACTGACCAATTCGTTCAAGCTTTACTACGACAATCTGATATCACATCAGAACAGGCTAACAAAGTTCGACAAACCATTCTTCAGAAGTATCATCATCAGTATCAGAAGACTGATAGTAGAGCTAAGCAGTTGATGCGATCATTAGCTGATATAAGGAATAACTCAAGTAATAGCTTGTTTCGCTCCAATAGTAAGTTAATTATTTTTGGATAATCCTAAATTGTTTTCTTAAAACCATTTAACTGAACACTCAAACTGATAGCTAAATTGAACACGCTTTCGGCTGATAACAGCAATTTGACTCGGGTTTCGAGTGCGTCGGTTTTAAGTCCTGAGAATCAGGCTTCTGGACTTCAGTCGCAAACAAGCAGTAGAGGCAACTCATGCACAGATTTAGGGGTCAAGGTATTTAGATTTGGATTTTTGGGTCTTCAAAAATCATTATATACAATAATATGAATAAGAGTGCAGACAAATGGTAAATTGGGTTATAGGGTTCTTCAGATGGTTTGAAACGTTATGTTATAACCTTAAAGATTTTCAGCATACATTATTATAGTAAGGTTGATAGTTAATTAACTTTGAACAGTACTAATGCTGTTAATAAGTGTAAGGAAACACTTTGAATGTTTTTAATCTTATACCGTTTGTCCACACTCTCCGAGTCATTACATGATTTGACGAGAAAAATATTAACCATAGTTTAACGAAGCATTTATGAGAAAAATTCCGGCGGGAACTCAAACAAATAACATACTGGTAGCAGAAGTAGACTTTTTGGATAAGGCAATATCGGGATTTATTCGGTTATCAACTGCATGTTCAATGGGGAATATGACAGAAGTGGCAGTTCCGACCAAATTTATATTTATATTTATGGGTCCTCATCGATACACAGGCAAATACTATCAAGTCGGTCGTGCTTTCGCTACACTCATGTCAGATCAGGTATCACATAATCCATCTCTCTCTCTCTCTCTCTCTCTCTCTCTCAGCCCCTTATCATTCACTCTTTATCTACCTCATCATCACAGGTATTCAATTTGGTGGCACTCAAAGCACAGGATCGCGACATTCTTCTCGCTGGCATCGATGAATATCTAGATGCGGCCACAGTATTGCCACCAGGAATTTGGGATCCGAATATAAGAATAGAACCTCCAGAGCATACGCCAACCCAAGAGTCACGTAAATTACAGTCTCATCATTCGATTGATCCTGAAATAAATAAAGACTCAGAATCTATTTCTGAAGACGAAGAAGAAATCGAAAGAGAGAAAAGCGGACTAACAAGATCTGGAAGGTATACTCATTACAAACTTAGTTTGTCTTTTGGATGGAATGATGTGTGTTACTGTAACAGATTGTGCTGCTATGTTAATTTTATAGCAAATTTAGTTGGATGTAGATCAGCATAGGTTCAGGTATAAGTCAGGCATAGATCAGGTCAGCATGCGCGAAAACATGACATCATTCTATACGAAAGCTATTCACTTTAATCTTTATATAAATTTCTATAAACGAACTAAAATTTGATTTTTTACTAAATAATAAACAATTCTGAAGACTATTCGGAGGACTGATCAACGACGTAAAAAGAAAAGCCCCATTTTATTGGTCTGATTTTCGCGATGCATTATCTTTACAATCATTTGCTTCAGTGGCATTCCTCTATTTCGCATGTCTTTCGCCTATTATCACATTTGGAGGACTACTTGGAGATGCGACTGGAAATAATATTGTAATCAAACATTCAATTATGTTATATATTCAGTATATTGTTGTTAGTCGCGATAATATTTAAATTTGCTTATGGTTATTTGTTTAGTTACTTCCCTTCCTTCAAGTATTGTTGCGCGCGACTTTACGTTTAAGTTATAGTCAGGTTTTAAATTACGTTAAGATATATTAGTTTTAAGCATTAGATAAATGATTTTACAAATCCATGGCTATAAATCATTCAATGAACACGTACCGTAACTAGACTGTTTTATAAAGAGTACTTTTGCTCAGGCTTATGAAATATCATTAGTGAGCGTGATCTTCAATAATTACAGAGTTGAGAGTAGGGTGACCAGATCACATAGTGTCTTTTCCAGGACATATTCCACCACAATTAATAATCATCACTATTTTTGAAAATTGCTCTAAACCTAAACTGTCCTGTCTATTGCTGGACGTCTAGTGACCTTGATTGAGAGTTGATAGTCCTAATGTTTTATATATAACTTTTAAAAGGCAACTATGGAAAGCTTAATGAGTGGTGCCGTTTGTGGTATTATCTACGGGTTTTTTAGTGGACAACCTTTGACTATAATAGGCAGCACTGGTCCCGTTCTTGTATTCGAAACTATTTTATTTGACTTCTGCAGGTTTGATAACAATATAATACTGAACGAGTTACTAAAATCTTACTTTAACTGATATTATGAACTGAACAATTGATAGGACTAGCGGACTAAATTATTTGTCATTGCGGCTATGGATCGGACTGTGGACGGCAGCCATCCTGATGTTGATGGTGGCGTTCGACGCGAGTGTATTTGTCTGCTACATCACAAGATTCACAGAAGAGAATTTTGCCACCTTGGTTTCAATAATCTTCATATACAAGGCTATAGAAAAGGTAATTGAATTGAAGTTGAACTTTTGCTTTAAGTCATTGTTGCCAAATCTATTGTTGTAATGTTAAGTTCAAATTAATCTAAATACACACTAAACAAATTCCAAACAAATATTTGCCGCAATTGCAAACTAGCTGCAATTGCAAACTATCAATTAGTAAATAAGTAGTGAAATAGTCTTAAAGTGTTTCAAATATGGGATATGATATTGAAAGAGTGATTGGTCATAACAAAGAACACTTAAAGTGTTGCGTGTGTCATGATGTGTTCAAGAAAGCAGTTATGGTCAAGCGCTGTCAGCATGTCTTTTGCTATGAGTGCATCACTTTGTGGTTCCATCACAACAGAAGAACTTGTCCAATCGATCGCCACCGAATAGGTATTGGACATTTAGAAAAGTTACCAACAATTGTTAGTGATTTGTTGAATGACTTGATGATCAAATGCAAGTTTGCGATCTACGGCTGCAAAACAGTTTGTCAATTATCAGAGATAGATAAACATGAGTGCCAATGTCAATTTGACGGCGATCGAATGGTGTTATGTGAGAAAGGATGTGGTCTCTTGGCTTCGAGATGCGTTCTGTTGGACCACTCGTGCGTCAAATATTTGAGGGAAATGATTGCAATACAAAATGCAAGGATTGATGCGCTTCAGAGTGAACTGAGTAGTGTTAAGTCGGACTTTGAATCTGCTAATAAGTCTCCTAAAAGAAAAAGATCGAAACGAACGCACTCGCACAGCAAAACAAACAGTAGAAAAGTGAATTAATTAATTCTGAATATTTGAATTCTGAATATTTTCTTCCAATAGTCTGCAGCTTTTGGATAGTTATTAAAAATGAATTTTCAGTTTGAAGATATCAATAGTGAATATATGAATTGCAGCTTTATTTTTAGTAAAGTTTAATTTAATAGCATGTTTTGGGTCTAAACATTTGTTATTCTATAAAAATGATTAATTACTGACAAAGTATTTTTAAAAATTTCATGTTTGCTAAATCTATATGTCAAGGAATGAGTAGACTATTTCTAACTCTATGGCCGATATGCACAAGTCGAGACTTAACCAAAATTTTTTAAGCATTAGTTGTGTAATCAGTTTTATAACGCGTTTCAGGTTTTAATTCAGTTTTAAGACTTAAAATTGATTTAAATAGAGTTGTGCATACGGGCTTAAGACCCGTAACTCGGTTATAAGTTATTTAAACTCGGTTTAAGTCTAAAACCAGGTTAGCATAGGTCATATGAGATTCGGGTTATACAAGATGAGTTTCGGGCCTTAAACCTTAATTTAGACTTGAACCAAGTTTATATATAAGTCTAAAACTAAGACTCAATACTTCATAAACTAACAACATATAATTTTATTTGAATAGTTATTCGATATTCAAACAGTATTTCCAATGAACACGAATCCTACCATAGAGCCAAGCTACGATTGTTCGTGCATATATTCGGATGATAGTAATTCGTCTGTATTACTACAACTAACAAAACCGAATAGAACAGCATTAGATTATTGTGTATCAACAAATGGAACTCTATCTGGACTTGGTTGTTATACACCTGCGTATAAGAGCGATGTTTTTCTGCTATCTATCATTCTTTTGATTGTTACTTATGTCTTGTCTGTCATCCTGAAAGAGTTCAGATCAAAACCATTTTTTCCAACTAAATATAGACAAGCGATCAGTGATTTTGCCGTTCCGATTGCTATAGTGTCAGTTACTGCTCTTGATAACTGGATAGGACTGGAAACACCTAAGCTTTTGGTACCAGCCGATTTCAAGGTATGATTAAAATCAACTTTTCAAGTTGTTTTATCAAATGATTCTTATGATTCTTCTGAATGTTCGCCCTAAAAGCCGACGTCTCCTAACCGAGGATGGCTGATACCATTTTTTGTTGAAGAGAACCCGGTATGGTTATCATTTGCTGCTGTAGTTCCTGCTCTTCTAGCAACTATTTTATGTTTTATGGACCAACAAATCACTGCCGTTATTGTGAATCGTAAAGAGAATAAATTGAAGGTATTCCTCGTGCATATACTTTCCTCTATAGTATATTAAGCTTTTGTGCTTACTAGAAATTATCAGTCTCTTAAAACTTAATACTCTTATCATTTTAGATAAATAATCACTTTTCTGCTCATTTTACTCATTAGTATTACAAAAAATATATTTTCGAACTATTAATTTGTATTTATTAAAACTTTATCTACAAATTAAACCAATTGATAGTAAAGTTCTAACTATTTTGAGCTATATAAATGAGTCAAATTTGTATATTATGAGTAAAATAATAAAATACAGATAGGTATTCCAAATGAAACAAAAAGCAGGCACAGCAACAGGAGTAAAGAGATGCACAAAGATGTAACTAAGAAATAATTGATATATCTGCTTAATTACATATACAAACAAACGCAAGTGTAATCAAACGTTCAATAGAAAATCTGCCATAAAGCACATCAACTCGTTCTCCATCAATTGTTCCCTGTTTATATCTGCTTTATGTTTCAGTTACTTCATATATCTTAAAAAAAAGTTAGCCTTACTTCTCGAGCCTATACTTTCCTGACTTGACCTAACCTAACCTAACCCAACCTAACATTTGAAAACATTTCAAAAATCGATTTGATGAAATTTGTTTTACAGAAAGGATGCGGATATCATCTAGACTTATTTGTTATATCAATATTAGTAGCAATTTGTTCATTATTTGGTCTTCCTTGGTTCGTAGCAGCAACTGTTCTATCTATGACTCACGTCAATTCATTGAAGATGGTTTCAGAGACAGCAGCTCCAGGAGACAAACCACAATTTTTTGGTGTTCGCGAACAAAGAGTCACTCATATAATGATATTTATTTTGTGTGGTTTATCGATTTTCTTTACACAAATTCTGCAATGGATACCAATGCCTGTGCTATATGGTGTATTTCTGTATATGGGCACATCTTCTCTAAAGGGATCTCAGGTATTAAGTTACCATAACTGTTTAAGTTACCGTAACTGCTTAAGTTACCGTAACTACTTAAGTTACCATAAGTATTTAACTGCTCAAAATGATGCAAATTGTATTTTTGAAATTAGTTTTACGAGAGAATTTTGATATTATTCATGCCACAAAAATATCAGCCAGACTATATATTCTTGCGTCAAGTCAGAACGCAAAGAGTACACCTGTTCACTTTAATACAACTGATTTGTTTTGCTTTACTTTGGACCATTAAATCATATAAACCAACTTCTATCGGATTCCCACTTATGGTATTGTGTTCAGAACCGATTCTTTGATCTTTGGCTAGCTCAATATGTTAGGTTAGACTAGACTAAGAAGATCCTTACACAGTAAAGTTGACTGTCAAGTTAGACTCATTTGTCAATCAATACTTACATCATTAGAGGGTCAGTTTTCATAGTATGAAAGTCACCCAATCTTCTATCAATTACTCACATCATTAGAGGGACTGTTTGCAAAGTACAAAATCCAGCCAAAGTCCAAAGAACCTGTTCTGTATCCAAACTTATAAGTTAAGTAATAAATGTAAGAATTGTCTCTATAGTTAGTTGTGATGATTTTGATTCGAAAACTACTTGACTATGTGTTCACTCGTGAAGAATTGAAAATTCTGGACGACATAATGCCTGAATCAACGAAAAGAAAGCGTCACGAAGAAAAAGAAAAAATCAATAAGGAGAAACAAGAATTAAATGAAGCAAAGCTTAAGGAGCAATTAAGAATTGAGAGGATCAGAAAACAAAGTGTTAATCAGGAAATACCGTTAGTTAATGGAGATATACTTAAAATTGAATCAGACTTAGGTAGAACTAAATTTGACAAACAAATCAATATAACTGATCAGTTGTCGAAGTGCAGTGCCTGGACCAGCATTAATGAACAAAATTTCTGTAATGGGTACGCAATCTTATAAATATGATTCTGATATTCTTAGAATTCTGATATTCTTATAATTTTGATATTCTTAAAATTGATATTCTTAAAATTCTGGTGTTCTTACTTTTGAATTCTGATTGTCTGTTTAGAGCTAAAGCCAAGGGCGACAAGAATGATGCACAGAATGAAGACGAAAATGTGGCCCTCAATCAACTGAATCGTGATACTGATAAGGAAAATGATTGTGGGATAACGATTCGCATTAATTGAGTGAAAATTGTTTAGAACTTTATAATTAGTTTAAATGGAGTAATTGCCAACAGAAACATTTTGTTAGAAATCTTGATTTAAATTATATACTTTTTTGAAAAAAATATTTTATTAATAAATATAAATTAATTATAATGTTTGAGTATAAAAGCTGATGAAATAAATATTTATTAAAACAAAAATTAACTTGATTATACTAATAGTTAAAGACTAAGTAGTATTGCGAAAATAGTGTTGCTAAGTTTGAGTAGTGTTGCTAAGCTTAAGTAGTGTTGCTAAGCTTAAATAGTGTTGTAAAAGTTTATAAATCTATAAATGTGTAAGATCCAAAAAACGTTAGATTAACTTTTAGACTTTATTCAGACTTCGGTAATCTACAGAAGTTGTGAGGCAGATATTAAATTAAGTAACTTATTTATCATTTTTGACCATGAATTCAATATTCAAGGTTTCTCAATTGAAATATCTTTGATTTTTAGACATCTGTTGTTTTTTTATAAACTACTATCAGTACATCGATGACGCTTTCAAGTGTTTTATATATAGCACTCAATTTGAACTTTAAATAAATGTTTTGTTGCAAAAAACCTCTAATTTATTCGTAAAGCAGTTGAAATAAGCAGAAAATTAGTATAAACTGCAAAAATTGATTGACTAGAGAAAAATGAGAAACTTGCATGAGCAATATAGTTTAGAATAGAATGCTGTAACCTGAATCTGTTATCACTACTTAAGCGATGATATGGTTGAGGCTCTCACTAAAGATTAAGCTCAGGAAGTCTAGTTCAATATGAAGCCAACATAACTGAGCAGACTGGAAGAGAGTGAAGTATTCAGAGATCAATACTGAGAGCAACACTTCGTTTGAGAAAGACGTGAATACGAGAGACTTCAAGAGAGACTTCATTTGAGAAAGACCTCATTTTAGCTGTTATTTTATTGAATAAGGTATATGAGTATATTAAATACCACATTTGATACGCTTAATTCCCTGTGCGTGATATTAAGTCATTTTTTACTCATTCATACTTAACTTTTATTTCAATTTATGTTTGATATTGTCTGATTGCATCTCTTGTTTTTGTACTTAATACCGTTTTTTATTATTTTGTATAATAACAACATGTATTCTACAATTTCAGGATCGTCTAAATTAAGAATGACTGATGCAGTTAGAGATGTTATTGTAATTGGCGCAGGATGTAGTGGTAAGAAAACTATTTTCTATTTGTTAATTAATTGCAATTCAAAAAGACTTTGATTCTGTAAAAATAAAAATATAATCAAACTTTTGATCTGTTGCAAACATGCAATGATCATTTGAGTGAAGTATATATTTAACATAGTTAATTTTTAAGAGTTCTACAATTTGTAACATATATAATGTCATGAAATTGAGATAATTGTCTAAATGCATGTGTTTGCAGATGCATTTTAAGTAAATGAGAATATTCAGTCTATTTATAAGTAATTATGCAGTCGACTCTCCTTATAATGAAATCACATATAGTGAACTCCCTAATAATTGACATTTTCGAAAAAATTATTTAATTGACACACTCTCTAAAATGTATCCGATATAGTGAACTGCTATAATAATCGATGAATTTCTAATGGATTAGTGTTTACTGTGACGAGAGATGCCTGTACAATGAATAGTTACAGTATACTTTATCAAGTTGAAAATATTGCAAATGTTCTAACATTAGGTGTATTGTGCATTCAACAGGCATCTCATTATAGCTGACACGTCAGTGACAGATTCTTAAGTGAATATTTTTATCTGTAACTTAAAAGTGAGTGAGTAGTTTAGTAATAGACAATATAGCAGAACAGTCAGTACTTTAAAGAGCTTAGCTAAATTGCATAGCAATTCATCTCTAAGGATTGATTCAATTTGAAGCTAGATTAAATTTATTAGAGAACGAAGGTGTGAATTTACTAAGCTTAAAGTTGAAATGGAAGATACTCTGTTGGTTAGATAATTATTGGTTCCGTAAATATCTAGTAGTAAGCTAAGTCAACTTAACCTAGACTATTGAACGTGAAAACATATGATTATCTTATTTTTATTTCCAACAACCAAACAAATAGGTGATGGAAACTTCTATATAAACAGTGATAATTGGAAAAAATAGCAAATACTTCAATATAATATCTCATTTATCAAACCTCTTTGTCTAATATAAGACTATCATATATTCCTTGTTATGATAACTCTGTTATCTTAATAGGTTTTCATCTGAGTTATTTATAGAAAACATATATTTATTTAAAATTCAATTCAGATATCTGGCTATAAGTGAATCTAAAGGAATCTCTTGAGAATAGAAAAAATATTGCATAACATAACTAGAAGCAGATACAGTAATACTTCGATGAAGTAAATCTCATTACAGTGAGCTTCTTTGCAGTGAATGCTGAATATAATGAACGCAGTTATCCAGTCAGAATACGTACTATTGAAAAAGAGTTACATATTTTATAGTGATGTCTTGTTGTAGTGGGTGTAACTTTCAGTTGATTATATCGAGAAATTACTGTATGAACAAATTTAATAGAAGAGAAATGTTGAAAGGTGTAGTCAATTTTAAAGTTCATAGATTCTATAGTACAATGAGATTACTTTACATGACTAACTCTCAATAAAAGTTTGAATACATCGTTTACTGGCAGAGAATATGTCATTTCTTACACATTATTATATTTTGCAATCTCCTAATACTTCTCTCATTCCCTCTATTCAAAAGTGCAAGTCTTATGTTCAGTCAATTTTGCAAACTTCCTATTTTAATAAAGCTTTGTTACCATAAAGTTTTCATTTGTTTCACTCCTTAATTAGTCTAATAGGTTATCATTTTTGAAATTATTAATTAGAAATAGTTTCCAGATATTACAGATAAGAAACTTAATCCGGGATAGCAACAAGTAAAGGCCGTTGTGATAACCTCTCTGTGATACACATGAATTTGTTGCCAAATTTGATTTTAGAATTGCTTTGATTACTATAATAAATATCCTATAAGTTTGTGAATATGTTTGATATTATGGTCTGAAGAAAAGCATGCCTTCAGAGCGCATCACTTATGGTTGCTACGAAGTATTATCATGTTTTGTAGTGCATATCGCATTATATGCATAAGTAATCTTATCGAATGTTTCAACATATCATTAAATCGTCTTTGATTTTGGTCAATTTTCAATTGATAAATCGAGTCTTTATATTAGTAATAAGAAAATTTGACTAAATATTTAAGGAACACTCAAGAGTTGATTGCTCTTTATTTTGTCATTTACAATAACAAAAATGACATTATTTGTCAAACCAATCAATTTATCGAATTTGCATATTCTAGGAGTCAAATAAATATAATTTAAATTGAAACTAAATTTTAGATTGAAGGCAATAATATGTATTATTAAACTTTGAAATAGCGAATGCAGCATTCACAAAGTCAAATGAGTTAGTAATATTGAGGGTTTTGTGATTCGCTATAAGTTGTCAACAATACCGTCAAATCAATATAAAGGCCGTGTTATTCATAACTAATACTAAGCAGCTAAATATGTTCCTGAACAAAAATCATTTCACGAATTTAGTATTGGCTGTAGTTTAAGATGAATGCTGTTGCATGAGAGCAAGATGTTTACTAGAGTCAGCTGATTATTAAGACTTAATGTTTCGTGACAAACAACTTTGCATTAATTATAAACAGTAGTAACTTAATAGTAACTTAATAGAATTAGAAAGGATTGAAAAAGTTTTCCATAAATTAAGCCCATTCATTAGAAGTATTGTTTAATTAAACTTTTAATAGTTTATACTGTAATTTAATGGATTATTTTATTCACAATTTTCGAACCTATCTATCATTATAAGATAACTCGTTTAGTAAATACTCAAATGAGAAATATTTATTAACTTATAATTTGCTATCCATCAACTAAAATGTTAGATAAATCTGTATTTTCAGACTTTAGAATATGAAGGACTTTCAAATTTAATCGTGTCTAACCCAATCTAATATAAACTAAACTAGACAGTAAATTAGATAAGATAGAAAACAGAAATTCAAGATTAGCCATCTATTCAATAGAAATCAAGTAAAACTGAATTTAAATAGACTAACACATGCATTTATTACAGGATTGGCGGCTGCGAAATACTTGAAGGAGAGAGGAGTTGATGTTGTAGTCATTGAAGCCCGAGATCGAGTCGGTGGAAGGACTTATACCAAACGAGTCTGTATATCAGATTTATGATAATTGGCATAAAAATTAATAAAAGTAACATGATTTAGGATCCAAAAGTAAAATATGTAGATCTTGGAGGTGCATATGTTGGGCCATCGCAGAATTATGTATTGAGAATGATTAAGGATTTGGGTCTTGAAACCTACAAAGTTAATGAAGTTGAAGACGTCGTTCATTACAAAAATGTTCGTTTAAGACTTTGCTTATTTTAAGGTTCGTCTAGATAACTATCTCCATAATCATAGGGCAGGAGAACTCGTTTCTCCGCTGACCGTAACCCCCCAGCAGGAGGATTATTACAAGAATTAGATCTCAATAACATATTTCGTTTGATGGATAAAATGGGAGAAGAGATTCCAGCGGAAGCTCCATGGGATGCACCACATGCTGAAGAATGGGATACTATGACTTTCAAGGAGTTTTTAGACAAGCACACGTGGACAGATGCAGCCCGAGACTTCGCAACTGTGTTCATAACGATGTGTGTAACTTCAGAGCCATACGAGTCATCATTACTTTGGTTTCTATGGTATGTGAAGCAGTGTGGAGGAACTCGACCGATATTTTCGACTTCGAATGGAGGCCAAGAGAGGAAAATAGTTGGTGGTTCGATGCAGATCAGTGAGAGAATGGCTGAAAGAGTGGGTAAAGATAGAGTTATACTCAATAAACCTGTAGCTGGAATCACACAAGCCAACAATCAAGTCACTGTTAGAGCTCTTGATGGTACTGAATATAGAGCAAAGCATCTTATCCTCGCTCTCGCCCCTCCCATGCAACACAAGATTCACTTCAATCCTCCATTGCCTCCTTTGAGGAATCAGCTCAATCAGAGATGTCCGATGGGCTCTGTCATTAAGGTTATAGTCTATTATGAAACCACTTTCTGGAGAACTAAAGGCTTTTGTGGATCAATGATGATCGAAGGTCTCGATGACTGTCCTGTCCCTTTCACTCTGGATGACACTAAACCTGATGGAAGTTATCCTGCAATTATTGGGTATATTTCAAAGATAAAATTCATGTGTTTTATAAGACTTATATTTTATTTGTTTAGATTCATTGTTGCAGACAAAGGAAGACGTCTACAACAAGTGAGCAGAGAAGAGAGACTCAGAAGAATTACTGAAAGCTTTGCTAAAGCTTTGGATTCAGATGAAGCCAGACACGTATGTATTGTATTTGTACACTAAAACTTGTTAATCCTCAATAGCAGCTGGAAGAAGGCAGTTATTACGTAAATCTAGTTATAATGCGTATAAATTTCTTACTAAATTTGAGTTTAGACTAGCTTTAATCATTATAATGAATATTCTATAAATTTGTTAGTATCTTTCATATAATGGACTGATTGCAAGTATACCTTCACAACGTATCACTTCTGATTACTACCCATGATCATTAAGCTTTTGTGTGTATATCAATATTCAATCCAATTAATTAAATTAAGTCTTATATATAGCCAATCCATTACGAAGAGCACAATTGGATGTCTGAGCAGTACTCTGGAGGTTGTTATACAGTGATGTGTCCTCCAGGATTTCTAACCAGATATGGAAAAATCATTCGGGAACCCATTGGCAATATGTACTTTGCGGGAACTGAAACAGCAACTCGTTGGTCCGGATATATTGATGGAGGAATTCAAGCTGGAGAAAGAGCAGCACGAGAGGTGTTAGCGGCCATGGGAAAGATCAATACAGAACAGATCTGGCAAATAGAACCACCATCGAAGGTTAGAATTAATTAGACTAAAATTTTAAATAATCAGTTTTAATTGATTCGGATTTGTTTGACAGGAAGTGCCACCAGTTCAGTTCAAGACATCTTTCTGGGAGCGCAATTTACCATCAGTTGGGTGTCTAGTAAAGAGCACCACACTGTTGACTGTGGTGGGCATTGCTGCGGCAGCACCTTTTATATTAAGAAGACTTGATTTCAACTCTCGTTTGTTGCCCCAAATTGATATTAGGATTAAGTTTTAACCTTAGTGCATAAGGCCTGACCTGATCTAACCTTATATCAGTTTCACTTTAATATACATTTGTTTTTGATATAATTTCAAAAATTAGTATATATTTAGATTGAATTAAATGCAAAGTAATGTTTAAAAACATTTTGGTTGAGTTTATTATGTTGTTATGACGCATAACTTATGAACTATATTAATACATATTTTCAAAACTTATAGTATAAATTATTATTTCAGAATAATTGTTTGTCAATCGATTCTGATATTCATTTTGTAATGTAGTAGTACGACAAAATTGATAAAACGTTTATATTCATAAGAATTTAACTAATAAACTTAACTACTGCCAAATGGTAGCATTTATTCTTGTATTTCAAATTTATTATAAACTATTTTTTACACCACTTCATTTAAATATTTGACACTAAATTCTTAAAAAATCAACGTCACTAATCTTCGATAGTTCTTTATATAAAATTAGGTATAATTGTAATTATTTAAATGAAAATTTTAGGTTTTATATCATTGTTATAGCTAATTATACAATAAATGACTAAAATTTCGTAGGTTCACTGTTTTTAGATATTCTCTATATAAGACCATTTCTGAGAAAAATAAGGAAGTCTTTTATCTTATCAATACGATTGGGCATCTAATTAATATTTATAGTAATTTTACTGCTCGTTTCTAAATGGACTTTTAATGATTTTTTTTCACTTTAAGTGTGTGTATATATTTATTATTTACTGCATCTTAATATTTAAAAAGTAGTATTAAAGTTTTTTCTCTATATTTAATGTATCGTCCCTATGAGATGTATTTGATTTATATAGTTCCAAGAGGTCGGCTCAAGTATTCAGATAAAAATCTTATCAACTTACCTTACTTTTTCAGAAATTATCTCATGTATTATTATTGTGTGGCATTCATTTGACTGGCAAGTGCTTTTGACCGACAGATACATTTGATCAGTACCCAAATTACTGACATGTAATCAGTTTATAATCACGTTTAATCATTTACGTAAATATTTTACGCTTGAAAGGCCTATCAGATAATAGGAGTTTTAGTGAGTTGGCAGTTAAAACCGATAGATTGCTAAATATTGTTTCTACGTGAAAATTGAGCTACTTTAGAATTTATAAGAAGAATTGCTCATAAAATTTTCTTTTAAACAAAATCTGAATTTTATCGCATTGCAATATTGATTTAAAGAATTTTTTCTAGTGTTTACAAAATAGACTTTTAAAATGCACCTTGTGGGCTTTACGTCCTCGTCATAGGGGTGGAAACAATTATGTTGTTGCTGATAGAAGAAATTTTTATATCAATTCAACTTGTATGTCAAACATATTTGTGGATCAAACGAATTTATCGGTCAAAAGTATCTGTCAGCTACATGAGTGTCGGTCAAATGTATTGAACCCATTATTATTAGGTTCCATCAATTTTTAAACACCTTAAATTTATCACAATGTCACACTGAATAAATAGATTCGGTTAAACAAAATACTATAAAAAATCAGTTAAAGCTCTTTGTTAACTGACTTTAGAGCTGCCCTGAGTTCTAAACTTTTTGCAAATTTTAAAATTCAAATACAGTAAAACCTCTATAATTAAATACATTTGGGACCGGTAAATCCTATCTAACTTATAGAGATGTTCAAGTTAAAGAGGTTTATTAACATCATGGACTATGAGAAACGTTCAGAAACCTAGTTCAATTTTTAGAGGGTGTTCAAGTTATAGAGCGTTCAAGTTATAGAGATTTTACCGTATATATATAAATATTATATATAAATGTTTTATAATTATATCATTAAGATAAAATTAAGGTTTAAATATATATTAAGTTTTTGTCTATTTTTTCTCACACAGTATATCTCATTTGTACTCATTTTATAAACTTGTCATTCATTAAAAAGTAGCTGTAGACAACAATAATATTGATGACTAGTTTACAATAAGTCACTATAGAGCTGACAATAGAATCTTGAAATCGATTGGCGGAAATACTGGTTAAAATCGGTTGAAACTCCAGGATCAATGTATTTTAAATACCAAAATCGGCAAATTAGCCGCCACTGAGACTATGATCACAATTTAATCAACGATTATTTAGTTAATTAGTCATGAAGCGATGCAAACTTTTTTAAAAGTCTGGAGCAAAGTGAACATGTGCGTTATTAAAATAGAATTCCGTAGGGATTCGTAAATTCTTATTATAAAGTTTACGAACTTATTAAACTTAGATAAACAAATAATGATTTCTTCAGCGTTTGCAATCTTACATCTTTGCTCTAAAAGTTTACGAATCCGTACAGAACTCTATTTTAATAACGCACATGTTCACTTTGCTCTAAACTTTTAAAAAAGTTTCCATTACTTCATAACTAGTTAACTAAGTAATCGTTAATTTAATTATGATCATAGTACTAGTGTTGACTAATTTGTCGGGTTTGTTAGTTAAAATATATTGATCTTAGAGTTTTCAAACGATTTTAACTGGTATTTCCACTAATCTGTTTCAAGACTCAATGTCAGACATATCATTAATGATCCTATCCTTCAATTGACTGACATTGATTTTAGGATTGTATAAATGATAGAAAAGTGCAGCTAACACATCCTTGTGACGCATAAGTGCAAAACAACTTATGGATGCATTAGTTTTTTATTGGAATCAAGGACAACTTTGCCGATTTAACATTTTCCTCATTGAAATATATGAAAATTTTCTTGAATGTAATATACTATCTAAACATTGATTTAGTGAGATAATATGAAAAACTTGATATCTCCAGACAAATCGTTACTGAATCCAATGTATCATATTTCAGGTTCTAGAACAAATTTATTTACTGTATTTTAATGAAGTGTTACATGTACACTTTTAAATGCATTCAACCAAAATATGCTTACGCATATCAATCAAATAAGTAATAAAAAGTCAAATGACTAGAGATTTTATCGGACTTAAAATCGAAAATCCATCAGAGGCAGCACCGAACGGACTACCGTTCAAATGCTCACACGAGACGTTCGCATGAGAGAGGCTACATTCGAGTGAGACTTCATTTGAGAAAGACGTTCATTTCAGCTATTATTTTATTGAATAAGGTACATGAGTATATTAATTGTCACATTTGACACGTTTAAATTGACCTGTGCGTGATTCCAAATCAGTTTTACTAATTTATATATAACTTTTGATTCCATTTATGTGTGATATTGTCTGATTGCATCTCTTATTTTTGTATTTAATACCTTTTATTGTTTTGTATAATAATAACATGTATTCTACAATTTCAGGATCGTCTAAATTAAGAATGACTGATGCCGTTAGAGATGTTATTGTAATTGGCGCAGGATGTAGTGGTAAGAAAACTATTTTCTATTTGTTAATTAATTGCAATTCAAATAAGCTTTAATTCTATAAAATAAAAATAAAATTATAATCAAACTTTTGATCTGTTGCAAACATGCAATGATCATTTGAGTTAAAGAGTTAGAAGTGTATTTAATGAATTAAATTTTTAAGAGTTCTTCAATTTGTAACATATATAATGTCATGAAATTGAGATAATTGTATAAATGCATGTGTTTGCAGATGCATTTTAAGTAAGTGAGAAATGCAATCTATTTATAAGTAATTAACAGTCTACTCTATGATGAAATCAGATATAGTAAACTCCCCTTATAATCTACATTTTCGAAAAAATGACTTAATCGACACACTCTCTAAAATATATCCGATATAGTAAACTACTATAATAACGGATTTCAACGGATTTCTATTGGATTATAGTGTTTACTATAATGAGAAGCGACTGTACTCATTCTTAGTTGCAGTATACTTTATCAAATTGAAAATATTGCAAATGTTCTAGCATTATGTGTATTGTGCATTCAACAGGCATCTCATTATAGTTAACGTCAGTGACAGATTCATTAAAGAATATTTTTATCTGTAGCTTAGAAGTGAGTGAGCAGTTCAGTAATAGACAATATAGCAGTACAGTCAGAAAAATAACGTATATGTTTTATTTGCATGCATTAAGTAAAAGTAAACTCTTTATAAATGTATATAAATTCTTTCGCACATTTTATATCTCTTACTTTATTAAACCATAGCCGAAATTCGATACTTTCTATGAAATAGCTATAAATAATATGCTGTATATTCTAATGAGGTTTAGTTTAAATAAAATATTTTGTAATAATAGCTCATATGAAACAATTTTGAAACGTTTTAACTTTAAGATAGCATTAAATATTGAATGATTTAGTTCAAACAAGTTTAATGTGCTTGAGCTCAATGTTTAAATACTTTGATTCGGAATAAATATTAATTTAATCATATGATATTTTAATAACTCATAATTTTAAGCAACAAAATATCTTGACCATTTAAAATTCTTAGACCAGAATTTCTTACTTTGTAATTATTTTTCAGTATTTCTAATATATGTTAGAATGTTTCGCAAAAAATCTCAATTTATCAATTAGATCAGATCAGTCCAGCTCACGGCCCGGCTTAGCTCAAAAGCAACTCAGCTCAACTCAAGTTCAGCGTAACTGAACTGATGTCTATCATTACAAATTATTATGTTTTGCAATCCTCTAATATTCTCTCGCAAAGTACGATATAAGCTGAGGAGGTTAGATTAAGACAGTTTTGATATAGCATTAATCTTAGGATGATTCTGTTACAGCTAACATAAAAGTTCTGCCTATGGGCTCGAATCACATCTTAAAATTGCAATTAAAGAGCTATTTTATCGAATAAAGTATAGCAAGAGTTTACAAAATTTCAAAAGTACTCCACTGTGTAACATTTGTAAAATTACAAATTCAATATTAATTGTTTAGAAACGTTATAAATGTTCATATCTTAAAGGTTTTGCTTTGCAGCGAAGTGTTTTTATAGTTTAAGATGCTTTAAGTACAACAAACTCAAAAAATAGGCTCGTATGAAATTTTAATAAGAAAAGATAGATTTACATTTTGTTTGCTTTCAAGATGAAAATTTATATCAAAAATTAATAAATTATGGATACATTAAGTAAACTTTCAGTTGCAAACATGGCAAAGTTTTTTCTACATAAACACGTTTAAAGGCGTTTTTCAAATTATTTTTCTTGTATATCTTGATTTGGTACGCAATTTATTATGAAATTTGTTGAGAAATACAGTAGAGAAACTCCCAATCAATTGATGAAAAGAACGAAATTTGATATTACTTCATGGGCAAAATCTCAGCGATAAAGAAATTGCTGAAATGGTAGGGCTTAACAAAGAACAGTAAATAAATGGCTTCTTAGATCTTATGTATCTAGATTAATGCATGTGCGTAAAAGTAGTGTCCGTCGGCGCAAAACAAATTAAGAACAGGATTTGGGTATTGTTGAGGCTACAAACACGAGTCCTTTTATGACTCTTTCGGAAATTCAAGAAGTGGCTAATGTTGACTTATGTTTGCAAAAATTTCAGAACGTTTTAACGAAAATGGATTGTTCTATAGAATCTTGCGAATTAAGGAATCACTCAGTGCGGGACATAGGGTTGTGAGAGTGCGTTTTGCAGAAAATTTTGAAAACTTTAATGAGTGAAATAATATTATATTTGTTTAAGTAACATTTCAAACGGATCACGCAGTTATAACTTTAGTTTGGACACTTATTGGAACTGCTTTTCAACAAAGATATGTAGTTTCGAACTTAAGAACAATAGAAAAAGCTCAATTTTTGCAGTAAATTTTATCAGACTTAAAGTGCTCATAAGCGAAAACTTAATTGAGGTTATCGGACTATTCATGATATAATTTAAATCAGCATTAGAATAGTCTCAATCTAACGTCCTCAGTTTAAGTCGTTCGCTTGTCAGTACATCATTGTAAAAGTGCAAGTCTTATGTTCAGTCAATTTTGCAAACATATTGAAATTATTACAGACTTCATGTTTTAATAAAGCTTTGTTACCATAAATTTTTAATTAGTTTGACTCCTTGATTAGTCTAATAGGTTCTAACTTCTGAATTTATTGATTGGAAATGGGAGTTCAAAACAGAAATAGTTTCCAGTTATTAAAGATAAAAAACTTAATCCTGGATAGCAACAAGTAAACAACAAGTAAATGCCGTTGTTGTGATAACCTCTCTGTGATACACATGAATTTGTTGCCAAATTTGATTTTAGATTTGCTTTGATTACTATAATGAATATCTTATAAGTTTGTTAATATGTTTGATATTATAGTTTAATGGAACGCATACCTTCAGCATCATTTCTGGTCACTATCAAGCATTATCTAGTTTTCGTGCATATCGCATGATATGCACAAGTAATCTTTTCAAATGTCTGAGCATATCATTAAATTGTGTTTTGACTTTGGTCGAATTTTCAATAGATAAATTGAGTCCTTATACCAGTAATAGGAAAAATTTACAAAATATTCGTGGAACACTCAAGAGTTTATTGCTCTTCATTTTGTCATTTACAGCAATCAAAATGACCCGTTTATCAAACCTATCAATTTATTAAATATTTGCATATTCTAAAAGTCGAATAAATATAATTTGGATTGAAACAAAATTTTAGATTAAAGGCAATAGTAAATTTTATTAAACTTTGAATATAGTGAATGTAACCTTAAAAAATAAAATCAATTAAACATTGAGAACTTTGATTGACGATAAGCTGCCGACAATACTGTAAAACCAATTCATAAACTTGTTATTCATAACTAATGCTGATCAGCAAAGTAAGTTACTGAACATGACTTTAGATTGACTATAGTTTAAGATCACTGCAATTGCGGTAATAACTAGGTTTGTATTAGAATTAGAATAATATAATTTGTTTAGTTGAAATTTAAATGATTTATACTTTAATTTAACGTATTGTTTCATCTAGAATTTTCAAACATATCTATTGAGATAACTTATATAAGTACTCAAATGAGAAATATTAATCTATAATTTGTTGTGTATTCAAATATTAAATAAGTCTAGATTTTAAGATTTTAAGATTTTAAGATATGAAGGGCTTTATAAAATCAATAAAACCTAATCTAATCTAATCCAATCTAACTTGATCTAAACTAAATGGTAAATTAGATAAGATCGAAAACAGAAATTCAAGATTAGTCATCTATTCAATAGAAATCGAGTAAAGCTGTATATAAATATACTAAATATGCATTTATTACAGGATTGGCGGCTGCGAAATACTTGAAGGAGAGAGAAGTTGATGTTATAGTCATTGAAGCCCGAGATCGAGTCGGTGGAAGAACTTATACCAAACGAGTCTGTATATCAGATTTATACTAATTGGCATAATAATTAACAAAAATAACATGATTTAGGATCCAAAAGTAAAATATGTAGATCTTGGTGGTTCATATGTTGGACCATCACAGAATTATGTACTGAGAATGATTAAGGATTTGGGTCTTGAAACCTACAAAGTTAATGAAGTTGAAGACCTCGTTCATTACAAAAATGTTAGTTTAAGATTTTGCTTATTTTAAGGTTCGTCTAGATAACTATCTCCATAATCATAGGGCAGGAAAACTCGTTTCTCCGCTGACCGTAACCCCCCAGCAGGAGGATTATTACAAGAATTAGATCTCAATAACATATTTCGATTAATTGATAAAATGGGAGAAGAGATTCCAGCGGAAGCTCCATGGGATGCACCACATGCTGAAGAATGGGATACTATGACTTTCAAAGAGTTTTTAGACCAGAACATATGGACAAATGCAGTCCGAGATTTTGCAACTTTGCTCATAGCGATGTTCGTGGCTGTAGAGTCATACGAGTCATCATTACTTTGGTTTCTATGGTATGTGAAACAGTGTGGAGGAACTCGACCGATATTTTCGACTACGGATGGAGGCCAAGAGAGGAAAATAGTTGGTGGTTCGATGCAGATCAGTGAGAGAATGGCTGAAAGAGTGGGTAAAGATAGAGTTATACTCAATAAACCTGTAGCTGGAATCACACAAGCCAACAATCAAGTCACTGTTAGAGCTCTTGATGGTACTGAATATAAAGCCAAACACCTTATCCTGGCTCTCGCCCCTTCCATGCAACACAAAATTCACTTCGATCCTCCATTGCCTCCTTTGAGGAATCAACTCAATCAGAGATGTCCGATGGGCTCTGCCATGAAGATTATTGTCTATTACGAGACCACTTTTTGGAGAACTAAAGGCTTTTGTGGATCGATGATAATCGAAGGTCTCGAAGGTCTCGATGACTGTCCTGTTGCGTTCACTTTCGATGACACTAAACCTGATGGAAGTTATCCTGCAATTGTTGGGTATATTCCAGAGACAAAATTCATGTGTTTTACGAAACTTATATTCTATTTGTTTAGATTCATTGTTGCAGACAAAGCAAGAGGTCTTCAACAAGTGAGCAGAGAAGAGAGACTCAGAAGAATTACTGAAAGCTTTGCCAAAGCTTTGGATTCAGATGAAGCCAGACACGTATGTATTGTATTTGTACACTAAAACTTGTTAGTCCTCAATAACAGCAGAAAGAAGGCAGTTATTATGTTAATCTGGTTATAATGCGTATAAATTTCTTACTAAATTTGATTTTAGACTAGCTTTAATCATTATAATGAATATTCTATAAATTTATCAATACCATCGATATTATGGCCTGATTAAAAATATGCATTTATAGCACATCATTTCTGATTACTATCAATGATCATTAAGTTTACGTGTATATACCAATATTTAATCCAATTACTATAATTACATTTATAGCCAATTCATTACGAAGAGTACAATTGGATGTCTGAGCAATACTCTGGAGGTTGTTATACAATGATGTGTCCTCCAGGATTTCTAACCAGATATGGAAAAATCATTCGGGAACCTATTGGTAACATGTACTTTGCAGGAACTGAAACAGCGACTCTTTGGTCGGGTTATATGGAAGGAGGAATTCAAGCTGGAGAAAGAGCAGCACGAGAGGTGTTAGCGGCCATGGGAAAGATTAATACAGAGCAGATTTGGCAAATAGAGCCACCATCGAAGGTTAGAATTAATTAGATTAAAATTTTAAATAATCAGTATTAACTGATTCGGATTTGTTTGACAGGAAGTACCACCAGTTCAGTTCAAGACATCTTTCTGGGAGCGCAATTTACCATCAGTTGGGTGTCTACTAAAGGGCACCACATTGTTGACTGTGGTGGGCATTGCTGCAGCAGCACCTTTTATATTAAGAAGACTTGATTTCAACTCTCGTTTGTTGCCCCAAATTGATATTAGGATTAAATTTTAACCTCAGAGCATAATGTAAGGTATAGCCTGTTCTGGTCTAGATTTTAAAAATTAGTTTATATTTTGATTGAGTTAAATGCAAAGAAATCTTTCAAAACATTTTGGTTCAGTCCATCATATTGTTAGAATACATAACTTATGAGATATTTTTATAGATATTTTTCAAACTTAAATTAGTCTCTGTCAGTTTGCTTAAATCTTTCGGTATACTTATTAGTTTAGGTTTGAGCAGTGTATAGGAGTTGGAAAGTTTTTAAAATATTTTAGCAAATTTATTCACCCATTAAAACTTTATTGTACTTAAACTAGAAATTAAGATTTACTCAAATTTATTACAATTTAAGATATTTTCTAGTTCACTATCAATAATTTCTTTATTAAGACACCTAAATAAACGTTTGCATATCTTTGAATTATGT
Source organism: Archegozetes longisetosus (assembly GCA_018873245.2). Classification (NCBI taxonomy): domain Eukaryota; kingdom Metazoa; phylum Arthropoda; class Arachnida; order Sarcoptiformes; family Trhypochthoniidae; genus Archegozetes; species Archegozetes longisetosus. The sequence goes on along the minus strand of JAEMBT020000009.1, from coordinate 8,766,023 downwards.
TGAACAATTTCAGCATGTTACATAAACTGAGGCAGTATGTACTGCTCTATAATTTGGGTTTCATTTTCGGTTGACTTCTTTGACTAAATATTGCCATTGATTGATTAAATTCTCGATAAGATTAAGGAATAGTCAATGTAGTGGTAATAATAGGAGACAATGTCCGTATGATATAATAAAATTTACTAATTGTTCTTCATTGAATCTCAAGTTGTTCATAATTAGATAGTCGCCATCGATACAATTTAAAGTCAGATGGTGAAAAAGTTTACTCAAAAGCTCAGAAAAATCTCCAGAATTGTATAGCTTATCCTCAGTTTCTAACAATTGTAAGATGGAAAGGGAGTCCATATTCATTACAGTTGAGTTTGAATAGTTACGATTAATGTTGAACTTTACTCTCTTGATAACTCGTGTGCCTTTGGCAGAGCGACCATAAGTTGCTCGTGATCAGATCTGAATTCAGTTTCGTATGAAAAGAAGTTTTATCCTTTTCAACTATCATTTCATTGTATTGTGTATTGAAATCTTGTTCAGTCGCTTCTGGACTATTTCGACTTTGAGGTGCTAGAGTTATGTCTTTAAACGTATAGTAAAAAATATTTTAGAGCTCTTCAACTGTTAGTTGACATAAAGTATCCAAATCTTTGCAAACGCAACAATTGGACCAAAGTCAGGCAACAGTCTTCATCTACCCAATCACAGATTTGTTATTTTCAAGATCAGTCAAAACTTGCTTTCAATCTCTTGTTATTTTCTTCTCATATATCTTAATGAAAATTTGCATAAATACTATGAACGGTACTGACTTTAGTTTTGAAAGTCTTCGCCACAACTACTTTCTCTTTCCAAAGTTAATCGAATCAATAATTAGTTTTCTAACTTCATTGATGATGACTTGTTTAACTCTGGTTTTGACTATTAACGTTGAAGATTCTGTTGAATCATCCATTCGATCAATAAATTTTTAAAAAATTCTAATTTATTTACGTGTACACAAGACAAATGAAATAGGTGACATTTTTCTAAACTTTTAATGAATCAATAGTTGTGCTAAAAGTGTATTATTTAAAAACATTGTTTCGTCAATCTATCTTGATGTTCTTTTGGGATGCGGTGTATGATAAAAATTGGTAAAATTTTTATATCCATAAAAATTTAATAAATAAAGTTAATTATTGCCAAACGAAAGTGTCTTTTATTACATTGAAAAATTGTTATATTTTGAAGAAATCTCAACACTAGATCGTTTAAGACCTGACATTTAATTCTCAAAAATATCAATACTACTATTTTTCAATAGTTTGTACAAAATCTGGCATAGTTACAATTATTTGAACGAAAATTTAGGTTTCATGCAGAAAAGAGCACTATAGTTGAAAAAAAAATAGTTGGTCAATATAATTGTTAAACAGATCCTAATATTAAACCCTGAATCTTACTATCAATTATTGACTTAATATGATCCATGTTTCAATAAGATAAATATATGTAATGAAATATAAATCATATATTAGAAGATGCGTTAAAACAACGGATCATTGACTTTAATAATACTTTAATTATTGGATCAAGTTTTCATAATAAAATTCAAGGTTTAAGATTAACATTTGCTCCTCAATTGTATTAATGAACTATTTATTCTACTATTTTGCATTTCTCTTGTTGTATATCATAATTAGAGCTTATTAATATAGAGCTCAATAACTATTTATTATATTTTATTAATAACTTCTATTTGAGTCACAGAAAATGTGTTGAGAAAAATTGCAGCTTCAATAATGTGTTTGATATGTATTTTTAGTGTTATATAATTACAGACAAGTTTCAACTAACCGCGCTTAGAGTAAATACTAAAAACAAAGTTCAAAATATTCTTTTTCAAATAAGAAATGTTTTGTTACAGATTTATGATTTTTAAGGTATGAAAAGGTTTTATTAAGTGTATTGAAAGTTTTGAAAATCAAGTGAAAAAGTTTTCAAATATCAATACGAAAGATATTTTAAATTATTCTCAATTGTTTTTAAAACATTAAACATTATGTTTTAAAATATTAACCTAAAATAAGTTTATTAATTAACAAATCTAGTTGTGTCTATTAGTGTAGTAAGTATTAATATTATACTTCGCATCTCGTTAAAATCCATCATTTTGACAAGTGTTCAAACATCAACAGCTGAATTCAAAATATAAATATTGAAAATCTGTAACTCAGAACTAATAAAGAAAAAGTAAGTTTAGCAGTGACTTTTTAGAGGGCTTTCATTTTTAAATTTCTATTTAAAATTTGAAGATGATTAGAAGTAAATTTTGTTTTGCCTTATTAACTAAAATTTTTTGCATCATTATTTTGGGAATTCAGGGTAATTATACAAGACTATATACAAAATTTTCGATTGTTTAGAACAACAATACTACCGTATTTGCTACTTAGGACATACATTGGATGATTGTTCATCGATTGTGGTTTCAGGAGTCGTCTCATACAGAGGATGTAAACAATTGGTTCGAACAAATAGTTTATCGTATCCAACGAGTAAAAGAAAACTATTTATGCATTTAAGGTATTGAATCTATTAAGTGATTCATAATTTAAATTTAAGGATTCATTGAAATGAATTAATTCATTGGAATAGAATTTCATTTAATAGGGAGAAATTAAAATTTTTATTAGAATGTTGCTAGATGTTTAAGAGATATTTAAGATAATTTTGTAGACATATTTCCATACCGAGTAGCATTACTTTATATCACTTTGTTTCTAAAGGGAATTCCATTTGGTGAATCACCTACTGGTCAATTGAGATTCAGAAAAACAGTACCGAAAACATATTCAAACCCAACATCTATTGATGCAACAAAATATCGTAACCCCTGTATGCAAATTCTACCTTTCGATTTTCCATTTCTCTCAGGATTCCCTTCAGAAGATTGTTTGTTTCTCAATATATGGACTCCAACACTTAATAATTCGGCTAATCTCCCAGTCATGTTTTGGATATATGGCGGAGAATTTGTTTTTGGATCCGCAAGTGAAACCATTTCAACATCATTCAGTCTGAGTCATATATACGATGGTAGGCAGTTATCCTTAAGAGATGTTGTAGTGGTCACTTTTAATTATCGTTTGGGTGTTTTTGGATTCTTATATGGTAATAGTTCTGAAGCTCCAGGAAATGCTGGTTTATGGGATCAGGCTACAGCTCTTAACTGGACTCGAAATAATATTAAGGATTTTGGTGGAGATCCAGATAATATTTTAATTTTTGGTGAAAGTGCCGGAAGTATGTCCGTCAGTAATCATATTGTATCAAATGTTACCCGAAACATGTTCAGAAAAGCCATTATGCAATCAGGTATTTGTATGAAATTTTTTGGTAATAGTTTATCATAGTTTTAAAAAATTTTGAAAATAGGAAATATAGAAAAGGGTTTTGATGCGGTAGCAAATATAGGTTCAAATAATCTCTAAATATTTAACAAATAAAAGAACTCCTGTTTCGGTCCCCATACCAGCTGTCATTGTGTAGAACTCATTGAGTACTATCTATTTGTATGTATTTAGACCAAAGTTTGTTCGTCGCCATTTGTGTAAGACCGTTTTTTGTGTATATATTAGCTGGATCTTGTACAGTTTATCGACACGACCAGTTTATCGACAGTCAGTTTATCTACTCCTGGCTTATCGATACGTCTCTAGATCTGTTCATCGATGACCTGTCCACCGACGAACTTTTTTTTATAATTCGTCAAATTTTCCATTTATCTCGATTTCATCGTTTTACTAGGTTTGATAACGTTTTAATAATTATTAGCGTACTAACCTAATCTAGACTAATAAAGATAACAACGTTATCTAATATAATGTAACACAACCTAACCTAATAAACATAAAACGTTACCTAAGACGAGGTAATCTGATCTAAGCTAGCCTAATAAAAATGATATTGTTACCTAACCTAACTTAACCTAATAAAGCGATTGAAATATAGATAAATGGAAACTTTGACGAATTATGTTAAAAAATTTTCGGTAAACAAAGCCAGACATGTGCTGATAAGCCAGGAGTAGATAAACTAACTTTCGATGAACTGGTTGTCGATAAGCCAGCTCTCGATAAACCGTACCAGACCCATATTAGCTTTACTTTCTATTTCCCCTACCAATAGTTATAAGAAATGCTATTATAATTCCTAGTGGGGGACCACCTCTTTAGGTTGTGGAATATAAAGCAATAATTTATTACCCTGCAAACAGACTGACCAATAGTAAAAAGTTCATTACTTAGATGAAACGGGAATAGCAGTGTCACAGCTCAGTAGCCAGGCCTCCATGCTATAAATAAGGGTACTGTAACCTCGATAGGTTCAGGATACCGGCGGCTGACTAACAATATTGCTGACTGTGAAAAGAGTTTCAAATATATTAAAACGTGGTACCTACTGATCAGGAACCTCATTTGATTTTATTTATGCAATAAATAGCCCACGTTCGCTGAACTTTTAGCCAACAGTATGTCTGTTGACAATCATAATTTTATTTGTCGAAAATGTTAAAACGCTTCTAGAAGTAGCCCCTCTACAGCTACTTATTTAACTGCCCACTTTACGGCCAACACTTCTGGTGACTAAAGTAGTGACTTTTCGGTAATAAAAGCAGTTAAATCGGTCGATAATCAGTGATAAAAGCTTCAGAAATAGGTTTTTATTGGATGACTTATTAAAGGCACCGGTTTTCATTATCCGGACTATCATATTACAGAGATAAATGATATCGACCTATATCATATAGCCCGGAGATTAATATCAACGAACGCTATATAACTCCTATTACATTAGGTATAACAGTAGTGATGTCCACTTTTAATTCGTACGCCTGATTTTCAAGTCATACAAAACACTATATTGAGTTGAACCTGACCTAAAAGTCAGTTCACAACTATTCAACTTAAGTAGAGTCACTTTTTGTACTTTTGAAACTCTTGCTTTGAGTTGACATATTTTGTTATATATATATAAGATTTGTACAAATATAAGTAGTAGTAACTTTTCTGGTGTTGTTCTTAGTGGTTGATAGGGCTGACTCAGTTCCTGCCTAATCACTAAATTATTTACTCGTACTGAATAAACAGTTTCTAGTGCCTAATAATTCACTAATCTGGAGAAACGAGCCTGAACCTCTAATACGCCTTCCAGGCCCACCACAATATATAACGACGTATAAGTGCGTTTTATATACGCGCGTATTTAAGGTGAAACTACTCTATTTTTTGGCGCGAAGTTCACCTTAAATACGTGCGTATTTAAGCCTCATAAGGTGAGGTCAGCTCCAAAAAAAGTCAGTTTCACTTTAAACGCGCACTTTTCATGACACATTATTAAAAATGCTGACAACGAGTTAGTTGCTGCACAAATTGGTAAGTATTTTGATAATAATGAGTACCTAGGAGAACACTCATACTTAACAGATATCGAATTTGATGATGAGGTAGAAGTCGAGAGTGAAGATGAAAGTGAATCAGAATAATCTAACTTTAAATTATACTTACTTTAATAAATGAAAAATGTGATAAATTATTAATAAACATATGTAATTAAAACGAGTTGTGATACTTTTGTTTAATCAAACTTAACATATAATTATCGACCATTAAGTTGAAACAAATTCAATTAAAATTCTTATTCCTCAAAATTACATAAAGTGCCTCAAAGTAACACAAAAAAATTATATGTCATCTAGTGCGTATTTAAAACGAATTTATTAGTATTTCACTTTAAATACGTGCGTATTTAAGACCATTTTTTGTGGTCCATAAAAAAGCCCAGTTTCATTTTAAATACGCGCGTATTTAAAACGCACTTATACGTTAAACAGATTGTGCCAGAAAAGGAGTTGATTCTAATGTTGCTTCCAGAATAAAATGTACTCAATATCTTGTGCTCATGTAATGGTGGTCTTGGAATAGCTTGGAATTAGCATAGGTCTGATATAGCAACAACTCACTGGAAGAGTGTTTTGTTGATTTTACATCCGAAGTGACACGGACAGCAACAGCTAGTAATCTTATTTATATTATCACTTTTGTTTTTCAAAATGATTTTATATTTAATATATTGTTTAGTTTTGTTACATTTCTTTTACTTTTATAAGGGTATGGCTGAAACTTGATGGAAGGGCAACATCTTTTCAATCTGTATTATGTATTGTGAAAGCATTAGTTCAAAAGTATCCTTTCAAAAATAATGCTCTACTCTATCTCCTTAAAAATGAGCAAATAGAGCAAAGAAAGATATATAAATATAATATACATCTTATATTATCATATTAAATAAGTGGCGCTACGGAACAGCAAAGGAGCCAAAAATCTTTTTTAGAGTTCAGTTTTTTTAATTAATAAGTTGTTGATCATGCTTTGTTAACCATCAAGTGTTGCTATATACCGCTTTCCTATGGTCGAGCTAGTGACAGGTCTCTCACTCTCCCTTCGCCTCTACCTGTACATAGAAACGATGACGCTAGTAAAATCTCAGAGTATATGCTATTAATTTTAATTTAAGGGGGAAAATAGCCCATCTATGTTAGTTTCAAGTATAAATGATTCTTCTTAAATTAATCAATATGAGAAGAGTTGCCTCTATAATCGCTACAAAATGCATAAAGATCTTATAAATTTATCCAACGTATCATAGGTTCTGGTTATTCGAAATTATTCTCAAGAGATAAATATTATTCTTATGATTTGGCGCGAAGATTCGCATCAAATTCTTCAGTAGCCATAACAGGTCGTTGTGATGATAATACAGATTGGATCGCGTGTTTACGGACAAAAACTGCATTAGAACTACTTCTTGCCCAAACAACTGCCATTTTATGGAATCCAAGTCAGCCATTTTCGACTTCATGGACCGCACCCTTTCAGCCAATGTTTGGAGATGAATTCATGCCGATATCCATTCCTCAGGCTGTAAAAGAAGGAAATTTCAAATCGGATTTTAATTTGCTTATAGGACACAATGAAATGGAAGGCGCATTATTTACAGAATTATTAGGACTAATAACAGACCTATCATTGAGATATGTTACAATCCTTGAAACTCCTATTCTTAGTAAAAGTGTAGTATTCAACGATATTAAGAATCATTTTATCAACAATAACACTATTGGAGAATTAATCGCTCAAAAATATACAGAAGGTTTTACTGATATATCAGTCCCCAATAATCCAAACCCTATTCGAAGATCTGCTGTTTATGCGTTTGGAGACTATTTCTTAACTTGTCCAACAATCCTGTTTGGAGGTTATATCAGTAAAAATTCTAATTTTAAAGGAAAAGTATTTCAGTATAGGTTGACTTATGCTAACAGTCAGTCTATAAGCCATTCAAGTAAATGGGCAAATGTGACACACGTTGACGATATTCCACTCGTCTTTGGTTCACCGTTCAAACCCATAGAAAAAATCACCTGGAAGAATAGTGACAGGAAATTGAGTAGAAAAATGATGGATATTTGGACCCATTTTGCCAAATATGAGTCAGTTCGAAATGAATCTGTTTTATTCAATTAACTCAAATATATTATTAAAATTTTTTACAGTAAACTTCCAAAAGTTAATGGCAATGATTGGCCCCCATATAGTCTGAATAACGATGATAGTGTAAATGCAACTTACATGGAATTACATGCAGACGACAATCGATTGGGAAGAATTTTTGTTAATGCTTATGATGGAAAAGATGGATTCAATCCTCCTGTTATAGGAAATTGTTTCAATTTTTGGGATGACATTATTAGAGGACAATTTGGATCAGATTAAAAACCGATTATGTGATTATTGCTAATCAAATAATATCGTATTATAAACTTCAAAATTTGTTTAAAAATTGAATTATTCTTTTAGCTAATGGAATCAACTATTTTGCATTTCTCTTGTTATATATCATAATTAGAGCTTATTATACATCAAATATAACTTGCAAATTTAGGAGGTTCACGGAATTTAGACGTTCTCTATATGTTATTATTAGGTTTATTAATTATTAAACACTTCAAATTTATTACAATATCACTTTAAATAAACTAGTATTGGTTTAGCTTGAAGAATAATTTACAATTTCAATTATAACTCTTTATTAAGTAACAAACCCAGTTGTGTAATAATAATATAGGGAGTAAACTTGTCATTACATCTCATTAAGAAACACATTTTTGAAAAGTGTTTAAACGTCAACAGATATTCATAAAATAAAAGTTATAAAAGCCACAAAATTTCAAACTGATACTAAAGTGAGAAGGTTTTCCAATTGAAGCATATTTTTGAAGAAATGCCTTAGCAAACAGGCCTTTAACCATGCATTAGAATGCTTTCTATATTGAATTCAATGTAGACAGTATTTTTAATGCATAAATAAAGGCATATTCGCTATGGCATTTCTTCAAAAACAGGCTTCAATTGCTTCTCTAACAGGCTTTTACTATAAATTTCTATTTAGAATTTAAAAATGATTTAAACTAAATTATACCTTGCCTTTATAATTACAATTTGTTTCTGCATCTGTAATTCAGGAATTTACGGTAATTACACAAGTTTATAATGAAAGAGAATCATTTGTTTAAAACGGTAAAATCGTACTGATTTAGAATATAGAAGCATTGACCTTAATATTAATGGACAGCACCTAGTAGTTCAACTGAACTACCACTGAAAAGGAGCATGTAACAACATTTGATGAAACGAACTTTGATCAGGCGATAACTTATTGATTGAAAAAAAGAGTTTACAAAGTATAGAAATTTTGGTCCCTTTGCTGCTCATATAATTTAAAAGTGAAAGATGTATATTCTATGAATGTATGTTGCCTTACACTATATGCACATCTTTTGAGGAGATGTAGAGAATGAAGCACAATTTCTTACTGCCCTCAAATGTTCTAGTACCCTTTCCCGGTAGGGAGCTGGTTCCCAAATGAATCGAGGTGTCAATAGGCTTAATTAATGCCACAGGACCTGACTGCCCATTAGTAGAGATAGTATCCTCATTTCAGCTAGATCAAGAAACATTTTATCTTTAGACATGATCATTTTTTTGGCCATTCGCTGAGCAATTAATTATTGCCCTTAAGCTTCATAACATCACAAAGAGATGGCCCCGCGGTAGGGATAATTATAGGATTTCATATTAACGTTAGAAGTGGAAAATAGAAAGTAAAGCATCTTGGCTAATGTAAATACCCGAAACCACCAAACAGAAAGGGGATGTACAAACTTAAGCCATATTGTGTTAATAAATAGTACTTAACGATTCCTACAAAGTTACATGTGGTTTAGGGCAATAAAATGGGGGTTTTTCTTTTCATTAATTGTTTGTAGATTATTCGCATCTGTACTTGCTACTGTGCCAAAACTTTTTTCGTGAAATTTTCGAGTTTAAATAGTTTACTTCTTAGAACTATTGAAATCAAAATCTTACAACTTTCATATAAATACGTAATTCATAACATCTTACTTAGACATGTATCGGGTAACATTTAATACAATATGGTTACAGACGTAAATACAGGGCGTTTCTTTTAAACAGAACTTTTTTAAATTGGAATAACTTCGGAACTAATTGGAATAATGAGTTTGAAAGTTTTCGGATGAGGGGAAGGTATTCTAATTTAAAGCCGCGCGAAGGTCCAAGTATTTCATAGTTGCCGATAAGCTAGAAATTTTTTAACTTGTTTTTGAGAAAGATCATCAGTTGAAATTATCATCCTGAAAATTTCATCGAAATCCCACAAGGGGTTGTTGCATAATTGAAAATTGAAATTGTTTGATTTTAACGTTCAAAAAGCGTGCTTTTCTGGATTTTTCAATAAAAAACACTTTTATCAAGTGTTTCATAATTTAATCGAATGAGACTTGCCAATTTTGATTAAAATGAGGTTTTTAGTCCAAAAATAAAACATTTACCCGATCAGAGAATCAACCTAATATTGAATCATTTACATAATCAAAAGGGTTTACGAGAATAACAGTTTAAAGCACCAGAGCTCCTTCAGCCATCCTAGTGCACACCACGAGGAGGCGGAGTTGGATTTTGTGCACCTCAGGCAAGTTTAATGAATATTGGTTCATTATTTTATTGATAGATAGACTGATAAGTTAATTGTGTGATAAAAGTGTTTTTTATTGAAAAATCCAGAAAAGCACGCGTTTTGAACGTTAAAATCAAACAATTTCAATTTTCAATTATGCAACAACCCCTTGTGGGATTTCGATGAAATTTTCAGGATGATAATTTCAACTGATGATCTTTCTCAAAAACAAGTTAAAAAATTTCTAGCTTATCGGAAACTATGAAATACTTGGACCTTCGCGCGGCTTAAAATTAGAATACCTTCCTCTCATCCGAAAACTTTCAAACTCATATCAAACAAAATTGCCCGAATCAAAGTTTATTTTAAAAAAAGAATTATCAAAATATTCCAATCAGTTCCGAAGTTATTCCAATTTAAAAAGGTTCTGTTTAAAAGAAACGCCCTGTATTTGTGTCACTTTCGCCAAAAATTAAAATATCTGAATTTCCACCAAAATCTCAATAATATTTCGAGTCCAGTTAAAAGTTGTAGCATGATCGAATAAACCAACGTTTCCTGAAACATCTCCTGAAGTTCAGAACTATTATATAAGAATCCAAAAACATCCAAACGATAATTAAAAGTGACCACTACAACATCCCTTAAAAATGACTGCGTCGCTTCATATATACCACTCAGACTGAATGTAATCGTAGTCAAAATATTAATAAATTCTCTTCTAGATCCTATAAGAATGCTCCGCCATATATCCAAAGCATAACTGGAAGATTAGCCGAATTATTCAGTGTTAAAGTCCATATATTAAGAAAAATTGTTCTAAAGGAGTTCTTGAGGACAATGTAAGGCCCAAAGGTAGAATTTGCATGCATGGGTTACGATAATCTGTTGCATCGATAGATGTTGGATTTGAACGGGTTCTCCGTACTATTTTTCTGAATCTCAATTGACCCAATTCACTAAATAGAATACCCTATAGAAAAAAATCGAATAATTGACAAGAAAGTAATCTTGTTCTGTGTAAAAATATCTTCACAAAATTATTTTAAATACTCAGCAACATTCTAATAAATAAAATTTAATTTTCTCCTATTTAATCATTAAATCCAAATGGATTAGTTAGTTCTAATAATTTTTAAGATTTGGACTGTGTATTACTGTAATGAATTCAATACCTTAAATGTAAGATAGGTTTTATTCATTCGTCAGATTAGACATGTTGTTCGTTTAAACTGATTTTATGCCTCCTTGTAAGAGGTAATTCCTGAAACCAAAATTGATGAACAATTGCTTTATATTAGACCTGAGTAATAAATACATTGATTTTATTGTTCTAAACAAATGATGATCTTTCCATATGAACTCGTATAGTTACCGTCAATTTCTGAAATACAGATGCAGAAACAAATTTAAACTATAATGGCAAAGTATAGCTTAGTTTTAATCTTTTACAAATTCTAAATAGAAATTTTATAATAAATGCTCGTTAGAGGAGCAATTGAAAAACTTTCTCATTTGGTATCAATTTAAATTTTATACTTTTATAGCTCTTTCTCTTCAGAATATTTGTTGACGTTTAAACACTTATCAAAAATTTGTTTTTAATGAGATATGATGATGAGTTTATTCACTGTATCATTATTACTTAACTGGGTTTGCTAACTGCTAAAAACTCACTTTGGATATTATTTTAGAATGTTTGAAAATAGTTTAGAATAATTTAGAAATTTTACGCATTTATATTTCAAAAGTATTTCATGTGATGTTTCAAAACTCTTAAACATTTGATATAACGTTTTAATACAGTGTAATCTATAGATCTACAACAAACCATTTCTTATTTGAAAAATTATTTTCTTTGATCTTTATGTTTAGTATTAACTCTAATCATTGTTAATTGAAATTTGTCTGCGATTACTTGACATTCGAAACACAAATATAATACATTTTCGATGTTGTCATTTTTTCAACACATTTTGTGTGAATTATATAAAATTGGGGTATGGGGGAGTGAGGTAGAGGTAGGCAGCTAGGCGGGTAAGTGTAGGAGCGGTTTGGCATAAAGGCATAGGGGAGCGAGCAAACGTAAACAAATAAAATGGCGGACGGCGCAATGCAAAGGGATAGGAGCAGCTAAATAGAAATAAAGAGTAAGTCTTACCTGATTTCGCGGCGCTCTTTCTGGTGGCCGGAGGAAGGTTGCATTCATTTGGCTTGGCGTGGTTGAGTCGAGTTTATCGGCTGCTGCAGACCAAGGTGGGCTCCACGGCTGAGACGCGGATGCGTTGGAGTCCCCTTTTAATTCTATTATATCCAGAACACTTATCAGATCAAAAAATTTAAACAAGCACTAGTTCAGTTTATTTGGCGCTTAAATCTCTAAAATTCATGTCAGTCTATACATTAAGAGTTTACCAAAGTTTTGGTGAATTTTATATAAAATTTCTAAATATATGAACCATATTCTGAGTTCTGCTTTAAGTTCGATCTCGACTTAAAAAACAGTCAAGTTAGACTTGGTGCTATCAAAATTTGACTTTTGAGTCGAGATTGAGCATAAGACAGAACATAGAATATGGTTCATAAATACAGAGTATTTCTATAAAACCAAAAACCCTAGTAAACTCTTAGGCTGATATGCACGAGTCGAGACTTAACTAAAACTGTTTATTGTTTAAATGATAAAAAGTAACTTAAAATTATTATTTAATAACATTATTTTGTTAAGTCAAAATGAAATTTATCAACACTCGACGCTTAAATTAAACTAAATATTATGTGAATAAAATCTAAAGATCTCGAAATTCGAGCTAGAATGCTTGTGAATTATTTAAAATTAGTCTGACTAAGTAGGATTGATGTCTACGTAAAATGTAAGTGGATTTACATGGAAATTTGACCATATGAAGTCAAAGAAGTGTTAAAAAAGTGACCGTACCTTACAGAAGGGGTGTATTCGGGCTGAATATTAATATAAATATTTGAGTTCTAATCTCGATACTGATTTAGAATACATATATATATAACAAACTTTTTGAAATGTAAGGAGTGATAGCTTTGCGCCTCTTAATTACAGTATTGAAAAACAGATATCTTTCTATTGCATTGCCCCCTTCAATTACATAACATTAAAAATGCATATTGAACACTTGTTGTAATTTTTCTCAACACATTTTCTGTAACTCAAATAAAAGTTAATAAATAGCAAATAAGTGTTGAATTACTAAAACATACCCATTAATATTATGATTAATATACATATATATATATATATATATATAATCAATATACTAATATGTATATTGATCATAATATTAATGGATATGTTTTAGTAATTCAACACTTATTTGCTATTTATTAACTTTTATTTGAGTTACAGAAAATGTGTTGAGAAAAATTACAACAAGTGTTCAATATGCATTTTTAATGTTATGTAATTGAAGGGGGCAATGCAATAGAAAGGTATCTGTTTTTCAATACTGTAATAAAGAGGCGCAAAGCTATCACTCATTACATCTCAAAAAGTTTGTTATGACCAGGGCAAGTATTTTTCGGGAAATCCCGGTTATTTTCCCTAAAGTAATTCTTCGGGAATTCTATATTAAAGTATTTGTGGTCACTTTGGGCTTCTATAGAACTAGTTTAAAAATCCCGATTTTAAGCTTTTCGTGAGTTTCTCCCGGTTTAGAATTTTTTTAAAATATGCGAGATTTTTAAAAGTTTCATCTCATTTTTACTTAAAAACATAGCGAAAATATTTAAAAATTTATCAAAACTGTAATCAAAAACTTATTATTTTGATAAAACTTTTAAAACAAATAAATTACGCACTTGTTTATTAACCCCAGATCTCAGTCTAAACAATATTTTACAATTAATTTGAAACATAATCAATGAAAAAAAAACTTTTGATGCAATAATTGTTCGCTTTAATACTTTGAGTGATTTGAAGTAATTTCCTATTATTTGAATAAAATTTAATGTAGAAAAATTGTACTTAAAAAGTGACTTTTATCGATCTTAGCTTGATATCAAAACCCTTTTAAATAATGGGCAAAACTAAATCTAGTTTCAGTTTCAAACTGAACCAAATAATCAAAAATAATACAGACTTCACAACTGATGGTCAAAAACTTTATTGTGTTGTTTGCGATAAAGCTATAAATGTGACCGAAAAACACATGAAGAATAGAGTTGATGATCACTTTAATAGTGATATTCATAAGAAGAATAAGTTGTTGAAGTCTCGAAATGATAATCATTTATCCCAAACGCTGATAACAAACGCATTCAGTACATCTCAAGAGAAAGCGAAAAGTGAGAATCTATTCAATAATGAATTAACTTCAGCACTTGTCGACTCGAATATCCCTTTGTATAAACTCAATAATCCAACTTTTAAGGCTTTTCTTGAGAAGTATACCAAAAGATCGATTCCGAGTGAGTCAACTTTAAGGCAAAGACATATTAGACCGCTTTATATGAATATAATAGAAAACATACGCTCTATCGTTGGGTCGAATCCAGTATACTTTATATTGGATGAGACAACTGACAAATGCGAGAGAAAAGTATTCAACATTTTGGTTGGAGTCTTAAATGGAGAACCAGTAAAGCCTATGCTCTTGGATGTCAAATTTCTTGAGAAAACTGATAGTTTTCATGTTCAACAAGCATTTATCGATAGTTGCGTCACTTTATGGCCCGAAAAGATACGATATGATAAGGTTTGGCTTCTGGTTACAGATCAAGCATCATATATGGTTTTAGCAGGAAAGCTATTGAAGAATCTCTTCTCAAACCTGAGACACGTCACATGCATTGTTCACGCGCTCAATAGAGTTTGTTCCTCGATTCAGACAAATTTTATTCATGTTAATAAACTTATTTCAAACATGAAGAAAGTTCTGCTAAATTCAAAATCAAAACAAGTTCTTTATAAAGAAACAACTGGCCTTAAACTTCCTCCAGAACCGAAACCTATCAGATGGTGTCTGTGGCTCGAGGCTGCAAACTATTACAGAGAAAATTGTTCTCAAGTTAAAGCCTTTGTTGATAAACTCAAACCTGAAGCCCAGTCCAAATCCATACAAAATCTTAAAAAAATAATTAACGACAAACGATTACACAGTGAACTGTTACTAATAAAGAACTACGTATTCCTAAATGAAATTATTGTTAAACTTCAAGAACAGAACCTCAAAATGGAAACACAGAAAGCTCTTCTAGAAGAAGCTAAAGAAAGACTGAGTGGGTTTGCAAAGGATAAATTGGAGAAAAGTTTATCAAAGAATCCAGATTTGAAAATATTTTGTGAGAGCAATGATTACGAGCATCGTTTGAACACAGAATACGCTCCTTTGGTATCCGTGGATGTCGAGCGCTCTTTCTCTGTGTATAAAAATCTTTTGACAGAAAATCGACAATGTTTTTCACCAGAAAACTTGAAGATCAATCTGATTATACAGTACAACAAATTTTTGAAAAACTATTAATACAGTTTAATACATTTGAGGAAAGAAAACAATTGTTTTCGTTGTATTATGATTGAAAATAATGTTTTTTAAACTCCCGATTTTTACTTTTTAATTCCCGATTTCGGTTCTTTTAAGCTCCCGATTCCCGACCGATTTGACCACTTTAAACTCCCGAAAAATACTTGCCCTGGTTATGACATACTAATAAAATGTATTTATACATTATATAAAATATTTTATATCATATAAAACCAAAATCATATATAAAAAAATCAAAAAACCTTATCGAATTAAGCCAATTATTGATAAAATAACACGATTTTCATAAAATATTATACTCAACTACTAATGAATTCTCACATTATAACTTATATTACTTTTGCGATTTATAATTGAAACAATGAATAACTCATTGATGAGCTATAAATGTCAGACTCACCCGCTCTTTTGGACCTTTAAGTATTACTAGTTTCATACCAAGATACCTTTCTAGTGCATTGTGTCCTTCAATTACAGACAGATTTCAACTAACTGTACCTAAAGTTTTATATTAAACATAAAGTTCAAAATACTCATTATTCAAATCATCAATGCGAAAGATGTTTTAAATTAATCTCAATTATTTTTTAAATATCCTAAAACATAAATCTAAAATAAGTTTATTAATTAAAAAATCTAGTTGTATAATAGTGGTAAGGTGAATAAACTTTTCTTCAGGCCTCATTAAAAACCATATTTTTTGACAAGTGTTCAAACATCAACAGCTAAATTCAAGTGATAATAAAATCTTTATAGTCTAGGTAAAAAAGTGAGAAGGATAGCAGTTGCTCTTATAACAGGCTTCGTTTTAGTTTTAATTTTGGACATGAAAATGGTTAAGAGTAAATTGTGTTTAGCTTTATTAACGAAAATTTTTTGCTTCAGTATTTTAAGTATTCGGGGTAATTATAAGAGATTATATTAAAGATTTATTGTTTAAAAAATAAAACACTTTATTTATTACTCAGGAAATATATTGAATGATTGTTCATCGAATGTGGTTTCAGGTATCGTCACCTACAGAGGATGTAAACAATTGGTTCAAACGAACAGCTTATCTAATCGGACGACTGAAAGCAAAACTATTTATACATTTAAAGTATCGAATCTAATACAGTAATGTAGAGTCTAGATTTAACAATTTATTCAAATGATATAATCGATTGGAATTGAGTGATTTAATGGGCGAAATTTCAATTTTTACTTATTAGAATGTTCAATGTTTGAATTAATTTCATGAAATCTTTACACACTAAATAAGATTATTTTTCTATCAATTTGTTTCTAAAGGGTATCCCATATGGTGAATCACCTACTGGTGAATTGAGATTCAGAAAAACAGTACCGAAAACATATTCGAACCCAACATTTATCGATGCAACAAACTATCGTCACCCATGTGTGCAACTTTACCGTCGGAACTTCCATTGGGCTCACGAACTCATTCAGAAGATTGTTTATTTCTCAATGTATGGACTCCAACACTGAATAAATCGGCTAATCTTCCAGTCATGTTTTGGATACATGGCGGAATATTTCTTATTGGTTCTGGAAGTCAAACAATACTTTTTACAAAATTCAGTCTGACTAATATATTCGAGGGAACGCAATTATCCTTAAGAGATGTTGTAGTGGTTACTTTTAATTATCGTTTGGGTGTTTTTGGGTTCTTATATGGTAATAGTTCTGAAGCTCCAGGAAATGCTGGTTTATGGGATCAGGCTACAGCTCTTAACTGGACTCGAAATAATATTAAGAATTTCGGTGGAGATCCAGATAATATCTTAATTTATGGCGAAAGTGCCGGAAGTATGTCCGTCAGTAATCATATTGTATCAAATGTTACTCGAAACATGTTCAGAAAAGCTATTATGGAATCAGGTATTTGTTTGAAATTTTCTGATAATAGTTTATCATAGTTCTAAAAAGATGTTGAAAATAGAAATATGAAAAAGTGTTTTGATACGTGGCAAATATATTTTCGAATAATCTCTAAGTATTTAACAAATAAAGGAACCCCCATACCATCTGTCATTCTGTAGAACTAATTGAGTACTATCTATAGGTATATAGCTAGACCAAAGTTTTTTCGTCGCCATTTATGTAAGACCGTTTACTGTGTATATATTATCTTTACTTTCTGTTTTCTCCCACCAACGTTTATATGAAATGCTATTTAATAGAGAGGGACCACCTCTTTAGTTTGTGAAGAAGTATAAGACAATAATTTATTGCCTTGCAAACGGCCTGTCCAAAACCTAAGATTCATATGAACTTAGACAAAACGGGAATAGATTAGCCAAGCCCTATGCTGAAAATTAGGGCTACTGGAACCTCACTAGGTTCGGGATTCCAGCGGCCGACTAACAATTTCGCTGACTGTGATAAGAGTTTCAAATATATTAAAAAGTGGTTATTGCTGGCCGGGAACCTCATTTGATTTTATTTATGCAACAAATAGTCCACGTTTGCTGTACTTAGCTAACAGTAGGTCTTTTAACGAAGATGGGGTTTTAGCGAAAATGTCAAAATGATTTGAGAAGCAGCCCCTTTACAGTTACTTATCCGGCTGTCCACTTTTCGGTCAACACTTCTGATAACTAAAGTAGCAACTTTTCGGTGATAATAAGCAGTCAAATCGGTCAATAATCCGTGATAGAAACTTCAGAATTTGGGTTTTATTGGATGACTTTTAAGAGGCACTAATTTTCATTGAGAATAGAGTTATATTTCATAATATTAAGCAACAAAATGTTTTCTGGCAATAAACTTCGTCTTCGATCGTTTAAAATATTTTTGAATTGCGAGGATGATCTTTTGATCTCAACTGAAACATAATATTAATTCTGTGTTCTATATCTTGGTTTTACTTTTGAGATGAAATAAGTTATCGTTAGTCATAACATTTACATGTATATAAATGGGATTATGAATACTTGCAAACTATTCTCTCAATTTTTTCTGAGAGTCATGTTATAAAATTTTATCAAAATTGATACTAAACAGTTACAAAACAGTCAAATCAACGCATAAGTTCAAATCCGGTTATATATATATACAGTCATGGAAAAATCTAAAGTACCTACTAAATTTAATCTAGTTCTTTATTCTTTAGTTCGATTCTGATTTCAGAAATATGGTTTGTGAGTAATCATGGAAGGAATTATTTAAAAAAAAATTTTCAAAAATTCATTGTGATAAATTTTTTATAACACATATTCTATAACTTGAAAACTACAAGGTATATTTCAGAATTTTCGGTTCCATTTTGTAAAGCTTGGTAATTGAGTCAATACGTTTTTCAGGAAATTTTTGAAAAATCACTCAATTGATCGTGGTAGTTTGTTAAACGTTAATGTAATCAATACAATAGAGTTAAAGTTCGGGAAATTTATAAAGTTTAGAGCTTATGGGAAAAGTATCGTAGAAATGAAACAGAGATTAAGTAGGAATTGTATTGATTACATTAACGTTTAACAAACTACCACGATCGATTGAGTAATTTTTCAAAAATTTCCTGAAACACGTATCGACTCAATTTCCAAGCTTTACAAAATGGAACTGAAAATTCTGAAATATACCTTGTAGTTTTCAAGTTATAGAATATGTGTTATAAAAAATTTATCACAATGAATTTTTAAAAATTTTTTTTTAAATAATTCCTTCCATGATTACTCACAAACTATATTTCTGAAATCAGAATCGAACTAAAGAATAAGGAATAGATCAAATTTAGTAGGTACTTTAGATTTTTCCATGACTATATATATATATGTTATCGTTAAAGTCAGTGATAAAGTATAAGATCGACAAAAACAGGTCGAATAGAGGTCTGCATTTTAAATCTAAAAATGTAAATCGAACTAATTTTTATGATTACCGAAGAAAAGAATTGTGGGTAAAATACGGCTTTCGCCAAAGTCACTTTTCTACTTATGACTGATCTGAGTTGAAAGGTACTATACACTTGTAAACTAACAAAGGTTTAGTAAGCCTCAGACGTTTTAGTAATCAAAATGCGCTTTTGAATGAATTTAGCCTTACAATTCTGTCGAATGTTGTCATCGAAGAGCAAGTCGATTAGCAAATCTTCTCCAGATTCAAAAAATCTAACCTCCCTATCAAACTAATACTCACCAGAAGGTGAAACAAAAGGAGGGAAGATTTTATTTCTATGAATAAGAACTCGCCCAGCAAGTTCCTGATTTTAAATGATATCTACCTATATCACATAGCCTGGGGATTATACCAATCAAACCAGCGTAAAACAATCAGTGGGTCGTGAAGTCTTACTTATTTTAAACACTTTTGTCTCCGACTTGTTGGGGGTCAAAAGTCGACGAACTTCGGGCAAGTATTACTAGACAAGAGCAGCGAGCCTTTATTAAGTGTAGTGTGTTACTTAGCTACCCTGCGTCTAAAGTTTATTCTGATTTGTATAAAATCGCTAGAAGAGAAGCATATAGTCTAAGAAGGGTCTATCAATTGTATCTCGAGTTTTCTGAAGGAAAGCGTCTAAGCAGTGAAAATTACCAATATGAAGATGAAGAGCAGACAGTGACAGACGATGTACACAAAGAAAAGTTAAAAGATCTATCACTAGAAGGCAGAAATTGGAGTAACTTTTAATTGTCAGAAAACTTAGGTATCAGTACTGCCAGTACCAGAAGACTTGAAAGAAGTAGGGGCGAGAAAGATTGCCTCTCGATGGGTACTACGTGATTTAACACCTGCTCAAAACCAATTAAGAGCCAATATTTGTGATGGACATCTTCAAAGATATAATGCTGATAATGATATTCTGTCAATGATCATTGCCATTAATGAGACATGCATTAAAAGTTACGACCCAAGCGACCCTATAGGTTCTCGCTAATGGCGTTTACTGGGCAAACACCGTAAGTTTTCATTCGACAAAAGTTTATAATTTTAAAATAATGCTAGCGGTCTTAATATACATCGCAGACCCACCAAAGTAAGAGCAATGATGCAAGATCGGAAGGTGATATTGATCGTAGCTTTGCATGGAAATCAGGTGTTTGGTTATCGAATTTTACCAAAGAGCATAAATGTCAATTTTGAAATTTGTCAATTTTTTAAAAAAGTAATACTCCCAGAGATGAAAAGAAAGCGGATTCATAGTTCTATCACTCTCCATGACACTGCGACACCACATAAGCATAAAAATTAGAGAATTCTTTAAGGTGCATCGGTGGGAGGAACCAAAACACCCCTCGTATAGTCCTGATCCTAACCCCTGCGACTTCGATGGCATAGCGAGAATAGCGAGAATAAAGAGGCCGAATAAAAATATAAGATTTGCCAATGAAATTCAACTTCAAGCTGCGTACGAATAAGTTATAAGAGAAATAAATTTACAAAATAGTGCCACTGGTATGAGACACCTGCCACTTCGCTGGGCCTTTGTCAACCAGGCGAATATATTCATTAGAGATATAGTTATTATTCTGCCACTAAATATACTTTTGAAGAGATGGAGTTGCAATTTTCACCGATTCCGTCTAATATATCAGGAGTGATGTTCGCTTTGAGGTTCAAGTATGCACACATTCTGAACCTCTGGGGCTCTCTTTAAGCCGAACGTTCACCTTTAATTCGCACTCCTGATTTTCAAATCATACAAAGCATTATGTATATGACTGATTAAGCACAAACAAGAGTTGATTCGAATGTTGCTGTCAGAACAAAATAGACTCAATGTCGTCGAGCGTTGTACTTGTGTAATGGTGGTCTTGTAATAGCTCGCAATTGGTTAGCACAAGTCTGGCGCAGCAACAAAATCACTGGAAGAATGTTTTGCTGATTTTACACCCATGAGTGACACTAACAGCAATAGCGATTGATCTTATTTATATTACCAGTTTTTATTTTGCATTTTATACATTTTCTAGTTTTGTTATATTTATTTTAATTTTACAAAAGTATGGGTAGAGTTGATAGGAGAGCAACAATATCATTTAAATCTATATTACATTAGTTCAAAAATATTCTCTAGGAAATTATGCTCTGCTCTCTATATATACTTAAAAGATGCGCAAATAGTGCTAAGCAAGATTTACAAATATGATACAAATCTTATGCTATCATATTATGTAAGTAGCGGTACGGAAAAGCAAAGGAGTCAAAAATCTCTGAGTATTCTACTTTTTTCAATCAATAAGTTATTGGTCATGCCTGGTCAACCATCAAATGTTACTACATAAGGCTTTCCTGTGGTAAAGTCAGTAACAGGCCTCTCTCTCTTTACTTTTACTTGTACTTGAAACGATAACGCTGGTCAAATCGTAGATTTTATACTATAAATTTTAATATAACACAAAAAAGTGAAAATAGTCCATTTATATTAATTTTAAGCATAAATGTCTATGGATCTATTCAAAACTAATCGAATTGAGAAGTGTTGCTCTATAATGGCTACAAAATCCATAATTTTGTGATAAATTTATCCTACATCTCATAGGTTCCGGTTATTCGAAATTATTCTCAAGAGATAAATATTATTCTTATGATTTGGCGCGAAGATTCGCATCAAATTCTACAGTAGCCCTAACAGGTCGCTGTGATGATAGCAATTGGATCGCATGTTTGAGAAAAAAAACAGCATTAGAATTACTTCTTGCTCAAACAACTGCCATTTTATGGAATCCAAGTCAACCATTTTCGATTTCATGGCTCGCACCCTTTCAGCCAATGTTTGGAGATGAATTCCTGCCGATATCCATTCCTCAGGCTGTAAAAGAAGGAAATTTCAAATCGGACTTTAATTTGCTTATAGGACATAATGAAATGGAAGGCGCAATATTTGCGGAACTCATAGGACTTATAGTAGGACTATCGTTGAGATATGTTACTTTCCTTGAAACTCCTATTCTTAGTAAAAATGTAGTATTCAACGATATTAAGAATCATTTTATCAACAATGACACGATAGGAGTATTAATCGCTCAGAAATATACAGAAGGTTTTACTGAAATATCAGTACTCAGTAATCCAAATCCTATTCGAAGATCTGCTGCTTATTCGATTGGAGATTATTTCATAACTTGTCCAACAATCCTGTTTGGAGGTTATGTCAGTAAAAACTCTAACTTCAAAGGAAAAGTATTTCAGTATAAATTGACTTACGCTAACAGTCAGTCTTTAAGCTATTCAAGTAAATGGGCAAATGTGTCACATGGTGACGATCTTCCACTTGTCTTTGGTTTACCGTTCAAACCGACAGAAGAGATCACCTGGAACGATAGTGACAGGAAATTGAGTCGAATAATGATGGATATTTGGACCTACTTTGCCAAATATGAGTCAGTTCGAAATGAATTTGTTTTATTCAATTAACTCGAATACATTATTAAAATTGTTTGCAGTGAACTTCCAGTGGTTAATGGTAACCGTTGGCCTCCATATAGTCTGAATAACGATAATAGTGTCAACGCAACTTACATGGAATTACATGCGGACGACAATCGATTGGGAAGAATTTTTGTTAATGCTTATGATGGTAAAGATGATGGATATACTCCTCCTGTCATAGGAAATTGCTTCGATTTTTGGGATGAGATTCTTAGAGGACAATTTGGACCTGATTAAAATTGCTTATTCATTCTTTGCTAACCAAATATTATCCTACTATGAATTTGAAAATTTTGTTGAAAATTGAACTAATCATTTAACTTCAAAGTCTAAATTTTATTTTTCGACTAGAGACTCGTCTTTATATTAGAGTTTCTTTAGAATTAAATCACGGAATAAGCGAATGTTTCATTTTATTTACTTGTATAGCTTTCTTAATGCGACTGGGCTGCACTCTTTGTATTTAGTACGGTCCTTGGGTTAGCGCTAGACTATCCAGGCGGTAAACTAGGAAACCTGGACATTAATGTAAAATATTCGACAATTTCCTGAACGTTTCCTAGACATTTCCTGGACAAGTTTTAACAAACTTTATTAAAATAACACAAAATTTCATTTAATTGCATTTAATCATTACATTTAACTGCTCTTAAAACATTTTCATTATCTTTAATATAAGATTTGAATTCAATACAATCCATAGAAAAATTAGATTTAATGAAGATTTCAGATTTAATTAAATCAATATTCATTTGGTTTAGATGCCGTTATTACTAATTATTAAGCACAAAACTAAATCCTTTTACTATTAAATTGTCATTACATGTGCTCACGAAACGTTAATCATTGATGAGTGTTATTATGAATATTGTTGACATAAATATAACATTCATTACCAATAGAGTTCTCGGATTTTCATTCATCTTTTTTGGTCGTATTTGTCTACTTATAGTTCTTAAGAACTTGATAGATTATTCTCTGACTCTTCCCTCCTTCACAATGTGATTGACAGTGAAGGATTCCGACAGTAACTTATGGGGTATGTAAAACTGAATGACGCAATCTCTGATCACTTCATTTTGGAAGACATGATCGACCAATCACTCAGTACTCGTTGATCAGACATTGGCTGGAGTTTAAGCACTTAACTTAATTTTCGGACCATTTACTTGACGTTTGAATATAAAACGGACTTACAAGGACCGATCAATCGCTTACTCTCCAATTCCAAAAAAACTTTTACAACTTGAACATTATGACATGACATCTTTAAAAAAATTTAGTTAAAAATGCTGACCGCCAGTCATGTACAAGTTACACCCGTTTAAAAGTCCGTTAGGTTAGACTTTAGGAGTTAGATTGAGACCATACTATACAGCTGACCATATTGAGTGATATATTAATAGACTTGTATTAGTAGATTAATTTGATACGCCTCTCGACTCTCTAGCCCCCCCACTAAAAAATTATTCATTGAAAATAGTTTTAAAAATTATTTTTTATATTTATACGGTCCCTAAATTTTCTTAAATAGTTTATAATAAAATATAATTAAAATATTTAATAATAAAAAAGAATTATTTACTCACCTTTATTAGTTAATGAGTTATAAATTTTTATCCTATGTATACATATTTTTAACATCCTTAATTTTCACTCTTCTTATATTATTAAAAGAAAAATGTTTATTTGTTATTTCATTGACGCTCGTACTAGTAGTGAGGTGGTAAATAAATAGATTTATCTGTAACAAAAACTGACTGCTAGTG